>OX463769.1:1308715-1366392 GCA_949825005.1 Gasteruption jaculator | reverse complement strand
TTATCAAACGAACAACTTATTTACACGAATTCTCACACATACATATTACAAATTTACGCACATTTTTTACACATTTTTACACACTTTATTACAATACACATAGTACAGATTTTTGCACATTTTTTTACACAATTTATTATACAACACATGTTACATTCTTACACAAATGATATTTTTACACAATTTATCACAAACCACATTTTTAGCACAAGTTATATTTTTACAGAAGAAAAAATACAAATTTCACAGATTATTATACAAATAATTATTTTATACAAATTTTTACAAATATCATTAAAATCTCTACACAGTTAAAATTTTTTTTTCCAAAACAAATTAAATTCTCCTACACAAATTATATTTTTTTTCAATATTAGATATTATAAATTTAACAAATATTATCGAATTTTTTAGACAATTGAATTTTCTCAACAAATTAAATATTCTCACACAATTCACATTTTTTCACAATTTCAAATATAACAAATTTCACAGTTATTATTTCACAGATATTATTTTCTTACACAATTTTAGATATTACAAATTTCACGAATATTATTAAAACTTTTTACACAATCGAATTTTTTTTTAACACATTAAAATTTTCCACAATTCACAGTTGTCCACAACATTTAATATCTCAAATTTCACGAAATTATTAAATTTTTGTTTATTATTTACACAATTGAATTTCTCGTACATAAATTAAAATTTCCACAAACAAAGTACATTTCTTGACAATTTTTAATATTACAAATATCTCAAATTATTTAATTTTTTTACAAAATTGAGTTTTTTTTGGTCACATTAAAAGGATTATATTTTGTATCACATTAAAATTTTTTTTTAACCACATTAAAATTTTTTCCTAAACAAATTACAGCGATCCACGAATATTATTAAAATTTTTTACACAATTGAATTGTTTAAACACAATTGAGCATTCTTACACAAATTATATTTTTTCACAAACTGAGGTATTACAAAGTTCACAAATAAATATTAATAAATAAACTATTATCACAAAATACACAGGTAAGACAGATAACATTTCTTTTTTTTTATCCTATAAGTAATAGAGACAAATCGTTTAAACCATTGAGAAATAGGAAATAAGAAAAGAAAATGCCCAAAAAAGTTAACACAATGACAAATCAAGATACAAATAAAAAAGAAGAAATAGAGGACCCAATGGAGAGTCAAGAAATGAAAAAACTAAACAGAAAATTACAATTACTAGAAGAAAGATTAAACACACAGGCAGAAACACAAAACGTGCAGTTTCAAATGCTAATGCAAAATATGCAGGAATTAATTGAAAAAATACAAAAAAAAGAAAGGATAGAAGAGGAACAAAACACACAAATAACAACACAGAACCGCACACAATTACACAGACAAAACAATACAGAACAAAATGAAACACAGAGACTACATGACAGAACAGGGTTAGAACCTAATGAAATATCATTACTAACACAATCAATAATACAACAAACAAAAAACACGACGATAGCAGCAATTAAGGAGTCAAAAGTAAAATTCAGAGGGGAGCCGGAGGAAAACCCTCAACAGTTCCTAGATTCTCTGACAGAATTAGGAATAATTTACGACTTAACACTAGAAAACATTTTACCATGCCTGGCATATATCCTTAAAGATACGGCCTTGCAATGGTATAAAATTAACAAAAATAAGTGGGAAAATTGACAACAATTCGAAAATGCATTTAGAATCGAATATGATGCGCCAACTTTTCAAAAGAAATTAAAATATAAAATAAAAAGTACAACACAAAATGAAAAAGAAACAATAAACAAATTTATAACACGATACAGAACACTTCTACACCAAAAACTCCCACAATACACACTAACACAACAATTAGACATGACGTATTTAAGACTGACACCACTATACACGAATCACATAAAACGAACAGATTTCCGCTCGTTCGAAGAATTAATAAAATTAGGAAAAGAACGGGAAAAGTTCAAGTCAGAACGAGAGGAAATCGAAAGGTTTAACAATTCATATTACACACAAAACACAAGGACAAATGAAGACAGACAAACTACACAAGACGACACAAAAGATATTAGAAAACAACATTGTGAAAAGTGTGGAAACCCGAACCACACAATACAACAATGCAAAATACCTTTTGATCCAGTCTGTTATAAATGTAAAAGACAGAACACTTTAACACGATTTTGTCCCAGGTGTACAAAAAACGAGGTTTGAGCACCCTTAGAGTGACCAAAGGAGGCTCAAACGGAAACAAAAAAGGGTCACAACATAAACAAATTGCATCAATTTCAAAATTATCAAGAAAACAACAGACACAATCATACATTTTTCTCCAAAACACCCTACCACCAAAACAAAAGAAAGCAAAAACAAGACGGAGAAAAAGAAAAAATATAACAAACACAGAAAACAGACAACCGATTGAACGTACACAAGAACACTCACATTTCACACACATTACACAGCATACACATAACACAAAACCAGTTGACGAACCACAAATACAAGACAACGACAAAACGAACACACAAACATCAGACACAAAAACAATACTTAACAGGTGGTACAACAGAAAGTACCACACAGCACTAAACAATCCAGGAAAATTTAAGGATTGGAAAATTGAGAACAACAATTTATATATAAACAGACGAAATGAAACACACTCAGAGAAAATAAAGGAACCTAATCCTGATTGGAAATTAGTCATACAACATCACCTAATAAGACCAATAATAACAGATAATCATAATAGCCTAGAGGCAGGACATCAGGATGTTGAAAAAACACACGAAAGAATAGCAAAAAATTATTATTGGTTAGGTATGTATGGTGATATTGCACAATACGTGCGAAACTGCCAAACCTGCCAAAAGACTAAAATCTCTCAACGAAAACCACACAGATTAGTGGGACACAGAATCATAGACGCGACGGACTTAGACAAAGGGACACACAATTTTAAAAAACTATCAACTTCACAAGACGTAACACAAAAAAACTTACAAATCGCACACAACAAAATAACACAATACTACAACCCCCTTAAAAAAGAAGAAAAATTTAAAATTGGGGAAAAAGTATTAAAAATAAATTACACGATATCGGCGGGATCAAAAAATATCTCGACAAAATTAAATGCAAAATTAATAGGACCCTTCATGGTCTCGAAAATAATTTCAGATAATATCTTAGAACTAATTACTATGGAAGGAAAGAAAATAGGAAAAGTTCACACAAAAGATATTAAAAAATTAAAAGAATAAAGAAACAACAGAAAACAAAACACATAAACACACATACAAACAAATTAGGCTACACCACAAACACACTATCATACACAACACATAACACACAAACCACCTTTGTTTTGAATTTTTTTACACTAGACAAACAGAGACAACACGGACGGACGAGAGGGAGAGAGGGGAGCTGAACGGAGACATGAACAAGGATTAGACAATAAACAAATGACAGAGCGGAGTTAGGAAGGAGGAAATAAAGAGACACCTACCTCGGTAAAGTAAAAATTGAGTATAAGTAGAGATAAGGACATTAGCTTTAGGAATCAGTATAAATGTATATTTAAAAAAAAACAAAGTTTTTTTTCCAATCTTCTTTACTCACGTTAAGATGTAAAATAACCGAACATGTAAATATAACAAAATAAGCATTGTAGAACATATTAACCTACACACAAATACGAAAACTTACTGAAATTAGGACAATACAAATAAGCATAGATTTAAATATAGTTAAGTAAAACAATCATCTTAGGCTAAGTAAACAAATATTGTAAGTTTCATTTCCATTACTACACATACACACATACACACGTACAAACATACACAAACATACACGACGGACGGAACAAAATTACGGTCATCAACATAAAAAGAGGCAAGAGGACAACAACACCACGAACAACTGGACCTGCAAGGAAGACGGGACCGGAATGTCCGAAAACTACCACCACCAACATCAACACCAGCAACAACTGGTATCGTCAAGGACGAGGGGACCGGAATGTCCGAAAACTACCACCACCATCAATGGACCGGAATGTCTGAAAACTACCAACACCAACATCCAACGCCACCGACGACACAACAAGGAGGAGGAAGGACAGACAACGACAACACAATAAGGAGGAGGAAGGACTGAAACCACACAATACAAAAGAAGAGGAAAGTGAAGAAACAACACAACAAGCAATGGAACGAGATCTGGGACCGAACAAGGGAGAGGCGGATGATGGGCCCTGAGAATGGAGGGCGCCACATCGACCTCTTCGCCCTTGGGGGTTGGCAGCTCGACGGACGTCTTCGCTACCCCCTCGGGAGGAGGAGTTGTAACGTGGTATTTTACCCGTTACAAGTGCTCTCTATGAAATCTCATAGAGAGCACACTGACACACACAATCGCCAAGAGGCTCACGGACCCAGACTCACACACACACCACACACCGTCATGGATAAGGGCCTCGGCCGCTGAAAGCGCCGAAAGCCAGCACTCCTAATTGACGCGTCGGAGTGACGACTCTAATTACGAGCCATACTCGGAGCGGTACGATTGACTTCTAACGTACACGAAAAGAGAAGAGAGTGGAGAAGAACAACAGTGTTGTGCCAGGAAGAATCCCGGAGGCCGGAACATCGAAACCCTGACCCAGGAAGGATCCCAGAGGACAGCCTTCTGCACCTGGAGATCCAACGGGTACACCACCGCATCACGGGAGGCGGAAGCTGGATGTGGAATGCCGAACTTCACGACACCAACCATCGAACGGACCGAACGGACGGCCGCCTACACACTCACACACACACACACACACACTCGCGCTCATCGCCATTGTTACTAAAAAAATAGATCAAAGGTATTGTGAAGGTTCTTGCTTTATTTCTTTGCCCACTTCGCTCCCAAAAATAACAGCCCACGCGTGCCTTCACGTAGCCTGTTACAACCTGAATATGTCATCAAATAAAAGAAAAAGCAAAAAAAAGTCGAAAACGAAAGTAATAAGATATTTAAAAAATAAGTAAAAAAGAAGATGCAGGAAAGGGAAATCATATACTAAAAAAAGTAAAAGGGTCTAGCCGGATAAGATAGTCAAATCGACCTTTGAGTCAATCGGGAAAAGAATTGCACCATAATGTTCGGGCGGAAAAATGAGTAAGAATCCTAGATTTTCAGTCCCCAAAATGCACTAGGGTCCCTATAAACTCCGGTCTAGTGATTTTAGGTTTTTCGACGATATCTCGGTCAGCTTTCGAGCTAGAAAAAGTATTTTTTTTTCATTTTGTAGGGTTTTTTAAGCCCTACAAATTGTTGCTATCAAAAACATTTTTGGCGCCAAGTTCAAATTTTTAGAGCCGTTCGAAAATTTAAAAATTCAATATAACGAAAACAACGACCGACTCATCGCTGGAAAAAATATATGTTATGTATTTTCACCTCAAAAATTTCTCTGAATTTTTTCAGATTTTTTAAAGTGGTGGAAAGTACAGAAAAAAAATAAAAACCACTAAGATCTCCAGTTTTTTGCTCTTAGCGCTTTGAGGTTATGTTCTATGATAAAAACGATGGAACCATTAAATTCTGCGGAAAAAAATACATCGGAAACATGCATCACACGTCGCAAAATGTAATGTTAGGTTGACCTTGAATATACATAGAATATACAGGGACGCCATCCCCCGTCTAGGGATTTTCATTGTTCGGTTAATTCGTTCAGGCGTAGCCTAGTTATCGCAATATCTTCAAACATGCGATACATGATTTCGACGTATTCTTTTCCGTAGAATCCGATCCTGCCATTATTTTTACCATTGGACATAACCTCAAAACGCTAGAAGCGAAAAGTCACTGAAAAATTCAGTTTTTTGCTCCTGGCGCTTCGAGGTTATGTTCTACGATAAAACCAATGGTACCATCGAATTCTACGGAAAAAAATAAATCCAGAACATTCATCACACGTCTCAAAATAATGTTCGGTTGACCTTAAATATACAAGGAATATGTCCCTATATAGGGACGCCGTCGGCCGTCTGGGGATTTTCATTGTTCGGCTATTATACAAATTCTTGAAGACCATTATTCAAATGAAATTAATAAAATGCACATTTATTTGGTTCCAATTTATTAAAATTGCTCTTGACGTACCATAAGTATAAAAAAACTCTTTAACAATTATTGATAGCCAGTAGTGATTAATACCGTCGTCAGGACTCATCAACAATCGTTTGAAAAAGTAAATTTTATCAAATTTATATCTCGCTAGGACACAAAATATTCAGGAAAACTAGTTCGAGCATTCTGGTGTTCTAGAATAAAGTAAAAAATACCTTTCGAAGCATCGAAGAGTTTATCAGAGAAGTCCTATTGGACATAGACTAGACAGAAATCCGCTAAAAGCCAAGAATCGCTGAAAAAACAGGTTTTTCGCTCCTAGCGTTTTGGGGTTACGCCCAACGATAAAAATAACAGCGGTATCGGATTCTACGGAACAATGAAAATCCCTAGACGGCCGACGGCATCCCTATATAGGGACATATTCCTTATATATTGTGGCCGCCGTTCTCTCCGTCTCCCCTGTTCAGGCGGAAACGGAGATACCGGGGTCGTCAAATCCTGCCCCTTCGTCCCTTCCCGCGAACAGTAGGGTCGTTTTGGGGTTGGCACTCTGTCTCTTAAGAGCCCAAAGGGGTTTTTGGGCGCCAGTCAGGATCCTTTTGGGGATCCTGACGCGGTACGCAAGAAAACGAAACAAAAAAATAAGAAACTCCTGAAAACAACAAAACGGAAATGCACAAAAAAAACAACTCAATGATCACAAGAGGGAGTAAAGGGGGGGCTCGGCGAACTCAGGGAGGGATGGAGTCCCAGAGGGGATCCTGCCTCCTTCTCAGAAAAAAAAAGGAGACTCACGCGGGAAATAAATAATAAAAAAGGCGCAACGGCGCAATTTATTGATAACAAAACTTCAACTATAATTTCGTGTTAAAAAAAAATGAATCCGCAGTACAAGAGAAAGAGAAAAAAAAACGCAGCGAAAATCAAAAAGAAGAATAGAGCAATTTTGAACAGCAAAACAAAAAAACTTAAGAAAATTCGGTACTGAGAGGAACGGGGGGAACGCGGCTGAAAACCTTCGAACTATTACGCACAGAAAAAAAAAAAGAAAGAAAGAAATTCGTTACAAGAGAAAGGAACAAAAAAGAACGCGAAACCGTGTTACAACTCGATCGAAAAGGGGCACAGCAAAAGATAAGAGGGGATGCTCAAAAAGGGGGACAGAAAAGACGCGATGGGGGCTCAACTAAATCGAAAAAGGGACGGAAACCAAAAACTTTACAAGGGAGGACGAGAGCGGGAACAAAAAAGAAGAAAAGAACGAATAAAAAAAAGGGGGGAATGAGAAACGAGAAAGGGTACGGTACCCTTCTCGCTACCTTTTTCGCCGGATGTCTCGTCGGTCGTCGTGGGCGTCCGGGCACTCTACCTCCACTCCAGGAAGACGGCACCAGGCACTTTTCCCAATCCAATCGATGGACGAAAACCACGGGGGCGAAAAACGTGCTTCTCAATTTCGCACTCTGACACGATACTCTCAATTTTAAGCGGCACTCTACGGCAGTCCAAAGATCTCTGGAGGTCGCCGCTAATTTGCGGGACCTCCATGCTCCAATTTCCCCTTCCTGTGGGGTCCGCTACTTAATTGGGCCAAGAGGTACTGACCTCTTTCCGCTAGATCTTCGGGTCGATAGCCTCTACTAGTGTCCTTCCTTATCAAAGGATTCGTCGCCGGCGAATCTTCCTTATCGGCGTAGACCTTGCGTTGTCGTTATCCGGCGATAAGAGATGCACGAACGAGGGTACCGCAACGGGAATAATTCTTTAGGGTCAAAAAAGGAAAAGGGGGAATTCGCGTGGGAGGAAAGAGGGTTTCAGCGTAGGGGGAAAAGGGAGGCTGTGCCCTCACCTATTCTTACATGGACCTAATAATAACGCGCACGGTTTCGCACAAATACTCAATAAATTCCAAAAAAACAATCTTACATAATAGAAATAGCGCTAAACAGAAAAAGAATATAATACAATAAATTTCGATATGGTACGCACAAAAAAACAAAAAAAAATAACATGATAATAGAATGAAAAAGAAAAAAAAACGTAAAGAAAAGAAATGCGATACAGGCGCTTAGCTAATGTTTAAGGGTCCCCCTCCTCTCAGGGAGATCCCTGGACTTCGCCATAGCCGCCATAAAATCAGTAATAATCATTGGTAAGGATAATCGATAATAATAAAAAGAAAACAGAGAAAAGAAACAAGAAAAAAAAGGAAAGAGAAATAAAAAAAGTGCTCCCACCTGGAGAGGTGGCAAAATGCCACGTCACAATATTCAAGGTAAACCGAACATTATTTTGAGACGTGTGATGCATGTTCCCAATGTATTTTTTTCCGTAGAATTCGATGGTACCAATGGTTTTATCGTAGAACATAACCTCGAAGCGCCAGGAGCAAAAAATTGAATTTTTCAGTGACTTTTCGCTTCTAGCGCTTTGAGGTTATGTCCAATGGTAAAAATAATGGTAGAATCGGATTTTACGGAAAAAAATACGTCGAAATCATGGATCGCATGTTTGAAGATATTGCGATAACTAGGCTACGCCTGAACGAATTAACCGAACAATGAAAATCCCTAGACGGCCGATTATTATTTTGACACGTGTGATGCATGTTTTCGATGTATTTTTTTTCCGCAGAATTTAATGGTGCCATCGTTTTTATCATAGAACATAACCTCAAAGCGCTAGGAGCAAAAAACTGGAGTTCTTAGTGGTTTTTATTTTTTTTCAGTACGTTCCACCACTAAAAAATCTGAAAAAATTCAGAGAAATTTTTGAGGTGAAAATACATAACATATATTTTTTCCAGCGATGAGTCGGTCGTTGTTTTCGTTACATCGAATTTTAAAATTTTCGAACGGCTCTAAAAATTTGAATTTTGCGCCAAAAATGTTTTTGATAGCAACAATTTGTAGGGCTTAAAAAACCCCACAAAATGAAAAAAAAAACTTTTTTTCTAGCTCGAAAGCTGACCGATATATCGTCAAGAAACCTAAAATCACTAGACCGGAGTTTATAGGGACCCTAGTACGTTTTGGGGACTGAAAATCTAGGGTTCTTACTCATTTTTTCCCCCGAATATTATGGTGTAATTCGTTTCCTGATTGACTCAAAGGCCGATTTGACTATCTTATCCGGCTAGACCCTTTCCTAATATTGCTAGAGCATATGGGGCATTCCACGCCAAATCGGACGGTTTGAAAAATTTTTTTTTAAAATTGCTTAATTCTTTGGTATTTTGTAGTACCCCTCAAAAGAGGCTTCCTGGTAAATTTTGAGATTTTTTTGATCACTGGTTAAAAAAATATCGAATTTTCAAAAAAACCGCCCATTTTTTTGGTTTTTTGCTCATAACTTTCCTAATAATGGTCGACGTTCAATTTTTTTTTTTCAAAATTTTCGTTTTTAGATGGTGTGACGACCGAGCGTGGAAAAAAGGTGGAACGGTCCTGCCCGGGAATCGAACGCGGGACCTCTCGCATGCGAGCATGGCACCTTGCCACTGAGCAACTGTCCACCTATGCAGATATGCACTCGTTCTTACAGTGCATATCGCTACGGACGTGACATTCCCCCCCTTGAAGGAAGAGGCGATGCTCCTGCATCGGATGATGGTGATGAGGAAGGGGCCTTTTTCCTTTTTCATTTTTCATTTTTCATTTTTCATTTTTCTTTGTTATATTCTTGTATTATTTTTTTCTTCTTTATATCATTACGGTACGCTTTGTGGTCCGTCTTCTGTAAACCTATAGCCCTCGTTGGACCTCTTCTCACGGCCTTATTTTATCCCTCGTCGCACCTCTTCTCTCGGCAGGCCCAGGGTTCTATATTATCGACGATTGTTGTAAGGCCCTCTTCTTCGTTCTCCATATTGACGCTAGGCAGTGGGTTGGGTGGCCTTGAGAAAGGCTCACAAACACTTCTGACACCATGTGACGACCGAGCGTGGAAAAAAGGTGGAACGGTCCTGCCCGGGAATCGAACGCGGGACCTCTCGCATGCGAGCGTGGCACCTTGCCACTGAGCCACTGTCCACCTATGCAGATATGCACTCGTTCTTACAGTGCATATCGCTACGGACGTGACAATGGCCTTTACAGAAAAAAGTACAAAAAAAATATATGTAAAGTGTTTTTAATCGATATTTTTGAATTTTAAGTTTTCAATCGTATATTTAAAACTGTGTATCCTTCAATTTTCTTGAAGATTTTTCTGTTTTAAACTTCTATCCGTCTTGCAACTTTTAAGCCCGGTCCGATAGTGGGCCTTCCATAATTATTATTTTTTTCGATTTTTAAAAATTAAAAAAATTTTGTTTCGCTATAAATTATTATCAGTATCGATTTTGAAATTTTTAATTTTTAATTTAAAAATTTTCAAAAATTTTTCATTTTTAAAAAATCGGTATTAATAATAATTTATAGCAAAAAAAGAATTTATACTTTTTTAAAAAAATCGGTACTGATTTTAAAATTTAGAATTTAACATTTTTAAATAAAAAATTTTTTAAAAATCGGTACTGATAATAAAACCCCCTAAAAAACACCTCTGGTGCAAAAAAGTCGAGACAAGTTCATTTATGAAAAGGGATCTCTCTACAAAAGTTGTGAAATCCTATAACATTAGACAAGCTCGTTTTTTCCATTATGTCAATACGAAGTAATTACAAAATGGAAAGAATTTTTTCTGTTTACGTGATTAGAACCGGTATTGAACTTGTCGGGCCCCGAACCCAAACGATAAGCAATAAATATCTTACAATTTAACTTATTTTTACCGCATTATGAATTAGTAAAGATCAGATTTCATAATAATAATATGAATAAATTATACATCATACTCATAATCATCTGAATTGTTCGGGGGCCAACAAGTTCAATACCGGTTCTAATCACGTAAACAGAAAAAATTCTTTCCATTTTGTAATTACTTCGTATTGACATAATGGAAAAAACGAGCTTGTCTAATGTTATAGGATTTCACAACTTTTGTAGAGAGATCCCTTTTCATAAATGAACTTGTCTCGACTTTTTTGCACCAGAGGTGTTTTTTAGGGGGATTTGTCTCCTTTTTGCAAATATTATTATTATTATCGGCTTTATATCTCGAGAAAATATAAATAAAATAATACATAACGTGCGTCGGTAAGGTAAATTTTCGTCTTTTGGATATATTCGGAAAAACAAAACACAATCACTGAATGCCTAGGGCCTAGCCCACCGTTGAGCTGTACTACTGATGTTACAGACAGCGTGTGAGTGTGTGAAGGCTTTCCAGCCGTGTATGTACACAGAACGCTTCGGCTATTTGTTATGTGTGCGGACCTAGTTCGGTCGAGAAAAGAGACACGGTAGCGCTCTCGCCCAATTCATAAATGAACTTGTCTCGAGACACTACCGTGTCTCTTGATATAGCGAAACAAAAATGTTTGCCACTGTATGCAGTGTCACAAATCGATACTGATAATAATTTATAGCAAAAAGATTTTTTTTATTTTTAAAAATCGAAAAAAAAATAGTAATTATAGAAGCCCCACTACCGAACCTGGCTTAAAAGTTGCAGGACGGATAGAAGTTTAAAATAGAAAATCTTCAAGAAAATCGAAGGATACACACAGTTTTAAAAACACGATTGAAAAGTTAAAATTATAAAATATTCATTAAAAACACTTTAAATATTTTTTTGTTATTTTTTCTGTAAAGGCCATCTAAAAACGAAAATTGTGAAAAAAAAATAATTGAATTTCGACCTTTATTAGGAAAGTTATGAACAAAAAACCAAAAAAAGGGCGGTTTTTTTGACAATTCGATATTTTTTTAACCAGTGATCAAAAAAATCTCAAAATTTACCAGGAAGCCTCTTTTGAGGGGTACTCAAAAATATCAAAAAATTAAGAAAATTTTTAAAAAAATTTTTCAAACCTTCCGATTTGGCGTGGAATGCCCCATATGGACTTCCAAAATTTCGTGAACAGGATCAACAATGGAAGATTATTGTTTCATTAATTGAAATACCAACTAATAAATTATTACCTAGTCAGCATGTTACAACGACCCATTGGAAACATAGACTCTTTTATTAACACTTTGAGCGCTAAGCTGATTTTTAAGGTCGTAGTCTGGTAACATGGTTTGGAAAAATCGACTTTTTTTTGTTGCATACATATTTCGAAAGTACTATACAGGGTGTTCATTTGAAAACTTTCTAGCTGAGTATTTCGAAAAGTATGGAAGATATTTAAAAAGTATAAAACACGTATCCGAGTATTTCGAGGAGGAAGCAGGGGGGCAGTATCAATTTTTTATTTGGGTGGCGTTTTCAAGGTCATTTGAAGGTCAACTTTGTTTTTTTAAATGGAAACCTCTATTTTTTGTTATGGGATCTTATTGTACGTAAAAAAACCGTTGTTTTCTAAGCAATAATAAAGACGATTTTCAAATGCTGAACGAATATTTTTGAAGGTATTTGTTGGGATAGCGTAATATTCCCAGCGCAACATCAACGATTTGCATCAAAGGATTTTACACATTGATATACCACGCTCCACTTATCTTAATTATTTCCGAAAATACTGCTCGGACAAAAAAAGTTTCCTACGAAAATTGCTGGCTTTTTTACGTACAATAAGATCCCATAATAAAAAATAGAGGTTTCCATTTAAAAAAACAAAGTTGACCTTCAAATGACCTTGAAAACGCCACCCAAATTAAAAACTGATACTGCCCCCTTGCTTCCCCCTCGAAATACTCGGACACGTGTTTTATACTTTTTAAATATCTTGCATACTTTTCGAAATATTCAGCTAGAAAGTTTTCAAATGAACACCCTGTATATTAAGATTATACTGTACAAATTTTAGACCGAAATTCGAAATATTGACAAAGTTATAGCACCTATACGTGAGCGTCTCGTAGTAGTGCGCGCTGTGCCGCACGGCAGCTTTGTGTCATGTTAAGTGTTACTTATGCTTCTAAAATTGCCAGAATGTGTCGCAGGTCAGAAAAAGTGACTACGAATGAGGCGTATGAAGAAGTTGAAAGTTTGTTATACGCACCAGGGATAGACGTTTAGTGTAAGTATGCTTTTTCTATAATAAATCTGTTGTTAAAACTTTAAACGCGTTTTTCTCGAAACAACGTTTTTACGGTCGGTCCGGGTAATAAAAAATTTTTTATCCAGCCGATTGGGCGGAAATTTGGATATGCTATTCTACTCATCAATAGCTCTCGCAGGAACTGGAATCTTTCTTTTCGTCCCTAGCTTTCCATTTTTCAACCCGATTTCCACAAAAAAATGTCACTTTTTTTTCTCGAAGTCCACCATTTTGTTATTTTTCAACAAAATTGTTTAATCCCAGTTCCAACCAGAATGACAAGCTCACAGAACAATAATCTTTGTGATTTTTTTCCTTCAGATGTCCTCAAGAGGTGAAATCACCGGGGCCAGCCACCTACTTTTTTTTGGGACGCTCGCTTCGGGTGCTACAAAACTATAAAAATAAATTAAAAAATAAAAAAATAAATTTTTTTCGTACACTCTTAGATACTATTAATAATATATTAAAAAATCAAACCGATTGAATTTTATTTTCCCCTAAAAAAAAATTTCCAAAGAATGAGTTAAGGTAGTACTGAAAGTATAAAATTACAATTCAGTTAATTATGAAACTTAGCATATCGATACATATTGGTCTAAAACTGCTTCACAAAAAATTTTACGAAGCTAGGGTACGTGAGAGAAAAGTTATTAACATTTTCATTTAACACGTGTCTTATGGGAAATCACAGTTATTCGCAAATATAAAGAAAAATACAATTCAGATTTTAAAAAAAATGAAAGAGTACAAATTGGATATCTGCAGAACATTTTGGTCACTTGAGAGTACTGATTCAGTACGTGTGACGGTAGAAATAAGTAAACAAACATGAAAATTGACGTTTGAGAGCCATGATCCGTTACATGTGGCAACATCTAACTGTAGGCGTGTGAATGCGCGGTTAATTTTAAATTCCACGTACTGTGCAGTGTGCATTTACAACACAAATAAGGATAATAATAACAAAATTACAAAGGATTCCACGCAACACATGTTATAATTTACAGATTTCAATAAAATATATGACATAGATAAATATAATTAAAAGTAACAAAATAATTTTTTCTAATTTTCATTTTCAAAAAAATTAAAGATTTTCTGTAAAATTTTCGTATTATTAGTGACTTTGATGTTCCCGTTTTCATCTTTGTCTAAAACATTACGCAATCCATCGAATTTATTTTGATTATAGGCATCGAGCAGCATTTCATAAGTTATATTTGCAGAAACCATTTTTTTCCTCATTCCTTGTGATGTACAGTCTTTCAGTGGATTCAACCTTCTTATTGCATTAGGCAAATTTCGCAAAAATGCTATTTTGTTCTGAGCATCTTCCCAACTTAAAAAAGATTTTTTTAATTCCTCATTTGAAATATTCAATTTTTTCAATATATCATGGAACATAATGACATCGTAGAGTGCATCGTGAGCTTTTGTACAGTCAATTTTCAATTCTGTAGCAAGATTTTGTAATTTGTTACATCCTTTACCTTTGTTTCTTGTTTTATTTTTAATTACAGGAAGTGTATCACAAAATCCGTTTATTACGGCACGAAAATGATCTGCCATGAAAATTTTGTGGATGGCATGCATTAAACGACGATAATCGAACGGACAGTTGTGCGCAGTCAAAATGCACTTTCTTTTAAATGAACATAAAAAAGTGTAAAAACTAAATAACGCTTCTGATAATGGTAGAGCTATAACAGGCTTTCCATGAAATAGAAGTTCGCCATTTGTATATCTCAAACCATGCACATTACTGGCATCTTTTGAAATATTTTGTGTTGGTTTCACATAAGTTGAAAATTCGTACTTCTTATATTTTGCTGCAATTTGTAAAATATCCGCTGTTTTAGAGAAGCTCCCCGTTTCTAAATCAAATAGTATTGTAATTGGTTCTTCATTTTCATTCTGTAGTGGTATAATAGGAATTTCTAAGGAATTAAGCAATCCAATATTGGCTTCATACGTAGTTCCCTCTTTGGCTTCAGTTTTGTTTTTTAGTGCAACTTTAGATTTTTTTAATAAAATACGTTTTATTTTCATGGCCCGCGTAATAGATTTAGCGTATCTTTTCCTATTCAAAGTGTCAACTTTTGTATTATATTTTATGGTATGTTTTCCGGGAGACAACGTTAGTGTTTTAAATAATTGTGCTGTATATGTTTCCCCTATATTTTTTTTGCTTATTGTGCACGCTACTCGTATATTACCAGCGGCTGATTTTCCGTACAGTCTTGCTTTCGGAATCTTACTAGCTATCATAGCATTTAGATTCTCGTTCGAATTACTGGTAGCACCAGCATCAAACTGATCACATCTACTGGCTAAATTATTAAAAATAGATTTTAGGGCTTCCAACAGATTGGGATCCTTGAAACCATCACCAATATCTGTGTGCACATAATTATTAGGATCTAATGCATAAGTGCACCAACTTCCACAATTACTGTGAATGTTAAAACTGTGATATGGTATATTTTCGATGGCTTTTGTCATGCCAACGATATTTCCTTGATTTTGCGAAATGCAATAATTGAAACATTATTTCAAGTATTGTATGGCTTTGCCTGTCAGCTCTTTGTGCGTTTTGCTTATTTTATACAACTCGTTCACTACTCCTTCCGACGTGTAGTTCTTATCGAATTGCTTTAAAATTTCGTGATCACTAATTTCCCTCACGGCACAAATGGAGCTACTATCATTGTCAGCTATAAATACTCCAATTTCTAAATTGCATTTCTTCAAAATGGGATTGTCTTTTGTGAGTAATACTGCTGCGTGCGGCTCCATCGCTTTAGCACTACCCACAAAATTCAGTCGACAATCGTGATCTTCTGGGGAGTGATTATGATCGCATTTTGCGCATTTGCGATTCAATGTTGTATAGCAAATAATTTTTTTACTAAAATATCCTATCATAGCTGCCGTTCCAGACAAGCTATCATACGTTCTGCTCGTGCCTCTTGTGCACCAATCCATATCAAAAGAAGATGCTATTCGGACTATAGAAGTATCTAATATATTATTATTCATAATGTCTGTTTCAGAGGTATTAGGGAACAGGAAATTCTTATCGAGATGAGACGGTCTGTAAAATAAAAAGGAATATACAAAAATTAAATCTTTTAATTTCAGCTGTTTATTGTATTAATTCAGTGTATTCAGTCACGAATACAAATTAGAATAAAATTGTATGTTCATGTTGTATACATCTAATATACAAAAATACCAATTATATTATATATATTTCATACTATCAAATGGACATTAATTTATTCTAAGAGATCATTCCCTAATTGTTTGATTACTAAAATTCCCTTCGGATACAATTTCCCAGATACAACTGCTATTCGTATATAAAAAATTAATACAATGTTCATTTTTATGTTTGACCCATCAAACAAAGGATCTCTGTAACGAATAAAGTACTGTCTTCTTGATGTTGTGTTAAAATGCATTGTACTAAAAATGTATAATAAAAAAGAATCAAATAAATGAGCAATCGAAAATTTAAATTACATGAATAATTTACAAAATATTATATTCAATAGAATATGATAGAAAAAAATCAGTTGAATAAAATTGAATTGTTCATTTCAAAGTTTTAAATTCTAATACTTGACATTTTCTTACAAAAAAGGTTTTAACATGTCTGCATTTTCAATTGTCAACTTTCTTTCCTCTAGAGCAGCAGCCACACACCTTTCTTCAGCTATGTCTTCAACATTTTTCCCCACTTCGCTTTCATACGCTTTGAACGTATTCCAGTTGAATTCTGGAATATTTATTGCAGCAAGCAGTTTATTTAGATGCGTATTTCCTATACCACTGTTCAAGCAACCTGAAGAATATATAAATTTATGAACTTATAAGATTTCTTACAATAGAATTATTATTTATTTTGAGATTGATTTTTACTCACTTAAAACTGCTTTCGCATTGCAATCAAAACGAGGTTTGTTATTTGGACCATTATGCTTTTTGTCTGTATAAACAGCATTGATATTTTTGCACAAACGGCATTGTATATGAAGGATTGAAGATAATCCAAAACGATTTTCGTCTTTGATATCCAACAAAGACAGTATAGATTTACAGCCACTACAAAACAATTGTTCTCCTAATGTTGTTATGTGGACAATCCGACGACCATCGATCACACATAAATCATCATCGATGTTAGGTTTTATTTTATTTTCACTGGCTTCCTCACTAGTGTTTACACGAGTTTTAAGGTTATGTGCCTGAAGATCTTTCCCTATTTTAACTTGTTGCTGTCTTTTCTTATACATTTTTTGTGTCACTCTTTTCCCTTTCCAGAAAAATTTTCGTGCTCTCGACATGTTAGATTTAGTTTACAAATTTAAATTTTTCACACGCCAGCCTGATCACATGTAAACATCGTCCGCTATCCGATTGAAAGAGAATGAGACGTTGCCACATCTACCTACTCGCCAAGTCAAACGAGAGACTCAAGAGTGAGCGCATACACTTGATTAGCGGAGTAGCGAGAGTACTACCTTAAAAAAAGGTGCCAGTTACCAGACTACGACCTTAAGGGATTATGCGCACTTAAAAGGCCGAAAAAAGGGCGATTTTTCAAGAATTTTTCCTGGAGAGACATTTTAATTTATTAATTTCAAACGTTGTGTATATATTAGAGTAGCCTTTGACTACTTTCTCAATTTTTTTGGTATAAAAATAATCATTCTGACAGCCGCTGCAGCCAATCTCCGGGAGCACCTCGAAAAAAAACACGTTTTGCGGTGAGCAAGATTTCTCAAAAACGGCTAAACCGAGCGGTCTTAAATTTTTACACAAGCTTTATAGATATATTATCTAAGATTAATCGTCGATTTTGACTCTACGACAAATATTTTTAATTTTATGAACAATTTACGGGCAAATTTTTCATGAAAATATTATATTTCTGCTTTACGAAGCCGCCATTTTGTTAAAAATTAGTATTTTGCAAAACTCAACGATTAAACACGAGATAATACATTATATTGACGAAAAATGTTTGGTTTTTTTTATCTCAGATAACCCAGTCCCGAGATATCGTGCTCACCGCAAAACGTGTTTTTTTCGAGGTGCTCCCGGAAATTGGCTGCAGCGGTTGTCAGAATGATTATTTTTATATAAAAAAAATTGAGAAAGTAGTCAAAGACTACTACAATATATACACAAAGTTTGAAATTAATAAATTAAAATGTCACTCCAGGAAAAATTCTTGAAAAATCGCCTTTTTTCGGCCTTCTAAGTGCGTATAACCCCTTAAGGAAGTCCTCGCCAGGCCACGCGCGCCACTGTGAAGCGTTGGTATTATAGGGCGGTGGCTGTCGCGGCCTAAACGAAAACTCCAGTGTCGGCCACCGATGGCTGACATGGCGCTCAAAGTGTTTAGGATAGTTTTTAATTCGTCCAAGACTTAAAAAATCTAAAAATAGAAGAAGGTATTAGAATATTTTCATTGGACGTAGTTTCACTATTTGCTAATATACTATGACTTATTAAAAGTGTCGGAGTATAACAAATAATTAAAAATAATTTAAAGAATCTAACCAAAATACTAATTACTGATGTGACTTCCCGTAGGGGCGTCACGTGAGATCCTTCGTGAGAAGGTGCCATCTACTGACTTACCAGGTCAATCGATGGCCACCAAAGCCAAAAAGAGAAACAAAAAACAGTATAGACAAACGAGTTTACAAGCATAATTAATATATTAGGAAAATTTTTTAAATAGAAAAAAGATTTAACCAAAAGGAAAACCTTAGAAACTTCACATAATCAAAATAATAATTCTAACAATGACAGTTTAATTACAGATTTTAAAGAAATTAATAAAACATTGAAAAATTGCATAAAGTAATGTTGTAATAAAACATAAATGTTTCCCCTGTAAATACTTTATCATATTGCGTTACATTTTATAGTATTAGTTTTATGTATCAAGAGACACGGTAGTGTCTCGAGACAAGTTCATGTATGAATTGGACGAGAGCTCTAACCTGTATTTTTTCTGGACCGAACTAGCTCCGCGCACATAAAAAGCAACCGAAGCATTCTGTGTATGTACACAGCTTAAAGGGGGAATGTCTTTTTTTTCGCTAAATTTTCCGCTTTTTTCTAATTTTTTGGTGAAAAAACTATACAACGGATAAAGGTGAACTTTGACATGTAGATTTATTAATTCGTTATGCATTCCATAAAAAAAAATCAATCGATTTTCTCTAAAAATATACATTCAACACCCCGAGATCCGTGATGGTGCATATCCGATGGTGTGCATGATTGTAGATTTCTCATTAATCCTACAACACAAATTCAAGAATTTTTTGACTACTCTAAAATGAAGATGTAGGGTAAAAAAACGTTGAAAAAGTAAACAAATTTTTTTTTAATTTAATTTTTCGGTAACTTCCCGTTATGGAATTATCTTGAAACCAGTTTAGATGGGGGACGCGATGTCTGAACTTTAAAAACATGTATTGAAAAATTTGTTTCGCTTACCTGGATGATCCAAAATGGCGTCTATAAAGAAAAATTGTACTTAATATCTGTCGGACGCTTTAACAAATAAACTATAAACTTTTCAAAAAAAATGTTAAGAGTAAAAAGTACTTACAAGAAAAGGTCTCCAACCCGACCTCACCGATTTCAATAATTTTTGAAAATGTTGTAGTACTCGAAAAAATAAGAGACACGCATTTTTTTTATCTCCTGACATCCCCTTTAAAGGGGTGAAAACCACCCCTGAACTTTTATCCGAAAATCGTTTTTTTATCATATCTCAGCTTCTAATTAATATTTCTTAAAAAAACAAAGTAGAAAATATTTGTCGTAAGAAGTCGAAGATATGAGGTGTGTTTATGACCCAAGGGGTTCCAACCCTTATTTTATATTTACAGAAAACTAGATTTTTTATGATTTTTTTCTTCCAAAAAATCAGGGTATAAACTGAAAAAAATAAAGAAAAGCATTTCCGTTTACTTTATCGAATATTTCAGTTGTCGTGTTTCAGGATTGTTTCCGCAACCGCCTCCAAATACCGTAAACTACCCCTTAAAGTAATGCATCGCATGTAAATGATGAAACAGTTTTTTTTCTTGAGATTTATTACACGTGGAAACAGAATGTAATTTGTATCAAAAACAATCATTTTATCAATTTTTTGCAATATAGTAGTATAAAAGGGGCGATAAAAGTCACCCCCAGAAGTGAATTATTCAATATAACGCGATATTTATTAATATTTTTTAATGGAACTGATTAAAAATTATTTTAAGGGAAGATTTATCCCTTATCCTTTATTTATCTCTTATTCCTTATTTATCCGTTATCCTTTTCTTTTTATAATTAAGTTACAGTATCTTACTTTTCAAAGTGTTGACAATAATGGTTATCTTCAAAAAAGTGCTTAAAACATAAAGACTTCTTACACCAACCACATCGTATAACAGTAATATTGTTACATCCTTCTATATTGCACCGTACATTGCAAGAATCTCCAAAAGAAAACTCAACAGGATTTTCGAATTTATCTGGTTTTTTATTAATGTAACCAAAGTGGTTACATTCTCTTTTGGAGATTCTTGCAATGTACGGTGCGATATAGAAGGATGTAACAATATTGCTGTTATACGATGTGGTTGGTGTAAGAAGTCTTTATGTTTTAAGCACTTTTTTGAAGGTGACCATTATTGTCAACACTTTGAAAAGTAAGATACTGGAACTTAATTCTAAAAAGAAGAGATAAATAAAGGATAAGGGATAAACCTTAAAAAAGAATTTTCAATCAGTTCCATTAAAAAATATTAATAAATATCGAGTTGTATAAACGACAACTGAAATATTCGATAAAGTAAACGGAAATGCTTTACTTTATTTTTTTCAGTTTATACCCTGGTTTTTTGGAAGGAAAAAATCATAAAAAATCTAGTTTTCTTTAAATATAAAATAAGGGTTGCAACCCCCTGGGTCATAAACACACCTCATATCTTCGACTTCTTACGAAAAATATTTTCCACTTTGTTTTTTTCAAAAATATTAATTAGAAACTGAGATATGATAAAAAACGATTTTCGAATAAAAGTTTAGGGGTGGTTTTCACCCCTTTAAAGTGGATGTCAGCAGATAAAAAAAAATACGTGTCTCTTATTTTTTCGAGTACTACAACATATCCAAAAATTATTGAAATCGGTGAGGTCGGGTTGGAGACCTTTCCTTGTTAGAACTTGTTAAGGAAAACCATAGAATTTGTTCAGATTTTTTAAACGAACTTAACAAAATTTTTTTACTCAAAGTATTTATAAATATTAAAAAACTCACGGAAAATTCTAAAAAAATTCTAATATGTTCCTTTGATAATTCTAAGCTTTTTTTTGAAATGTTATTTTTTTCTGAAAGTAGATCGTTTTTGAGTAAAAAAATATAAATGGGTAGAAAAATTTACACGTATCGAATGCGGCCGA
This sequence comes from Gasteruption jaculator, assembly GCA_949825005.1. Classification (NCBI taxonomy): domain Eukaryota; kingdom Metazoa; phylum Arthropoda; class Insecta; order Hymenoptera; family Gasteruptiidae; genus Gasteruption; species Gasteruption jaculator. The sequence continues at coordinate 1,344,654 of OX463769.1, read as the reverse complement.
TTTTTTTACTCAAAAACGATCAACTTTCAGAAAAAACTAACAATTCCAAAAAAAGCTCAGAATTATCAAAGGAACACACTAGAATTTTTTTAGAATTTTCCGTGAGTTTTTTGAAATTTATTAAAAACTTGAGTAAACAAATTTTTTTAAAAGCGTCAAAAAGATCTGAAAAAATTCTGGGATATTCCTTGACAAGTTCTAAGCACTTTTTACTGCTAACATTTTTTCGAAAAATTAATAGGTTATTAGTTAAAGTATCCGACATGTATTAAGTACAATATTTCAGTTTGGATCATCCAGGTGGGCGAAAAAACTTTGTCAATACATATTTCTGAAGTTCAGACATCACGCCCCCCCCCCCCTCTAAACCGGTTTTAAGATAATTTCATAACGGAAAGTTACCGAAAAATTAAATTAAAAGAAATTTTGTTTTTTCAACGTTTTTTACCCTACAACTTCATTTTAGAGTAGTAAAAAAAATATCAAATTTTCAATGACATCATCTGAAAGTGCATTGAAAGAAGTATAAATTTCATGTTTTGTTTTGTTTTGTTTTTCTTTTCAATCGAATTGTATGGGTACAGTAAGGTCAAAAGTAGTAGTCTATAGAGTGACGTTTCAGGCGTTAATCGGTTAAGCAACAGTAACCTGTAGTGTGTACTTTTAACGAGTTTAGATGTCTTCCAAAGTAATAACTGTAGATATAACCGTCATTCACTTTTCATTTTCGAATCAATCTAGAAAACCGATCCAGGGATAGGAATGTGTTAGAATAAATCAAGTGGAAATCTGTAATTTTTGAAAGAGTTACCAGTTGAAAAAGTTACCAATTTCGAGATAATTAAAAAAATTTTGAAATTCATCTATTAAACACTATCTCCCGAACCTAAGCTCCCGAGGCAGAGCTCCCGACCATTCAGATGGAACTAGTAACTGGACTAACGGAAAAGAATTGACTGATTTTTTTACGCTCCGGAATTAATTGTCAAGCTATTTAGTTACTTTTCTCCAAAGTTGTGTATGTATGATTCCTTACTGGTCAAAATAATTTTTAAATTTCCCCATTGAATCTGATTATGCAGTAGAGATTCAATCTTTAATAGTAAAAGGGATGTTTGGGATTCCCTTGGTGGAGATTTTTATAAACAGACTTGATAATAATAGATTCTTGCAAGAATTACAGGTTTAACCCTTAAAGGCCTGAGTATCAAATTCATCAAGTGTGCAATTTCATTTAAAAGTCCGGTATCAAATTTGATACTCTAGGCCTTTAAGAGTTAATGACAGGTTTTCACAAGTTTCCAACAGGCTTTCATGGGAAACAGATTTAATAGGAAATAAGTTTTCTCTAAAAATTGAAGGGGTAGTGCTTGGAGCCTTCTATTTCTTAACACGTTCACGCCGGGGCTGCTTTTCATATTTTTAACGGTGGTACGCGCCGGCGTGAAGGTGTTAAGGAGGTTCTTGCATAAATATTTATGAACTCACCTTTTTTCCATTTTCAATAGTTCAAGCTATGCCCAATCTTATGGTATTCTTACTTTATCCTCTTACCGTGTAAAATTTGATGAAATTAAAGCTTGAAAATGTTACTTTTTTACGTGTACTCTTATGGGACTGCATGAAAAAATTATATTTCCGAAGCGTGAACAAATTTTTGAACAATATAAAATATATGAATTTAAAGATAAAAGCTTCCTCTTTCAGATTACATTTTGTAAGTAACTTGCAACCGTGGAAAGTTTTGAAATATTATACAGGGTGGCCATAAAGTAAGTATCACTTTCAAAATTCGATATCTCAGACACCGTAAGAGAAAACCCTATAATCATGTATATCATTTTATTCAGGATAAAATGGGATTTCTTCCTAAATTTTTTCAGATTTTTTGGTGCATTTTGAAAAATCACTTAATATGACCTTTTTCCTGATTCTACTCGATTTATCGCTTATTTTTTTACGACAAAGTACCCCAAATTGTAGGTGAGATGAATCTCAGAATCCTTCAAAAATTCGTTCCCTCAAAAATCGAAAATCGGTCGTTCTGGAACATGAAATTACACCTTCCGGTGCATTTTCAAGCTTCCAAAAAAATGCCGCCTCTCGCAGTAGCGAGATACGTTTCTTTTTTGGATAAAAATTTCCTCGAATTGTAGGTAAAACAGATCTGACACACCCTTAAAAAATCCGTTCCCTGAAAAATGAATGAATGTTCGTTTCGAAACATGGTATTACGCCTTTCCATTTATTTTCAGCCCTCCAAAAAAATGCTGTGGCTTACAGAAGAGAGAAAAGCTTATTTTTTGACTAAAAAGTACCCTAAATTGTAGGTGAGATGAATCTCGGAATCCTTTAAAAATTCGTTCCCTCAAAAATCGAAAATCGGTCGTTCTGGAACATGAAATTACACCTTCCGGTGCAATTTTAAGCTTAAAAAAAAATGCCGCCTCTCGCAGTAGCGAGATACGTCTCTTTTCTGGATAAAAATTTCCTCGAATTGTAGGTAATACAGATCTGAGACACCCTTAAAAAATCCGTTCCCTGAAAAATGAATGAATGTTCGTTTCGAAATATGGGATTACGCCCTTCCATTTATTTTCAGCCCTCAAAAAAAATGCTGTGGTTCACAGAAGAGAGAAAAGTTTATTTTTTTATTAAAAAGTACCCCAAATTGTAGGTGAGATAAATCTCAGAATCCTTCAAAAATTCGTTTCCTCAAAAATCGAAGAATAGTCGTTTTGGAACGTAAAATTAAACCTTGCGATGTATTTTCAGCCTTCCAAAAAAATGCTACAGCATGGAAAAGGGATAAATGTTTATTTTTTGACTAGAAAGTACCCCGAATTGTAAGTGAAACGAATCTCAGTTTTCCATAAAAAATTCGTCTCCTTGCAGGAGAGCAAGAAATGTTTCATTTCTTAAAACCAAAATGTATTCAATCCCTTTCAAAATCTATTCCTACGAAAATCATACAAACGTTGTTAGTTTTCAACGTTTAAAAAAATAAATACTGCTGCTTAAAACAGCGTAAAACGTATGGATTTTCTTATGTTTTAGTATGATTTTGTGGCCCTGAAAAGGGCCGATTAATGCATCGGATTCACGGCTGTTGCTTGAGGAATTCCTTCATCTCCTCAAAGTGTCGCAAAAACATTGCATGTACTTTGGGCACATGTTTCCTCACAGATCGTAAGCTTGTATTGGCGGGTAATATTTGGGGTACGATCTTGATTTCCCAAATATTACCGGCTTTTTTATACGACGCTGCTTTTATGCAGGCAAACAACAAATTCAGTTTAGTGAATCTGTTGACGCCGTATACGATCTTTATCGCTACTGCAATGTCCATCCAATGAATAAACATTTTGTGACATCGATTAAAATTATCTTGTTCTGTCTCTGAAATTATACTTTTTAATCGTATGCTTTAATTGCGAGAAAAATTTGAAACTTCGACACCTACCGTCGATAAAATAGGAAGATAGTTGTAGCCAAATAAAATTTTAATCACAGACTATCTTTTGTTTTGGAACGAACTTTTCGGTGGTATTACATTACAGATGATGTAGGTATGCAATGAATTTGGCCCGGAATCGGGAGCATTTTTTTTCAGATATGCTACGCTCCTGATTCTGACCTAGAACTGTCCTGTTATTGGTCAACTTTAATATTAATTATCTCGGAAACTACTTATCGTAGGACAAAATGCAAAAATACGTGTCCCTTATTTTGCCACGAAGAATATGCCTGTAAAAGGTTTCGCGAACATTCTGAATCACCCTGTATACTTTTGGGTTATTCACGGGTTAATCAAGTTATAGTCTATTTATTTTAATAAAAAGGAGACAATGCGCACAACAAATGTAATGTTTACACTAGAATTATTTATTGAAAATCATTTTCAATTTTTAAACATAAAATACATACATAAATATTTACATTCATTTTTTGTAACATTTGGGTTCAGTTGTATTCGCAAAAGCCTCTTTGAATCTCTTACAAGAGGCTAGACGTAGTGCTAGGAGTCTTGTAGAAGAATAAAGAATCCTTAGGGATAAGGATTTGGTAGTCTCGGACTGGAATGATCTGGACTAAGGTTTGAAATATTTTATTTCTTTAAGAGTGCTAGCTAGAGCTTTGAACGAATTTTGGGATTTGGGATTAAAACTGTATTGTTTGATAGTAGAGTCAATCTGAATTCGTACTCCAATTTCTTGCCTTTTATTCTCTTTTGAGTATGTCCGTTAATCGTGATATTCGCACCCGCTATAGGCTGTTTCAATTTTACAAGTGGGAATTTTCAAATTTGAACACGCCTTCATTAGCTCCACCTCGTATGAGTCATAGTTAACGGATTTTCCCTTTACTACCTGTCGTAACGGTGGTTTTTTGAATTTGACTTCCACGCTAATATCTATTTGTGTTTTGTTTCGATTACTATATTGAATTTCTTACGCGTTAGGAATAAATGTTCTAATACGTGGGATTGAGAAGAAATATTTAACGTGATGAAAACATTGATCTGAATTGATAACAAATATTTTACCTATTTCTGAAACGGTGAAATAAAGTCATTTTAGATTGTAAAGGTTGTAATATATTATTCTGCATTATTCAATATTTTATTTTTAATGAAATAATGATCAAGATGGCTATTTTGGCTCAGGCCAAATCGGGCATGGATTCGACTACCAGTAAGTAATGCAAGACTGGGCATGGTTCCGGTCACCTAAGACAAGATCTGGCATGGCTCTGGCCAGCAAAGGCAAGATTGTACCAGAAGATGTTCAATTCATGAAATTATCAAAGGTGGCTCCATTGATTTGTTGGTAATACCGAATACACCTTTCAAAATTTGTGACAGTGCACAAAAGCGAGGAATGTTGTTGCATGCCGTTCGATTTCTGTCAATTATGTTTTGAAATTTTACCAGTTGGCTGAATCCAGGCTTGATCTTTGTTGGCTAAAGCCATGCCAGATTTCACCCCAGGTTTTGTTAGCAAAACCCCATCACATGTTCTCCTCCGTTCCGGAGAACTCTTATTTGGGTCATTCTTTTGGAAAACGCTACATTAAGAAAATATTGAGGTGTCTTTTTTAAAATGGGACACCTTGTACATGAAATCTTGCAGAAAGGCTTTGTGTGAACGCAGTGTTTTCTGACATGTACATATACAGCGCTTTAACTTTTTTTTTCATGTGTGCGGACTCCGATGTTTCGGGAAAAGAGGCACGGTCGAGCTCTCACCAAATTTCATAACGAACTCGTGTCGTGACACTACCGTATCTCTTGATCATTGGTTCCAGGGACCACGAAATGCTGATCTGCCTATCGAAGGTTTTTATAACCGCTATATTTAGAATGGTTATTAAGTTACCAACAATTATACATGTTCTTTTATATACGTGATTTTTTAATCTTCGCATAATATGTGCGCATTTGATATACACTAGATAAGCACATTTTCAACTTTAAGAGAAATAAAGATTTACAGCTGAAGGTTACGTTATCAGATGTTTGACAGAGAGTAAATTTCAAGTGACGCGCCTTATAGAGAGGGGTTGTGAAATTGTTACAGCGAGGTCCAACTGTACGTTATTTTCTTAGTATGTAACTATTAAATAAATATTTTAAGTGATTAATGAAGGTCTGATTTTTTTTCAAATTTTCGTTTCTTGAAGTTTTCACTCCCAAAAGTTATATATCCCGAAGATGAAAATTTTAAATAGTGAGGGGAAAACGTTACAAAAATGGGAAAACAATCTTTAAAACATAAAATAGAATATAAGTTGCTACTTGATTTTTTCTATTGTGGCTTACTATCCGTAATACCTACATAAATTTAATGCACTTTTGTTTTCGATTGTACCTTCAAAACATCCTTTTGCGTTGGGCATAAGATTTATGTAACGTCAAACTCTCGTTTATCTTGGTTCGTAGGCATGGGACTACGTATGTGAGAACAATCAAGGTAGGAGAAATCTACCAGCAAAGAGGGAGAGGAAATTGAAAGTACAATTTGCCACAGATTTCAGAACGGTGTATGGTATCTAGTCAGTACGGTCACAGCTTTAATTCACGATGAAACTTCTCTACCGTAGCACAAGTGTATCTGGAAGGTTTTGGTGTTGAATTTGTGTTACGTTAGTTCTAAAAAACTTAAATGCAAACAGAAGCGCTTCACAAACGCAGTGTTATTATTTAAATAGAAAAACATTATAATATATTTGGGAATAATAAATTTATTTCAAAACCCCAAATTGCAGTACTAATGAGCCAGAAAATGAGATCGGATAATATTGCAACAGTGGATAGAAGGTATGCTTTTTGCAATGTTTTTAATATACGAATTCTTACATATTTTTGTCGGCCATACCCTATATGCCTATATTGTAAGAGAACTACTAAACGCATGTAATTTGTGCTGTGTTGAGAAGGAGAGATTCTCAGAATAAGTAGCAGAAATGAAAATACGATGTACTATACAATTGTTATTATTGTTATCAGTTCAACATAAAGAATCATTTTCTAAATTTTCTCTAATTGTACAAAAGCTATTTCCCGTGTAATGTTACACATTTACTGTATTCGAAGGACAACAATTGTAACTGAGTTCAGAAATATTACAATGTAATAAAAATTTCTGAATGATTTAACAGTAAATAAAAATGTATAAGGAAAAATTTTCGGCTCCGCATACTCCTGCGCATTAAGCTCATAATTTAGCCACGCTTAGCCAAGCAAAGTGGAAATTGAAGGGGAGATTATTATAATGAGGTCCTACTGTTAAATGTTCAACAAAAAGTACCTTTAACAAATTTCATTGGAATGTCCAGTTTGGTAATTTAAATTAGCATACGGTTATTTCATCTCAGTTCAGAGAAGAGACTTATTATACCGTTTTTGTATCAACTTTATGTTGTATTGGGAATATTATTTTTTGGAAATTTACTTGTGCCACTCCCTCCGCATATGAATAGTCGTGAATGTTACAAGGAAAAAAATGTGTGTCATAAATTTATGTAACAAGAATAATGATATATGATACTTTTCAAAGAACAGAATAGGGAAAAAATTGTACCAGGATTGATTAAAATCCAAAGTTAGACTAACGCCAAAAATTAATCTGCAAAATTTTATTTAAAGAGTATCGTCTCTTTGAAGACCGTTTAACCGAAGAGTGATATTGTAATTGATCCAACAATTTGATTATTGGAAATGATCTTCAACAAAAAGCAAAAGTGTTATTCTTATAAAATATGTACCAACAAAATTATCACAAAAGTCACGACACCTTGTTATGCAATCCGAACTTTACAAAAATTTGAAATTATAATGTCAAACATTGAAGTCTAAAGTAACCGTTAAAGTCTCTTACTTATTGTTAGTATATTTACTGTTTTAATACATTTCTAGAGTGTAACAGGACTGTAATGTTACTGTAACAAGACGTTGTAAGGTAATATATTTTTTACTGAAGCCATGTGCTAGTACCATTTTGCACTTGCAATTAATTATCAACTTCAAAAAAATGTGTTTCAAATTTTGTTTACTCATCTGGATAATCCTAAATGGCGTTCAAAATGCAAGGTTTTAATATTATTCGGGCGCTCTAACTTAAAAACTATTAACTTTTCGCAAAAGAAATGTTACAATAAAAAGCGCTTAGAATTTATCAAGGAATTCTTTAAAATTTTCTCCATTTTTTGGTGACATTAAAATATTTTAAATCAATTCTATAAATTTCAAAAAATTCCCGGAGAATTCTTAAAACATTCTAATGTATTCCTACGATAAGTCCAGTCTTTTCTTACGGACTATAATTTTTTCTGATAGTTGACAGCTTTCGTGTAAAAAATTACATATGTAAAAAAGTGAAATAATCCGATTTTATACTCATAACTGAGAATTAAGTTGACATTTTTACGTGATTTTTTGGTGGACAAATTTGTGATAACACATTTGAGAAACTTGAATAAACATGATTGACTAAATATAACTAAAGTAATTGTACGGAAATACTTTCATTATTTTAAAACTCACATAATGACGCAAAAAATTATCTTCCAACGTTTAAAGTGATATGTATCTTCTAATCTTAATTATTAAATTGATCATCCTGCTGATAGTTATGGTCCCAAATCCAGATAACTATGGTAGTTTTGATGAATCAGAATTTTATAGTGCCGAAATTGAAGAGCTGATATTTGGATTTCTTATCAGAAATTGACCAAAAATTTCTCAGTCAATCAAGATATGTGAGTTAGATAAGGATCATACAGTAGGATTTCGTAATAACAATTTCATTGTATAACAATCCCTCTCTATAATGCTCAAAATTACCTCCCAATAACAATTTCTCTGGCTTCAACCTCGAACATTTGTCGACCAATCACATTGAACTTATAAGTCGCGTCAATTGATATTTACTTTTCACTAAAAGTCTCATAACATAATCTCCAGGTGTTAAACTTTATCTTTCTTGAAGTTGAAAATTTGCATATGTAGTGTACATACAATGTCTACATATTACGCCTGGATTCAAAATTACATATATAATAATATAAAGAAACATGCATAATTGCAATAAAAATGTCTAAATAATTATTTAAGATTAAAGAAAAACGTACAAAGAAAATTTTTCTTCTGCGCACACTTCTGCGCATTAAGCTTATAACCTAGTAACGCATAGTCACGGAGAGTGGGAATTGTGGGGAAGATTATGTTATAAGGTATTTATTAGGTCCTGAAGAGATTGTTATAACAAGTTCCTACAGTATTTACGACTGGCTCATGTGGACGATGATAGTATATTACCTACAGACATCTAAAACAAATACGCTATTGCCATTTACCGAGTCATAAATATGTGATCCTTTCCTTTTCTTATTTATTTTGAATGACTGATTTTTAGCCACTTTCTGATAAGGAATCAAAATATCTGTGTTTATCACTTTCTTCACTATGAGATTCTGAATCATTGGAATTATCGAAGTTAAATGTATTTGTAACTATAACTAACTCATCATAATCATCATCAGTCATCAATTTCATATTCAGTATTAGAAAATGCAGACCACCTTAAAAGTTTGGATACAATTTTTTGCGTTAATTTATAAAGTTTGAAATAATGAAAGTATTTCAGTACAGTTGTTTTAGTCATATTTAAAAAAAATATGTATTATTTCTTCAGTCTATCGGTCTTAAATTTCTTTATTAAATTATTGTGTTGACCTTTCGATAACTAATACGTTGTCATCTTCAGAACTATATATAAAACACTATAATATTATTTAGTATAACAAATTTGTATAATTAATTTTCTAGCATATTAACAATTACTTATATTTACCACTGTAGATCTTGTTCATGCAGTTTTGGTAGTCCATATGCTCTAGCAACATTAGAAAATTCGACTGCATTATATTTTCTAATGTCTTTATTTATATATCTTCAGTTTTCCCATTTTGAAACATTTTATTACTCTCGTTTTCAATTTTTTAAAATTTTAATTCTGTATTTTCTATTTTTATATATGTTGTTTCATCCTTAAGTAAATTTTCTATTCCTGTTATGTATTTGTCTTTTCCTATTGCTACTGTAACATTTACTTTATCTGCTTTCAAAAATATAATATTTGGATTTTCTTTTTGGAATGTTTTTATTACATTACTTTTTTTTACCCATTTATTATCTAGATTATTAAATTTTATTTTATTTTTATAATTTGCTATGAGTCAAGTTTTCTGAAGTGGGCCACCAAAAATCAGCATATCGAATTTTCTAATTTTTTTTGGTGATAATTATTTATACATATGTTAAATGTAATCTCCTAAAATTAAAAAAAAAATTTTTATTTTTACAAAAGTTATAAACAAATTAGTTTTTAGGCTACTTTTTTAATAAATTGCGATTATTCAAAACTCGCTGAATAATCGCAATTTATAAAAAAAGTAGCCTAAAAACTAATTTGTTTATAACTTTTGTAAAAATAAAAATTTTTTTTTAAATTTTAGGAGATTACATTTAACACATATATAAATAATTATCGCCAAAAAAAAATAGAAAATTCGATATGCTGATTTTTGGTGGCCCACTTCAGAAAACTTGACTCTATTTCATTAGTAATTTTGTTTCTAATTTTATTTTTAAATTCGTCAGTAAAATTATAAATTGTTTTTTCAATACTTCCAATAATTTCATAAATTGGTAAATTTTTGAAATTATATGGTAAACTGAATTTTCTTCCATAAGGTGCCATTTCTGCTACTTCTATAGGAATCATTATTTCTGATAAATTTTTGAAACATTTTTAATTCTTTCTTTTAAAATTTTTTCTTCTATTTCTGTAATTTTTTCAGTTAATCTTTTGTATTTTTTCTGTAAATTAAAGTTTTCTTTTTTTCTGATTTATTCCAAAATTTTATTTTGTGTAATTTAAAATTTTTCTAATATTTTGTTGGGTAAGCCATTATACAGGGTGGCCATAAAGTAAGTATCACTTTCAAAATTTGATATCTCAGGTACCGTAAGAGAAAACTCTATAATCATATATATCATTTTATTCAGGGTAAAATGGGATTTCTTCCTAAATTTTTTCAGATTTTTTGGTGCATTTTGAAAAATCACTTAAATATGACCTTTTTCCTGATTCTACTCGATTTATCACAAGTATGAATGTTTTTGGTCAAGGTGACATTCAAATTAAATTATGATAACATAATCTGAAGAAAACGCAATGCCTCACGATGGACTTGATACAATAATTGTCAATTTCAATTGATTTTTGATCAGAAAAACATTAAATTATGCGCTATAGTTATGAATAAATGTTTAGGTTAACGATGAAGAAGGGCTTCACTTGGTTCGATTCATCAACTCAAATCTAACTAATGCGCAAAATGAAGGGAGGCGCACTGAACAAATGTTGCACAATTAGGACGAAATTAAAAGCAAATTTCAGCAAAAAAAGTAATAAAAATGAGAAGCAAAAATTAAAAAAAAAACAATAGAAACAAAAAACAATAACGAAAAAAAAAACCTCCATCGACGGGCTTCCACCTTGTCATCGTGATAAAGCTTAAGTTTTGCACTAAAAAAATCTACACTATCATTTCCAAATTAGTCAGATTTCAGTTGATGAATCGAACCAAGCGAAGCCCTTCTTCATCGCTAACCTTTAAATTTATTCATAACGTTAGCGCATAATTTAATGTTTTTGTGATCAAAAATCAATTGAAATTGACAATTATTGTATCAAGCTCATCATAAGGCGTTGTGTTTTCTACAGATTATGTTATCATAATCTAATTTAAATGTCATCTTAACCAAAAATGTTCATAATTGCGATAAATCAAGTAAAATCAGGAAAAAGGTCATATTTAAGTGATTTTTCAAAATGCACCAAAAAATCTGAAAAAATTTAGGAAGAAATCCCATTTTACCCTGAAAAAAATGATATATATGATTATAGGGTTTTCTCTTACGGTGTCTGAGATATCGAATTTTGAAAGTGATACTTACTTTATGGCCACCCTGTATAATGTAATATTTGTAAAATATATTTCTCCTTTTAATTTGTAAATTTTTAAATGTTTTTCATTGATTTCTAGTTTCATAATTTTATTTTTATAACTTAAGTTATGTTTTTTAAACGATTTTTTAAATTTACCTTCGAAAACTTTGCTAGTTTTAAAATTTTAATGTTTAGGCATAATATTATTATTTCTAGTCATATTAGTCATATTTAGTCAACTATGTTTATCTAAGTTTCTCAAATATTGTATCACAATATTTGTGTTAGGGTTTATAATACAAAAGCATGCAATATTATCAACAAAGTTCTTAGTTCTAAGGACGTTTCCAAGAAAATATATTTTCTTATGATCATCTAAAAAATTAGAATATACACTTGACTTCTAAATCTTATTGCATCAAACCTTTTCATACTTTTCTTTCAAGTTTTTTGACATTGGCAACACCCATTTCTGGTTAACAATTGTAGAGTGGCCACCTATTTTTTACCCGCTTAGAGGACCGTACGAGAGCTTGCGGGAGGGGTTTTTTCAATGGTTTTTGGAGCCCTTTCTGAATATGTGATCAATTCTCAATTTTTCAATTCATAGCTTGTAAGAAATAAAATGCTTTATTATGCATATACCTAATTTGGCATTTTGATAATAGATTTAATTTACAAATATTATTTTGCACACGAAATACACTTTATGGCTTAACCACTTGACTGTTATGACGCACTTTGATGCGCCAAGCGCGCAGTGGCCCAAAGTGTTAAAAATGACAATAGTGCGGTCAAAAAATATTTCGTAAACGACATTTTATAAACAATTAAGGCCCTGGAAATGATAAAACAACGAAATATTTTTTGATCGCACTTTTGCCATTTTTAACACTTTGGGCCACTGCGCGCTTGACGTATCAAAGTGCATCATAACAGTCAAGTGAGCGCAGATGCAACGTTGCCAGACTTTCGTTGTTCTGCTCTTGGTCATACATTTTGGATGACAATTGATGATTTTCTAGTCTTACAAGCTTTGAACGTACATTATGATAACCGATAAATGATCACGACAATATCCTTTATCGCTCGGTAAATTTGAATGAAGATCTGAATGTTAATTATTTAAATATCGTTGAAAAAGTGATTTTTCCCATAAAAACACATGTTAAATGAAATTACAATTTTCTCGGCTTCTAGGCTCTGAACCATCTCAAAATTTTAATTGAAGCTTCATTACGTAAAAACAGACAAGTGGTTGAAAATTTATCAAATTCTCAATGTTAATTCTAAAAACGGTACAACCTCCTTAACGCACAGCTTATTTCAACAAATGCATGTCGCTAAGAAATACTGAGAATATGTTATAATAAATAAAATGTCAGTGTTGTAACAAATCGTATATCTATTGATATTTAACACAAAAAGTGGTATAATAATATGAAATGTGTTCAAAGTTATAATTTCTAAATTCAAAACATTTACGTTTCTTGTTTCAAATGCTTCATAATCATATTTACAGCGAATTTATTTCTGAAGACAATTTTGCTTTACCTCAACATCATAACATCAATATTTTGAGCAGTTTCTAGGTTTAGTTCTCACGGTCTTACTTTTCTCACGGTATAATTTCGATTTGAAGACGAAACATTGACGGTTAGTTGGTATATCTCTATCGGTAGTACAAGTCGATTCGGTACCTTGTAGGATTCTCAATAAACGGCTTTGATTATTAATTATCCAAATATTGTTTTGTTATTTCTTTAATCATACAGTCCAATCTCCTCTTTCACACATTTCCGGCTCACTCATATCACAACAAAATGAAAGGTTTTATTTTTAAAATCTTAAATTGTAGCCATAATTTCCTTTCTTGTGGCAAATTGTACTTTCTTTTTATTTATTTATTTTTATTTTACACATATTAAATTTGGAGAGGCTTGATTTTTAAAAAGCCTAAGAATTTAGTATTAATATTGTACTTCTACTTGATTATTCGTACTTTCTCAATATCTAATTTTTCGTTAAGCAATTGCTCAATAGCTTTTGCCTTTTTCAGCTGCACTTTTATACTATATTTTTGTTAAGCTATCACATGAAATATCATTTAAAACGAATTTCTTGCATGCATTAACTCATTAACGGCGGCCAGTAACTTGTGAATTGTATGGTGCCAAACACTATACCACTTGGGACATCTTGCCAGAAAATACTGAAACTGAAAAAAAAATTTTTTACTCGAAATCCAATATGGCGGGCGAACAAGGCAGATCGAAAATTTGAAAGGTTCCGCAACTCCCATAAAAATAGATATCCAGGGGTTTTTATGACACTGAATCTAAATCTGCCATTAGTTCTACATAATTGAAAGTGGCCGAATGAGAATGGCGGCTTAAAAAATTGAAAAAAATTTGCTGTTACAAACTTATAAACATAAGCTCGAGCATAACATGTTTATTCAAAATATCGTACCAATGTCCCCGTTCTCGGCGTTACCCAGGATCAACAACGTGGACGTAACGGGATTCAGAGCACCATCTTCGGCCCACCATTTTGAATAACCAACTTGGGGAAATAATCTTATGTCGAAATGTAGAAAATCATAATAATGTGCCCTAAATCATCTCTACAAGATAGCTCTCTGCGGTTATATGTTTTACACATATCAGATTTCGTGTGGAAAGTATGATTTTAGCCAGGTTCAGAGCCCCATCTTGGACCAACTATTTTGAATTTTGTAAAATTGTTGTCAGATTCGTATTTAGCGAGTCAATTAAAACCCTATATTCCCATTTTTATGGGAATAGCGAAACTTTTTAAATCTTCGATCGCCATATTGGATTTCGAATAAAAAAATATTTTTTTCTTTCATTTTCAATATTCTTCGGCGAGAAGTCTCAAATGGTATAGTGTCTGGTATCATATGATTCATAGGTTACTGGCCGTCGTTAATCGGATAATAAAAGTAATACCGTATCATTCAGTCAACAATCGCAAATTAATTTTAGTTTTATTTAACTTGGATATTTTCAATATATTTACATGCATTATAGATAAAAAATCTGTACTAACAGTTTCTAATTAAAACTGCCCAGAAACTTTTTTATCAATGAATATTGCTCCGAATAACGCCAAAGTACCTACAAAACCAGTAATCAAATCTAATACTATACATGAACATTGGCATTTTTTCATAACTCGTAAAAAATTCTAAAATGTTAAGAGTTTAAACTTTCTTATCTCTATGAACTAAAATTTTTATCAGTTAATTCGTAGAATTTTTTATTTGGTTTGTCTGACAGTAATCATACAACAATTCTTATCTCTTATAATCACTCATATTGGCAGTCCAACTTCTTTGAAAATGTTGTTACGATTGGCAAGTAGAACAGCTGCATAAGCTTCCATAGCCTTAGCACTACCATAAAAATTCAATCGACAGTTATAATCTTCTCTTTTATGTCATGCAATGAATTTTTTCCTTTTTTTATTTCTTGTAGCGCAATCTAAAATTTTTCCAGATAAAAGACCAATTATTGTACTATAGCAGTTGAAGCTGTCTTAGCTACGTCTATACCCACGTTTTGACCGACTCATATAAAATAATACTATGATGTTAATCATTCCACCTAAAGCCTTACCAGATGAAGTATTGTCAGTACTTGAAAGAAGGTTAAGGATATCTAATTGCGGGAAAATGTCTTGAGCAATGTTAGTGTGCTTGAAATTGAAAAATAAATAATGGTATGTTAACAATTTATACAGCATTCGGAATTCTTTTTTTTTATTATAATAATGTAAGTATAAATACAATGTTACATATCGTAAGACTATATTGAAAGTAATATTTTCAAAATAAACATTTAGATAACGTGGGATTTATACTTTTAAATTGATTATATAGATCAGTTAATCCTTTGACTGCTAATGGCGTATATGTACGCTTTGACAAGTTCATCAATATATACGAAAGGCGCATATATGCGCCCTTAATGACTGACATCTGAATATTGCCGCATATATTGATAGTTTCGTGCAAGAGTAAGCCGCAGTCAAAGAGTTAAATAAAATTATACGAAGTCGAAAAAATCTCAAACACATTTTTGAATAAAAATACAATTTCTCATAGATGATTTACCAAATAATAAAGTAATACTTATAAAAATACCTATCAGTATCCTGATTATGTACAATAGAATCAAGTTATAATAGAAATATTGTAAAAATATAAAAGAAATTAAAGTTAACAGTACATTACCAATTAATTCATTGAAATATAATAATATCAAAAAATAATTCATAATGATTACTTTATATCTTATATTTTATATTTTAAATAAATCAGTGTGAATGCTTGCAATGTATGACACAGTTTTTTTACAATTTTTTATGACCAATCTTTCTCTTCTGAAGTAGCTCGTTAACAACTATCCCTGGCTTCTGCTTCTATTGGTTTTTAAATTATACTATCATACTTATATACTCGTATATGATCATTCACACGAGGCAAATTAGCACAAGAGGAATCTTATTTACCACTCTTATTTAACTACACCTATTGTACATGTAATAAACATTTTCAATTTATATTAATAGATATTTATTCTATTTATCAAGCGTAAATGAACATAACCTTAAGAGAATAATTAATTAAATACACTTAACTTCTAAAACTTTTGTCATCGAAGCTTTTGACATTTTTTTCCAAGTCTTCTGAAATTAGCACCGTCCACTTCCGTTTAATATTTTCTGCGCGAATGTTAAATGTGACAGAATATACAAAGTTAAAAGTATAAAAGCGAGTTTCCACTGCACATGCGTTTGAGGCGAATACGTACTTCCTCGGCAGCCAATAACAGCGCATTGCGGACATGGTTAATTTTGTCAGAAAGTTCGAGCCTTTCGGGTTCCGACTTGTCAAAAGATTTAGAAATCGAGAGTATCTCGGATTGGTTGTTAGAAAATAAAATTTTTCAGCTTGGCAGATTTCAAGAATTTCTTAAATTAAAAACTAAACTTCCAAGAAAATGAATTAAGCTGAATTTAAAACTTTAACAACTTACCTGGAGTCAGAAACGAGTTAAATTCTGAAATTTTATTTCTCATCACTTCTATATTTACTGATTGTGAATTACATTTACTATAGTTGTGATATTTTATTTTAATCTTCACGCTAAACTTACATTCTGAAATCTCGAAGGAGCTTGGATAGCACCCGTTTTTACCGTACTCCAGTGGCGTTGGCCGTTTTCCAATATCTCTAGCAATAACGAAACTACCAACTAGCCCTTTGACATACTTTGAAAATTCTATACTTTCGAGCCCTTCAAGGTACAAACGATTTCAAGAGCGGTATAAACGGGTGCCATATAAGCTCTTTCCAGTGACGCTGGCTAGCTTGCGATATCTCAAAAAATGGCGAAAATATCTCTAGAAGGTATTTTGAAATATCTGTACCTTCGAGGTCTTTAAGGTACAAACAATTTCAACAGCGGCACAAATAAGTAGAAACAATGACCTTTCGAATGGCTTTTTAAAATTGAAATATCTTTTAGTGGGGTGATACTTATAATTTAACCCCTGTATATTTTATTAACTATTGGGATACAAATAAAACTAAAGCCGGTGCAATCGAGTGCAAACGAAGTACAAACGAATTACGATTATTAAAATTGTTTCCTTTAAGGGGTTACATCTAGTTGGCGGTTAAAAAAAGGCGTGTTCTTGTGAATTTTTTTTGGGAAAATGATTGCAAGTTTCGAACTATTTTTGTTTCATAGTAAAGTGTATATCTTAGACTATGTTTCATAATTTTCTTATTGAAAAAAATTCACAAATGTAGGAGATACAATGCATTTTCCGGACCGCTAGTCAAAAAAAGGTTTTCTGCGGTGACCACCTCACTCGTCTAATATAAAAACATCAAATAGATTATGTTTTTACATCGTATTATCTAGTAGTTAATCGAAGGATTTGAGAAAAAATTAATTTTAGAAAAAATGGTCGACGAAAATGAAGTGAAAATGAATTTTATCATCAAAATTTAGACTTTCACGTTCAATCGTTAACCATTTTTTCAAAAATTAATATTTTCTTAAATCCTTCGATTAAGTACAAAATAATATGATACAAAAACAGAATCAATTTGATTTTTTGAGTTTAGACGAGTGAGGTGGAAGATCAGTGGTCACCGCAGAAGACCTTTTTCGAACAGCGGTCCGGGAAATGCATTGTACCTCCTACATTTGTGAATTTTTTTCAATAAAAAAAATATGAAACATAGTCGAAGATATACCCTTTACTATGAAAAAATAAAATAGTTCGAAACCTGCAATCATTTTCCATAAAAAAAAACACAAAAACACGCCTTTTTTTCGGCCGCCAACTAGATGTAACACCTTAAGTTTGTGCCAGCTTTACATCCGTACATCAAAGCAGAATTTATCTGCTTTGTCCGAGTCATTGTACTTGAGTTTTTTCTTTTTTTATTGATAAAATCACTATATTTCTATTAATATATGACAGTTTTTTGGCAAACTGCGGTAGTGTTACGTCTAGAGTTGGGGTATTGATCGATAATTCAAGGCAACTCAAGACTAATTTTCTATTTTTGAATCAATCCATATAACCAATTCATGGATGGAAATTGGTTGTAATACACGAAGTCGAAATCTATAATTTTTGAAAGAAATGTAGAAGAAATCAGAGTTTATGATAAACAACTTCAGAATCAAATATTTGCGTTTCGAAATTATATTAGGTTCCCAGTTTCAAGTTTATCACAAAAGAAATGGAAAGAATTTAGATTCATGTACGAAGAAAGTTGGAAAAAATTTAGAACATTTGCAAAAATTACAAATTGCTTGACTGAGAAATTTTCGAAAACAATTGGAAAATCCGAAATTTATTGACTCACAATCAGTAAAATCATCCGACGATTCGCTCAACTTCTGTATCTGTTCTGTTGTAATTTTATTTATTACAAATAATTTGTGATAATATATTTCTGTTGACGTATCATCTGCTAATGAACTTGTTGTTCTTTTATCCGTTGGTTTTCCTGTAGATTCTTTTTGTCTTATCCATATCCTCATTTAAATTCAGATTAATCTTATTCAACTTGTTTGACGTTGATTTTGCAGTCAGTAGCGACTTAAACTTAAAACTATTCTGATCTTCTGCAGCTGTTTTTTTTAATTCGTTTCATTTATGTTGTGTAACCGCTTCCTTACCTTAAAGCTTTTTCTTCAAGTTCGCAATCCCTTCAGGATTAGTCTCTTTAAGGGGGGATGACCATTTAGAAGGTCCGAAAATTAGTGGTTTTGTAGGTTTTTTTCCAAATAAAATGGATTGTCGGATACTAATGGAAGTTTGCAGTCTTTTTATTTAGTGTTTGAACATTGTAAAAAAAAATAGAAATATTTTTCAAATATAAAATGGCGGTCGTAGACGCCGGCCATCTCACCGGTAGTCTTACAGCTGTTGGCATTGTAGCTTCGGCAGTAATTGTCTCAAACAGATGCACCAATTTTTTTTTAAAGTTTACACCCATACGCTATCGGTGTACCAGTAGAATTGAAATATATGCAAAATTCGCAAGATGGCAAAATATCAAAGTCAATATTGCAATTTTTCACCAAATATTTGCCAAATATTTTTTCACTTTGTAAAAAAAACTATATGATGTAATTCGAAATTCACACGTTTTTTAGGTTCACCGACAAACTGATAGTATAAGGAAGATCTGTACAAAATTTCATTCAAATCGGTTGAATAGTTTTTGAGAAATCATGCCAACAGCTGAAAGATACTACCGGCGAGATGGACGGCGTCTACGACCGCCATTTTGTATTCAAAAAAATATTAATATATTGTTTTACACTGTTCAAACACTAAATGAAAAAACTGCGAACTTCTAATAGTATCCGACAATCCATTTTATTTGAAAAAAAACCTCCAAATCCGCTAATCTTCGGACCTTCTAAATGGTCATCCCCCCTTAAGGAGGTTCTACCGCTAATAGATTAAAAATTGAGAAGTTGATGAAAATTTACACACTGGTCAATAATATCTTTAAAAAGCTGTAACTAAATTTTTGTTAGGCTACAAAGCCCCAGGACTGAGAAATAAATAATTTTAATTTACCAATTTTTACATTGAATCTTATGGAAACTCACGTTATTGTCGGGATATCAAATGAACAAAAATTGAAATTATTTTGACAAAATTTGTAGTAGTAGAAGAATAAATAAAGAAAACATTGCACCTTGAAAAAGTATAAATCACATCTTGTAATAGTTATTAAAAATAAATAACTACGTATGATTTTCATCGACGATCAGAGCTTAGAAGATTTGACAACGTTCCATTCGATATACATGCGCGCACATGCGCTCTCTCTCTCTCACTCAGAAGTGACTGTCCTTCGTCTGCTATAATGTTTATGTTTTACAGGTGCCAAAATATTTACGTTTATTTTAAATAAAAACATTTGAAATCAAGACCGTCTTAAATCATAGCCTCTTTTATTTCCTTTAATGATCATCTATAATCACAAACTTACAAAAACATAACATTTTAAATTATAAAACTAACCTCTTTTATTTTCTTTGATTTGATAATCACAGCTATAACTTCAGACTTACAACTATTTTAATAAATACTAAACATAAATATAAAATCTATCAGTCAATATGGATATGTTAAATAATTATCATATTATTACATATTGCACGATTCCAAAAAATCGCATAACTTTTTTAATACTTGTTTATTTCTAGTAACTCTAACAAAGCCTTCCTCATTTCTTCCTAAGAGACTAGACACTGCAACAAATTTGTTTTGTTTGTAGGCATTTATTATCATATCATATGAAATGCCAGCAGCGATAATCTTTTTTCTTATAGAAAGTGACGTACATTTATTTAATGCTTTTAATTTACTCAATTCATTGAGTAACTGATTTTTAAATGCCTCTTGCTCCTCATTCGTACTCCAATTCAAGCAACATTCTTTGATTTTTTCATTAGAAACATTATATTTGAATAAAACATCTCTTAGCATCCGCACATCCGCAATGGCGTTATGTGCTTTTTCAAAATTTATTTGTAAAGTGCGAGCAAGGTTTACCAGTTTATTTTTTCCTTTCCCCTTTTCTTTGTTGCATTTTGCAAGTATTGGTAATGTATCAGAAAATTCGTGAACAATAGATTTATAGTGACTTACCATAAAAACTTTTTTATAGCTAACATCAGCCGTGTATAATCAAATTTACAATTATGAGCAGTCAAGATACACTTCTGTCGCAAATTGTATAAAAATTGACAAAAGGCTAACATGACCTTAAATAAAGTAAGTGTTATAACTGTTTGCTCATGTAATTGCAAATTTCCATTCACATATCGCAGACCATTTACAGCACTAGCCTCTTCCTTTATTTTTTGGATTGGTTGAATATGTACGACCGAATCCATGTCAACTCGTACAGATTTTCCAGTTAGGGTGTCCGATTTGCTTGTAAATTTATAGAGAGGTCCTTAACAAGGAACCGTAGTGATAAGGGCGATATGTGGACCCCCAAGCCGACGCGAACACATCTAAAATTGACTGATTTTCCACGTTTTAAAAACATGAAAAATGACTTTTTTTAAAAAAATTGCATAACTTTGACGCCGTGGGACTTATCGGGGTAAATTTTTTTTTTAACTGGAGGAAATTTTTTCACCTACAACTTTTCCGTATAATGTTTATCAGTTTGACGCGATCCCAGCGAGCTATTTTCACAAAACCAAAAAAAGGCATTTTTTTTCTAACTCAATTTTCTCAGAAACATCATCTTTGATTTCCACAAAAATGTAGGGTGTTTTTTGGGACATATTAGGCTACTTTTTAAGCCACAAATAGCCCAAACGCTTTATTTCCCTGTTGTTGAATTTTAAAAAATGAACGATTTTTTAGGTTTAAAAATAGCATTCTTATGTTTGAGTATTTGCATTTTTCCGCCACTGGAGATACATTTGGAGTTGTAGGAGCAATTTTTTTGGATTTCTGAGAAATTTTTACACAGAAATTATGTATTGTAGGTATATGATTCATTAGCTTTTGATTTTTTAATGGCCGATGCAAAGACGAAATCTAAACAAAATTGTATCAAAAGCGTTCCATTTTTCGCTGCTTTGTCATTGGTATACGCACGTTGTAAATTATTCCTCAGCGCGGATCGTCCTTTTTCCAAATTTTGCATGAAATGTTAGAAAAAAAAAATATACGCGAACGATAAAGACGATAGGGTTGGGAATTAAAAATATTCACTTTTCATTTTTATTTTTTATTATTTTCTTTATTATGCGCAACCATGTAGTATGAATTAAATACGCTAATCAGATTGCGTTTTTTATTATTAGAATCTCTAGAATAATATTAATTTATAGTAAATATGAAAACGAGGAAATAGTATATAAAAGAGGGTGTTTGGATCAAAAGTTAGGCAAAAATTTGAAAAATATTTATGGTACGAAAAGAGACACTTGCAACCTCAAGAAGGATAACCTCGAAAACGATAGAAATTGTCGTATATTTATCGCAATTTTGTATCAAAATAAAAAAAAAATTATGTTAAACATTGATTTTTAGCCGTTATTATATCTATCATATTTATATTGTATCATAAAGTAATCTAAATCAATTATTTTCAGACAAACTACAGTACTGCTAGTATTTGAACGCGCGTTCTCTAACCTCTCGTACAGCGTTGCCAGATCTCTCATACCATGTCAATAGCGGATGACAAAACGCATTATCCTAGTATTCCTTAATTGAGTCAAGTTTTCTGAAGTGGGCCACCAAAAATCAGCATATCGAATTTTCTAATTTTTTTTGGTGATAATTATTTATACATATGTTAAATGTAATCTCCTAAAATTTTTTAAAAAAATTTTTATTTTTACAAAAGTTATAAACAAATTAGTTTTTAGGCTACTTTTTTTATAAATTGCGATTATTCAGCGAGTTTTGAATAAAACTTTACCAAAATTTAATGGTAAGTACAACATTAGCAAAGGAATATAATAGTGTAATCGAGCGATTAAAAAAATTTAATTTATTTATAAAAAATGATTTTGCAATAAACAATTTGATATTTAACCAACTTCTGGATGAGATAAAACAATATTTTTTTTTAAATTTAAAAGCGTCGCGCGCGCTCGCGCCAGGCTGGCGAGCTTTCGTCTACTATGCAGTAGACAAAACGCGCGCGCGACGCGCCTGTAGTGCCTCCGCGACAATGTTCAAAAATTCATAACTTTGTTTCTTATGAATATTACCAAAATTTTTTTGCATATATCAGTAGCTTAATGTTAAAGCTTTTAAATTAAAAAAAAATATTGTTTTATCTCATCCAGAAGTTGGTTAAATATCAAATTGTTTATTGCAAAATTATTTTTTATAAATAAATTAAATTTTTTTAATCGCTCGATTACAGTATTATATTCCTTTGCTAATGTTGTACTTACCATTAAATTTTGGTAAAGTTTTATTCAAAACTCGCTGAATAATCGCAATTTATAAAAAAAGTAGCCTAAAAAGTGATTTGTTTATAACTTTTGTAAAAATAAAAATTTTTTAAAAAAATTTTAGGAGATTACATTTAACACATATATAAATAATTATCGCCAAAAAAAAATAGAAAATTCGATATGCTGATTTTTGGTGGCCCTCTTCAGAAAACTTGACTCTGGAAGTTAAATTAATGTCAGGAGTAGGAGGACGGGATGGTTTGAGGACGAGAGGAGGGTGTTGGATGGGGGGATCAGGTTGGGGTAAAGGGGGAGGTGGAGGAGTGAGAATTTCGATATCTTCGTCAATTCTAATAGAAGTGGGTGGAGGATGGGGCTTTTGTTTTATTTTTGGGGAAACCGACAAGGTGACTTTATTGG
This sequence comes from Gasteruption jaculator, assembly GCA_949825005.1. Classification (NCBI taxonomy): domain Eukaryota; kingdom Metazoa; phylum Arthropoda; class Insecta; order Hymenoptera; family Gasteruptiidae; genus Gasteruption; species Gasteruption jaculator. The sequence continues at coordinate 1,321,205 of OX463769.1, read as the reverse complement.
TCCCTTCCTTTATGGAATTCGCTAAGAACACTGGTCGAGCTAATGGGAATCGTGGATCTGGGGCCACGTTTTCCCAATCCACGGAGTTGTCGTTGTTGATGGTGATCCGAATGCGTTCGTTCCAACGCTTTTGTCTCCTAAGACGAGTCTTAGTTCTCTGACGTTGGAGCTCTCTAAGTGATTTTTCCTTGGGCACTATAATTAGCGGAAGAGATTTCCCTTTTTAATAAACGAAGGGAGACATGTTTGGATTGGAAGATCAAGGTTCCCAGAGTTTGAGTTTCGAGTGATCGAGGATTCTTCAACGATGGAGGAATATTTCGATTTGTATTTAAAATTTAGTAGAGAGGCCGAGGATTCCCCAATTATGGAGAAGTATCTCGGTTTGGATTCAAGATTCAACAAGGAGATCGAGGATTCCCCAATTATGGAGAAATATCTCGATTTGGATTTTTCGGGTTAAATGATGGAACTCAAACCCTTTAAAAAAAAGAAGAAAAATGGACCAAGGGAACTCTTAAAATAAATAGGAATGAATGGAATTATGTCAATATATATATACCTATATGTATATAAATATATTTATATAACTGTATACTTACTTCTGAAATGTTCTACTTGGTCCTTGGTAGAAATGAAGAGTGTGGTGACGTTACGGGTACCAAATTCAGTGGTTCCAGGAAATGAACTTATACACTTGATGATTTCTTTTATTTTAAACAAAAGTTTTATTTTCTCTCACACAATTTTATTATAAAATCAAAGAAATAGCGGTAACGGCTCAAGTTCACAGAATTTTGTTTAGAGATCGGTCGAAAACTACTTCTAGAGTTCGATGCACGTCCGCGTACGTAACTAAGAGTTCTGGGTCCCAGATTTTTGGGGAACTATATATACAGGGTGTCCGGCATAAGGTGTCGATGCCGAAAGGGGGTGGTAGGGGGTGAAAAGGAGAGACGAAAAGTTCAATACCATTATTTAAAATTCGGCTTAATTACCGAGTTATTAATTAAAACGTTCTGGCCAATCAGAACGCCGAAGAGGCTCGGTAGGCGGTACCATAATTTTAGACCCGACCTTACTTGACCGTGTGACGTCGACAATAAAGTAGTAGTAGTAGCAGTTATTACTACTACTTTGAAGAAAGAAATAATACATAAGAAACAAAATGGCGGAAAACAAACGCTTCACATTCTTATTTGTATTATTTTTTTCTATTCTTACCACTAACACTACCGCTAATATTATGATTATTGTTAATATTATTATTGCTATTATTACTATTATTACTTTATTAATGATGATGATGATGATGATCACTATCGCTATCCCTATCACTCTATCACTATCACTATCACTCTATCACTATCACTCTATCACTATCACTCTATCACTATCACTCTATCACTATCACTCTATCACTATCACTCTATCACTATCACTCTATCACTATCACTCTATCACTATCACTCTATCACTATCACTCTATCACTATCACTCTATCACTATCACTCTATCACTATCACTCTATCACTATCACTCTATCACTATCACTCTATCACTATCACTCTATCACTATCACTCTATCACTATCACTCTATCACTATCACTCTATCACTCTATCACTATCACTATCACTCTATCACTCTCACTATCACTATCACTCTATCGCTATCGCTCTATCGCTATCGCTATCGCTATCGCTATCGCTATCGCTATCGCTATCGCTATCGCTATCGCTATCGCTATCGCTATCGCTATCGCTATCGCTATCGCTATCGCCGTCGCTGTCGCCATCGCTATCGCCACCACTCTATCGATATCACTATCACTATCACTATCACTATCATTATCATCATTAATATTACTATTACTATTATTGTTACTATTATTACTTTGTTAATGTTAATGACGATGATGATAATCAGCAACATCATCATCATCATTAACAAAGTAATAATAGTAATAATAATATTAATGATGATAACGATAACGATGACGATGACGATGGCGATGGCGATGACGATGACGATGACGATGACGATGACGATGACGATGACGATGACGATGACGATGACGATAGCGATAATGATAGCGATAGAGTGACAGTGATAGCGATGGCGATGGAGTGATAGCGATAGAGTGACAGTGATAGCGATGGCGATGGAGTGATAGCGATAGAATGACAGTGATAGCGATAGAGTGATATTGATAGCGATAGTCATAGCGATAGTGATAGCGATAGTCATAGCGATAGTGATAGCGATAGCGATAGAGTGATAGGGATAGATTGATAGCGATAGAGTGATAGTGATAGAGTGCTAGTGATAGAGTGCTAGTGATAGAGTGATAGTGATAGAGTGATAGTGATAGAGTGATAGTGATAGAGTGATAGTGATAGAGTGATAGTGATAGAGTGATAGTGATAGAGTGATAGTGATAGGGATAGCGATAGTGATCATCATCATCATCATTAAGAAAGTAATAATAGTAATAATAGCAATAATAATATTAACAATAATCATAATATTAGCGGTAGTGTTAGTGGTAAGAATAGAAAAAAATAATACAAATAAGAATGTCAAGCGTTTGATTTCCGCCATTTTGTTTCTTATGTATTAATTCTTTCTTCAAAGTAGTAGTAATAACTGCTACTACTACTACTTTATTGTTGACGTTACACGGTCAAGTAAGGTCGGGTCTAAAATTATGGTACCGCCTACCGAGCCTCTTCGGCGTTCTGATTGGTCAGAACGTTTTAATTAATAACTCGGTAATTAAGCCGAATTTTGAAAAATGGTATTGGACTTTTCGTCTCCCCTTTTCACCCCCTACCACCCCCTTTTGGCATCGACACCTTATGCCGGGCACCCTGTATATTTTGGAGCTTAGAGGCTATTGGTTTACAGACTATAAAATTTTTTAGTGTTTTAAGGGGTAGGTTCGAAGGTTTTTCTTCCTGGGTATTTTCTCATTAAAAGTTTTTTCACTTGCTTGTTTCTACGAAAAGTCGTAAAATTTTAAGTTTGCCTCTGGTTAGAAAAACCTTCACCCCCTTTCTAATGCCTAGTGCATCCCTTATCTTTATTGCTGTCACGTAAAGTGCAGCGTTTTAATAGCCTCCGGCCCGTCTTTTCTACGATATTTGAATTTCCTTAGAGATAAATCGTGGGAGACCAGCGTTATGTCCCGTGACATAACACTGTCTTTCTTCAGCAGCTGCTCTTCGACAACTTTCATGGGTCATTTTCTCAACAACTTTTCCTACTTCTCTTTCGTGTGTTTTAAATGATTTCCAATTGAATTCAGGAATATTAAAGAGGTATTCTAGTCTACAGGCACAAATTTCGGTCGCTTTTTCGAGCTCTGTAAAAATAAAACAAAGAATATTTTTAGTATCCATTTTTTTATCTTTCGTTTATTGAAACTTTAAGAATACATACATGAAAAATTAAATTAAAAAAAATTCAAAATTTAAGAAGTTATGAGCTGGCAAAGTAGGGGGTCCAAAAGAAAAAAGAGTGTTCTGGCGTACAAGGTTTGAACCCTTCTAGTCATCTGAAACAAAAAAGTTCAACGGATTCTTATTTAGTAAAGATCTCGCTATGGGCTCACCCATGGACAAGACAAAAAAAAATTTGTTCACAAAATGGCGGCCGTTTGAAAAAACGGTGTCGTTAAGAATAAGATAAATAGAAATCGGCCGTTTGAAAAAACCGCCGCCATTTCGTGAATTAATTTTTTTTTACTTGTCCATGGGTGAGCCCATAGCGAGATCTTCACTAATTAAGAATCCGTTGAAATTTTTTGTTTCAGATGACCAGAAGGGTTCAAACCTTGTACGCCAGAACACTTTCTTTTTTTTGGACCCCCCCACTTTGCCAGTTCATAACTTCTTCAATTTTGAATTTTTTTAAATTTAATTTTTCATGTATTCTTAAAGTATCAATAAACGAATGATAAAAAAATGGATAGTAAAAATATTCTTTGTTTTATTTTTGCAAAGCTCGAAAAAGCGACCGAAATTCGTGCCTCTAGACTAGAATCCGAACCCGAACTCGAACTCACCGATAATTTTTATATATGTTGTAGAGCATGACAAAATAATAGATACGTATTTTTTTTGTCTGCTAAGAAACGCTTTTAAGGGGTGAAAACTACCCTCAAAGTTGACTCCAAAAAACATTTTCTGATATATTTCGGCCTCTAATGAATATTTTGCGATGGGACAAAATGGAAAATATTTCTTTCGAAAAACGCTAGTTAATGAATGATTTTTTGACTATTGGGGTTACGACCCCTATTTTTTATTTTAGAAAAACCTTATTTTTGAGTAATATGTTCACTGTAAAAGATCAATTTGGCCTCGAAAAATGAGAAAAAAATATTTTTATAAATAAAATAAAATAATTCAATTGACATATTTCAGGATTCTGCATAAAACCACCCCTACAAATCGTTTACTACCTTTTAAAGCGAATATTCACTTGTCACAATAACAGCACATTTCTCCCATGAAACATACCCTTCATGTGAGCTAAATACTCTATCAAGTACGATAGTACAACATTTTCGAAAAAAAAAAAAATTATACGGTGACAAATTTCCACCTCCAAATAACTTTATCGAGATATATCTCGGCTCCTAATGAATATTTTGCGATGAAACTAAAAAAATATTTATTGTGGAGTCCATGTAGTCTCGATTTTTAATATGCTCCAGAGTTTCTAGAAATAAAAACGAGATTACATGCATTCCACAATAAATATTTTTTTAGTTCCATATCAGAGAAAAATGTTTTTCCAAAATAAAAAATAGGGGTCGTAACCCCAATAGTCAAAAAAACATTCAATAACTAGCGTTTTTCGGAAGAAACATTTTCCATTTTGTCCCATCGCAAAATATTCATTAGGGGCCGAAATATATCAGAAAAACGTTTTTTGGGGTCAACTTTGAGGGTAGTTTTCACCCCTTAAAAGCGTTTTTTAGCAGATAAAAAAAAATACGTGTCTATTATTGTTTCATGCTCTACAACATATATAAAAATTATCAAAATCGGTGAGTTCGGGTTCGGGTGGTTTTCTTGTAAGTTTACAATATCACTGATAACTTTACTTATGAAAAGAATAAGTAAGATAAATATTTAATTATTTATCAAGAAACATTGAAATAGAATACATTACTGACTTTAACCTGCCAATATAAATTTCAATAAATTTCGTTTGAAATTAACCAAATATAAAAGCAGTAATAGGAACAAAAGCTTTTGGTAAGCTAATCATCTCTATGGACGACTGCATCATTATTAACATTATCTTTCTGCTGAGCGTTAGCAAGTGATCGATGAATATTCTGTTTATCAAGAGACACGGTAATGTTTCGAGACAAGTTCATGTATAGTATGAATTGGGCGCGGGCGCTAACGGGTATCTTTTCTCGAAGCAACTACGTGCAGGCACATGACAAACAGCAGAAGCATGTTGTGTATACATACTAAACACCTAATATCATCGACTTCTTGTGAAAAATATTTTCCACTTTGATTTATTGAAAAAATATTAATTAGAAGCCGAGACATATAAAAAAATAACTTTCGGATAAAACTTTAGGGGTGGTTTTCACCCCTTCAAAGTGGATGTCAGCGCATAAAAAAATACATGTCTCTTATTTTTTCGAGTACTATAATATATCAAGAACATGTTTAAATCGGCGAGGTCGGGTTCCGAACTCTTCCTTGTAAGTCTGTAATCTATTTTTTAACAGACAGGATGACCAATAGTTTTCGATATAACCAGACAGAAGATGATTCTACTCGAAAAATATGGGAATATTTTCCGTATACAATCTATATCTGTTTTTCTCGATTAACCCATTAACGTCTGAAAGGCCACTCAAAAGTAGTAGTCTATAAGACCACTACTTTTGAGCTTACTGTACCGATACAACTCGATTGAAAAAAGAAGCAAAGCATGAAATTTATAGTTCTTTTAGTGCTCTTTCATATAGTGTCATTGAAAATTTGGAAAAAAATTTGTTTCTACTCTAAGTGACGTTATAGGGTTAAAAACGTTGAAAAAACAAAAAAATTTATTTATGGAATTATCTTGAAACCGATTTAGATGGGGGACGCGATGTCTGAACTTTAAAAATATGTATTGAAAAATTTTTTTCGCTTACTTGGATGGTCCAAAATAGCGTCCAAGATGAAAAATTGTATTTAATATCTGTCGGATGCTTTAACTAATAAATTACTAATTTTGAAAAAATGTTAGGAGTAAATAGTACTTAGAACTTGTCAAAGAATATTCCAAAATTTTTTTAGATTTTTTAACGCATTTAAAAAAATTTTTAACTCAGTTTTTACAATTTCAAAAAAAATACAGAAAATTGTAAAAAAATTCTAGTGTATTCCTTTGATAATTCTAAGCTCTTTTTATGATCGTTAGTTTTTTCTGAAAGTTGATAGTATTTGAGTAAAAAAATTTAAATGGGCAGAAAAATTTACACGTATCGAATGAAGCAGATTTTTTTACTAAAAAACTATCAACTTTCAGAAAAAATGGACAATTATAAAAAAAGTTTACAATTATCAAGGGAACACTAAGAATTTTTCCAGAATTTTTCGTGAGTTTTTTAAAATTTATTAAACTGAGTTCAACAATTTTTTTAAATGTGTCAATAAGATCTGTGAAAATTCTGGGGTATTCCTTGACACATTCTAATCACTTTTTACTCGTAAATTTTTTTTTTTAAATAATAGTTTATTAGTTAAAGCATCCGACAGGTATTAAGTACAATTTTTCATTTTGAACGCCATTTTGGATCATTCAGGTGAGCGAAAAAATTTTTTCAATACATATTTTTAAAGTTCAGACATCGCGTCTCCCATTTAAACCCGTATCAAGATAATTTCAACACGAGAAGTTGCCAAGAAACTAAATTTAAAAAAAATGTTTGTTTCTTCAACGTTTCTACCCTACAACTTCATTTTAGAGTAGTCAAAATTTTTTTTTCAAATTTTCAATGACACCAACTGAAAGAGCACTCAAAGAACTATAAATTTCATGTCTTGCTTTTTTTTCAATCCAATTGTATCGGTACTGTAAGCTCAAAAGTAGTGGTCTACAGAGTGGCCTTTTAGGCATCAACGGGTTAATTAATATTTTCGAAAATTATAGCGAAAGACTGAATTGTCCCAATTTCAACCCATGAAAAACTGACTGTTGTAGTTTTGTGCATTTCTCAACGTTTTTTAGTGCATATAAATTACCAGTCGTATGGAGGTAAAAAAATATAAGTCATGCAATTTGTAATATTTTGTTCGCATGTACATTACCGCTCAAAAGTATGTTGACACTTGCCAGGTTCATGAAATTTGTAATATATTATACATATTTTTATTATTAAACAACGTTTGTTGCTAAATTCTATTACAAATATGTATTTAATGTATTCTCATAGAATGTACTAAATTAACAATATAGTTATTTAATTTTGTCAATTAAATAAACATCTATTCGGTTGGTAGAAAATTGCGTTGTGTGCGGACAGTTTGTAAAGTGTCCACATACGTTTGAGCTGTAGTGTACATGTAAAGAGTAAAATCTCATAAAAAGCCAAATTTTTCGGAGCTGTTCGGTAAATAATAATTAAAATAAAAGTCAAGGTAATATTTTAATTTATAGTAATAAGAAACATTAAATAGAAATACCTAATAAATTAATTTTTAGGGTTCCGTGAGAAGCGATAGACGTTTTACTAACAACGGGAGACAATAGTGTGAGAGGGACCAATCTCCAGATATTTTACCAGAATTAATTGTATTATATGTATTGTGACGGAGTTTCTGTCTCAAATCCTCAGTCATCCCTGGGTTCAGCCCGGTCGGTCTCTAGTCTTCGAATCCCTAAAGGGAAGTTCCAGGGGTTCGTGAAAAGAAAATGGGCGTCAGCCGAAGGGATCGCCCTCGACAATGGAGACCGATGAGCCTGAAACGAGGGACAAGGGGGCACGGCTAGTGAGCGGGAGCAAGAGTCCCAAAGGGTGTTCTGCCTCCGCGCCTTGGGGAAAGAGAAGGCAAGAAAAAGGGCGAACAAAAAAACGAAGGCTCACGCGGTATAAATTTGGTTGAATTGAATTATATTTTAATTAAATTAAAATAACAAAAAGAACTGCAAAAAATATGTCCCCACGGTAGGCGGTAAGAAAAAAAAGAAACGCACAAAAAGGGGAAAGACAAAAGAAAGGCGGAATAGTCCGCAGCCGGAAAGGCCCGGGACTGACACAAAAAAATGAAAAACGCGGTAAGGAAGCACGACTATCGATACGAAGTGATGGAGGGAAAGCGGTGTCCTTCTATAGGGGATATGGAAGAAGATAAAAGCGGTAGGATAAGGGTAGGCGGACAGTACGACGTCGAAGTTGGTTGACCAACCTGGTCAAAGCACGGTCCTCTCCAAGGAAAAAAACGACAGGAACTCCTCCCCGGGTTCCGGTCCCAAAAGAAAAGGTCCTGGCTGTCGGCTCCGATAATCCTCACGAAAAAACGTAATGGTTAACACCAAATTCTGCTGGCGGTCGTGTCGACCGTCTAGAGATCTCTGAGGTGTCCGTGCTGTCGCGGTCTTCGATCCCCCACCCAGGGACATCCGGCAATTCACCGTGTGGATAGTGCTGCCGCCCTAGGTGGTTGATCCTCATCGAAGATTCCGGCGCTGGTGCGGTCGAACCCTCTTATTAGTGGAGACTTGCGTATTGTCTAGTTCCGTTGGATCCTGATATTATAGAGGTCCTCTTTTTGTGGAGCGTCACGATAATAGGTAGCGGTAGGACTTGATGACATAAGGAAATGGGGATCGGAATAGGTTCACGCTGATTCGAGCTCCCCCGTAGATACTCTATAACAATCTAAGGTTATAATTTATTCATTGTTCCCAGCCCTTCCGGGGAGATATCTGGACACTGTGAAGTTCATATCTCGCGAAATTGTTAACGTGACGAAATTGCCATGTTACAGTATAAAAAAACCAATTTAATTGCCTATAATAAATTTATTAGTGTTAAGCCAGATGAAAACAGATATTCATAAATTTTTATTCTGTGTAATTCTCGCATTTTTTAAAACCCGTTAACGGGAGGAAGGCCCCTCTATAAACCACCGGTTTTAACCCCTTGACTATTGTGGGCGCCTATAGGCGCTCAGAAATTTTGTGTTTGTGATACTGAGAGCGCCTATAGGCACTCGACGCAGTTTGGCTTTCTGCCACTGAGAGCGCCTTTAGGCGCTCGACGCAGATTGGCTGTATAACACGGAGAGTGCCTATAGGCGCCGCGAAAATTATACAGGTATTTATTCCCACAAGTCATCTCAGTGAATGTAGTGAAGTCCAGTTTTTTTATTATTGAAAGACGTTTTCTCAAAAACCCATCGCTACCCAAAAATCGCGCCGAGAACGGCGAACATCGTAACTTAATTCCTGCCATATGGTATGATCGGTGCGTATCAAAGTCTGCCGTAGTCAATGGATTAAGCTTTCTGTAGTGATTTAATTCGATAACTCTCTCTCTCTCTCTCTCTCTCTCTCTCTCTCTTGCTCTCTCTCTCTCTCTCCCTCTCCCTCTCCCTCTCCCTCTCCCTCTCCCTCTCTCTCTCTCTCTCTCTCTCTCTCTCTCTCTCTCTCTCTCTCTCTCTCTCTCTGCCTATAGCTCTGTTCTAGTGTTGGGGGTGTGACGTGGATCTCGCTATCCTAAGACAGGGGACCGTAACCCCTGTCACGTCACTTCTTATCACCTGAAAATCTTCTAAAAAGGAAAGGAATCCAGGTCGCGGGCGCCAGGTGCAATGCACCGCGTCGACCAGCTCAGGTCGCGAAAATGGTAGAGGGGAGGGTTCGTTAGAAAACGACACGAAGAAAAACAAATTAAAATAAATATATTCAATAATAATAATAAAAAGAAATACTATAAAAATGCAAAAAAAGAACTAAGCAAAAAAAAGAACTAGAAGGGGGCGAAGTCCTGTCGGCCCCTTCGAAACAGCTGGGGTCGAGCACGTAATGGGAGCTCGCTCGGAGAGGGCCACCCGCAAGACTTGGGTGGCTCAATCCCTGAGCTCGCTCGAATTCGTTTGATAAACAAAAGATAGCCGTGGGGGACTCACGATGACTCCCAGGTCGCCGGAACTCATGCGTTTTCCCTCCTCGAGTTCTCGGTCTCGGCTCGGACACGGCTCTCTCGTTCTCTCTCTCTCTCGGTGCCGTTCTCGGCTCTCGTTTTCGCCCGTTTCGGATTGCGAAGCGTCTCGGTTGGCGTCCAGCACAGAAGTGAAGACTCCGGTGTCGTCTCCGGCGTCTTCCGTCGAGTGGGGAGGCTTCGTGCCTCCTGATTGGCTGCGAGGGGTCACGTGCACCCCTCGAATCGATCGACGATCTCTGGATCGAAGGGAACTCCATGTTCCTATCGAATTCGTATCGAGGGCGATTCCCGTAACCTGCAGGAAATCGTCCCTCGATTTGTGGTTTTCAGCCGGGGCCTGGATGACTCCCTGGAATGATCCCCGGCCGGTATCGATACTCGATTCAGCGTCGTAGATGACCGTCGTGGTCCCTCTTCGCTGATGACGTCATTCCTCAGTCGCTTCGGTTACGGAGCTCCCTCGTGCTCGAAACGGTAATTCGTATCGGTAGCGACGGATGTCGCGACGTGTCTCATAATCGCCGAACTTCGCCCCTTCGAACGATCGCTCTTATCGATCTCGCGATTCTTATCCTAAACCTATTCCTTAATAGATGTCGCAATATACATGATTTGATTAATAATATACATGATTCGATTTCGCTCTTACACCGCGGATCAACTTAACCTAAGAGTATGTTGACTTCCGTGTTGGACGATAATTCGATCGATCCATGCTGATCGATCGATACGTAAATGTATTTATTAATCACGCGTCGCGAACGAGGAAAGAAAACGGTTTTTCGGAGTCCGGGACTTTTGTGACAGAGAATCCGTGTTCTCTATCACAGGGGATTTAAATTGAGGCATCCCCTCTACTGGAGTTCCCTAGGATGCTTTCAATGTATGTAGTCCCTACCCACCACACCCTCTCGTCTGACACGTGGCTCGATATTGTCCTGGTAGACTATATCCCGAATCATAGGCTACTCCAAAACGGAAGCACCCTTTATAGCCGGTCACGAACTGATCACGGTCGCCTACGGTATATTGCGCACCGAGTTCTTTCCGTTAGCAAAACCTCGACGGAATTACTCTGCGCTTCAGCACAAAGGCTTCCAACAAACTTTGGGGGACCTACTCAAAAATCGGCCACTACCACAGGACCACTCCGACCATCCTGCCCAATTAGCGGCAAAGGTTTCTTATTTAAATCGTTGCATTCAGCACGCCCTGGAGGCTCATGCTCCAGCGCTGGCCGTTCCATTGAAGAGGCACCGCCCACAATGACTAGCGCAGTCGCTCCTGAGTCACATCAAAATGAAAAGCAGGCTCTTCAAAGCTGCAAAGCGCTCAGCTTCTCAAATTGGCTGGAATAAGTACCGCAATTTCCGAGACCTACTTGCTACGGATATCAAAGAGGCCAGAAATAAGTTCCTTGGCAACCGGATCACTGCAGCCAGATCGAGTTGAGATGTCTGGGGTCGTCTATCTGCGGCTGGCCTTGTTGGCTCGTCCATGGCCTCCCTATTACTATTTTTCTCTCCAGATGAACTAAATAATCACTATGCCGCTGTCTCTAGGACTACGAGAGGCTGTTCCGAAGCCCAGTTTCTCGACATTCTCCTCTTTCCGGTCCTTGAGCCTTAATACGCTTGCATCAGGTTTATTTTTTATTTGAGGCGCGACGATCATATCTCCCCCTACAGGGTGGACAGGCTTGGTTGGCTTACCCTGGAAGACCGGAGACGTTACTTTCTCGGGAGCTTTTTCTACAAGTTGTCGGCTACAGGGGTACCAGCCTATTTGAACGAGAGGTTCGTCTTGCCCAACGAAGACACACGTCGGTCTTCAAGACTCCAAAGCAGCCAACTTCCCTTCAACCTCCCTGCCTTCAGGACCGAGGCTCTCCGAAATTCATTTTCTGTATCTGCTATTTATTTTTGTCACTCCGTACCCCTCGAAGTGCGGTCGGCTCTTTCCATCGACTCCTTCAAAAGTCGTTTATACCTCCACCTCCTTGAAGTTGAGGTCACGGAGAGGGCTACTAGCTTCTTAACTTAATCTTGCTTTTGCAATTTCCCACTCTCCATGCACCTCTCCTTTACCTCCTTCTACAGGGTTGAGCAAAGGAACCTGACAAGTTTTGTTTCGTGGTAACGTAACAATTAGTGGGTGGAGGGAAAAGCAAAACACGGCAACGAAATGTAGATAAATGAAGGTTTATTTTTCTCCAGTAGTTGTTCAAAATGGAATCATGGAACGTTGAACACCGCGTGTTTGTTTTTAACCCTCAGCGGGTACTCTGGGTCTGACA
>OX463769.1:1028104-1308515 GCA_949825005.1 Gasteruption jaculator | reverse complement strand
AATCCCGGCCAGTTGATAAACAGTGTTCTTTGCTACTGTGAGACGATCTGGGAAGTCTCTTAATCGTTGCAGCTTATCACCGAAAGCTATCTCGATTATAAGCTGCAGACCATATTTTATATCCCATACCGGAAGCTCTCCACAGCATGGTTTTAGCCGTGAGTCGCCTCGATATAGAGCGTCAGGGAGGCTGATCGCACCATGTTTCATCCAGATTTCGAAATCGACAGACATGACAATCACACTTTTAATGCTTTCTTTCTTGCAAGTGGCGCAACGTTTTTCTATAATGCAGCTCGGGTCGTCTTTGAACATCCAAGTCGCCATATCTGCAATGTTGGCCGTAGCAACAATTTGTATAATACGATTGCGACGATTTTCCGGCTTCAGTTCTGGAATGTTGAGGCTATTCGCTCTCATTGAATAAAACTTGGTGGACAGACCTGTCCTGAGGAATTCGTTCACACAAGAAAAGATTGGGGATGTATGATCTCTAATTTCGTCTCTGTAAACGACATTATGCGATGCTGTGAAGGCTATGATTTGACAGAGACTGTCGAAACCACATGTGTTTCGAACGATGAACGATTGTCCCTTATCTCTCACAACCGAACATTGGTTACCATTTGGAATTATGGGTTGGTCGGTGTAATAAGTCGTACTGGTGTTAATCCAAGGACACGGATTTGCGTATCGAAACGGTTTTTTCGAGCTTGGATTTTTGTTACGCCAATTGTGTTCGGCCCGCATTTCTTCGAGATCAATAATGTTTCTTTCGTTTTCTTTGTCTTCGACGTCGGTTAGCGGAGCTGTGATCATCGGTGTTTTTTGTGAAATCGGACAAACATCCTGGACAATTAGTTTTGCCTCCTTTTCTATCAGCGTCGATGTGTCTTGCTCTTGGTTGGATCGATTTTCAGATGAAATCTCATGGTTGGAGTGGCGATGGTGTTCATCATTGCAGATTGAATCATTAACCGAGTTGATTTCCTTACCAGCCATCGCTATTTTTAGCTTTCCCGGTAGTGACAAGATGTGTCTGGCGACAAATTTGTCCACGCGCAATGGTAAAGAGACATTTTTGAACGTACGATGTTTTAAATCATTGAATTCGGATTCGACTGCTGCAGATGTGGCATTGACCGTTCCGTATCGAAATACACCGCGCATGATTTCGCTAAACAGAGGAAAGTACATGAGCAATGTTTTTAACTTTTTAGCGAATTTTGGGCAGTGATATCCGTTTATCTCGATGGTACTCTTTTCAGTCTCGATCCGTTCGAGAATGTCCCTGTACAATGTTTCAATCCATTCATGGAGGTTCGAGTTCGCCATATAATTTTCATCATTCTCGGGATGAGGTAACACTTCTGTTTCTTCTTCGTCATATATGTCTTCTTCCAATTCGACTGATGATAATCCTCGGATCTCCCTTGCAAGAAAATTCCGCGATTGCTCCGCGTATCCACCAGGTTGCCCGTTGTGGTTCAGAGCTAGCATCAAAATTGCTGTCGCTATTTTTGTAAACTTATCAAAGGTTTCCTGCTTTCGCAACATTGCCATCGCCCTCAAATAAAATTTGCGTATTTGAGGATGCTTGTCATTGAAGCACTTCCATCTTGCGAGCATATTCGCGAAGTGACAAACGTCGAGCCGTATGAGGCATGGAGGTACTTTGTTGATGTCAACGTTATTTGTTATAAGGTCAAAGCAAATCATTAAGTATTGTTTAAGGCTGACTACTTGACCGAATGCCTGAGCTACTGCTCCGAGAAGTGCCTTGTCAAAATCGGTAACACATTCTTTGGGCACACGAATCACGGATCGTCTTAAATGAACGGTTTTCAAAAACACTCGTAGCCACATAAGAATGTCGTCTGTGCTCTGCGCAGAAGACAACATTTGGACGATAGGTGCAGTCTTATCATCTATTTGTGTCACGATTTGATATAAGTATATGTGCGGACACAGGTCTCCATTTGGCAGTTTCAGCTTTTTGACCAAAGATCCTGTACCATCAATATATACGGTATCATGGTAATGGTCGTATACTGCTTCTTGTTCCTTAGTCCAGTACATTACTGTCAGCGGATTAAGACCAATTCTTTTTATCGCGCCGTCATATTTCTCGCTATACATCATTAGATGGAGGCTTTCGAAGACATTATTAGGCTGAATATCTAGGACCTTGTCCTGCCACCCTTGTTTTGCTTTCCGGAGTACCTTACCGCTGTATAAATGAGGTGGTTCCTTGTCGCCTAACTGTACTATTAGTCTATCTGCTTCTGCACAGCGCCATTGGCAAGGTAGTTTGCCGTCTTCAACCAATTGCTTGGCGATAGCGGTCCGTGTTTCGCCTTTAAGCTGCCGTTTTTTAACGTGTTTCACGACTGGATCAAAGCCCTGTATAGTGCATTCCATTAATATGCTTATATCTGGTTGGGGTTTGTTCGCAATGCGTCCTAAAAATACACAGTCACATTCGGAACATTTTCCTGATATTGTTGCAAAAATACCAGTTCCCGAAATTTTCGCGTTGCGGAAAGAAATCGCACATGGTATTTTAGTTTCCGCCCAAATCTTTTCGTATAGTTTACTTGTCCACGAGTGTCTTCTCAAACAATATATATTGCGTTTTCTTCCATCCTGGAATTCATATGTTATCGACTCAGGCTGAATTTGTGGCCACATTTCAGTGACATCAATGTTAAATTCAATGGTATTACCCATGCTGGTATTTGCCGATGTGTCGAGCGTTTTCGAGTTTGTGGACATGTTAGCATTGACGATACCAAGGGCTGCTATCAATCGGTCATAAATATTGTACCTACGACCGAGAATTATTGTGTAAATGTTTTTTGGCGTCATGGTTGGATATTCGGCTATCAATGCGTTCGACAAATCTTTAAAAACTGCTGAACTTGGCGAAAGGACTTTGCCATTTTTGTCCACGACATTAGCACCATTAGGCGGCTCTAGTAGTTGCCACAGTCTTAATATGTTAGGTTTTGAATCCATCGTTTGCAATTAGAGGATCCAGTCGCAGACAACTTAGACTGGATAGGCTACCAAAACCAGCGATAAAAACTTATCCAATTTAGGTAGATGAAAAGAACTGACGAAATCCAAAGTAAAAAATCGTGTTACGGAGTGATGAAAAAGGTTATGAGCAGTTATCTAAACATTAAACTGTGGCTGCACTGAAAATGTTGATATTAAATGTTGAGTAGCCAACACGTTGAGAAAGACGGGCAGTAATAAGCGAAAAGAACACCTGAATATTAGGTCAATATAACAATGCATTGACCGGAGAAGATCGTAAACTCAGCGCGAAAAGCTATGAATTGATACTAGTCTTGAGACTTTGTCGCAGCCAGATCAAGTAGGGAAGGTAAACATAACACTGATTCACAAACTTGCAGTCGCTGTTTGGGTAACATAGCATAGCCTTACAATCTACCACTTAAAGTATGTATATATGGCTATAACCATTGCCGCTCGTATAACAAAGTAGTAGTAGCAATAAGATCAAAAAAAGTAAGACGGTAACATCAAACACTAAAAATCTTTTATTTGTTATTTTCAATGTTTTGATGTTACCCTCTTACTTCTGTTGTTATTATTACTACGACTTCGCTGTTTGATGACACACCGACGTGTAGGGTCGAGTCTAAATGTTTTTTAACGCCTACCGAGCCTTTTTGACGTTCTGATTGGTCAGAACGTTTTAATTAATAACTCGGTAGTTATTCCGAATTTCGAAAAATGATACATAACTTTTCTTTTCAATTAGTCACCATCTATCACTAGCTCTCGGCTTAATGATCTTATGCCGCACCCCCTGTATATTCACTTCATGCACAGCCCTGGTATGTAATAACTTAATATTATTAAATAATAAATATTATTCTCTTTAGATAATTACACATAGAATCCGAGCGCGGAGGGCCGCGTACAAAAGTAGAGTGCCCTTCATATTGTTGTGTTGACGAAAAGGAAAGATGTGCTGGCTTGTGCAAGACGAGCACGAGTTAGATAAGCAATATTAAACCCATCGAATAAATGGAAATCTGAATTACGGACATAGAATTCGAGCGGGAAGGGCCGCGTACAAGAGTAAAGTGCCCCTCATATTGATGTGTTGATGAAAAGGAAAGTTGTGCTAACTTGTGCTCATCTAGCACAAGTTGGATATGCAATATTAAAGCCATCTAACGGCTAGAAATCTGAATTGGGGACTTAAAACTCGAGCGCGAAAGACCACGTACAAGAGTAAAATGCCGTTCATATTGATATGTTGATGAAAAGGAAAGTTGTGCTAACTTGTGCTAGACGAGCACAAGTTAGATATGCAATATTAAAGCCATCGGACGGTTGGAAATTTGAATTAGGGACTTAGATTCCGAGCGCAAAGGGCCACATACAAGAGTAAAGTGCCCTTCATATTAATGTATTAATGAAAAGGAAAGTTGTGCTGACTTGTGCTAGACGAGCACAAGTTAGATATGCAATATTAAAGCCATCGGACCGTTGGAAATTTGAATTAGGGATATAGAATCCGAGCGCGAAGGGCCGCGTACGAGAATAAAGTGTCCTTCATATTGTTGTGCTGACGAAAAGGGAAGTTGTGCTGACTTGTGCTAGGCTAGCACAAATCAGGTATGCAGTTATATGTCATTCGGGTAATTGACATTGATTTTAGCATTCATTATAGTGTTACGTTTTATAAATGATTTTTTAGAATTTCCGTTTCGTTTTTTGAGATATCGAAATGCGGTTTGCTGCACAACGTAGCACAAGCGTAGCACAATCTAGCACAACTTTTAATTTTTTTGTTTTTCAAAATGGCGGTGCTAACTTCATAAACATCTGATAGACGCCTGTACTGGGTTTCCGTCACCATGCACCGTAATTATGGTAGTGTTTTCTCTATCTATATTTGGTTTTTATTTCGGGATTCCTTCCCCTAGCTGGTTTTGGTCCGCCCCAGGTATTTTATTTCCCCGGTACCCGCCTCTTTTTTTAACGGTGAGGTTCCCCAATCCGTCAACCGGGGAGGCGCCAGATGCAGGTCCAGAAACCCGACATTTCATTTTTATTTTCATTATTATTATTATTATTACGGGGGGGGGGGGGGGGACCTAGTGATCTCTGCCAGGCTAGGCAGGGCGAGGGATACGCCAGCTTCCACGGTCCACGGCCTGCTCCCTGGGCAATGGGACCGCCCCGTCAATGCTGCTAGAGCATTGACGCGCAGGCCACGGCTCATGGAAGCACTAGCTCGGGGTCCACCCGGCCCGGGTGGTAGCATTCCGTGAGGGCCCCAAACCTGGGTTACGGCAGGGCTAAGAGGACTAGCGGTTTCATTGACACTGCCCGCAAGGGATGTGCTGGATGATATGTAAAGCGCAGTTCTCGTGGAAACTCCCGGCGTCAACGCGACGCACCCACAGGAGTGCCGGGAGGCTAATGAAGGAAGTAGGTGAACAGCTGGGGCGGATACTGCATTCCTGCCCTTATAGCCAAACGCTCTCGCAACAATTGGGGAGTCGTGAGGGTGATCACCCCCCCACTTCCCGAGACACCGCGTTCGAAGACGGCCTGGCACTCTGGAGTAACCACACAATCTATGGATCAAAGTAAACCAAACCCACAATTAAATGGAAGAACCATCAATGCTCGAAGCGGCAAAACGGAGGATCTCAGCCTGAAAAGGGGACATCACAGGACGGAGAAAGATGAGAAACTTGCACAAGCGAGGATCATCATCGCTAACATGAGGACAGCTGTGCTGAGGCAGCCCAATGTTAACAATGCCATTAAGCAGGGACTCCCACAACTGGAGGAGATTATTGACAGCCTCGAATTTATTCGTAAGACCCGAGCGAAGCTCAATGAGGGAGCAATGTTCTCGGCCCGAATTTTTCAGCAGCCACGGGCTAACTCTGTGCCAGATACTGGCACAAGCAAGAGAGCAGTCACAAATCTGCCGCAGTTCTCACTGGAAAGTCTAAAAAAACCGAGACATGAGACGACGACGACCGAAACTCAGTAGTGAACGGAGGTCGTCAAAAAGAAGAAGAGGAAGAAAAATGAGAAGTCCGCGAAGAAGGAGACGAAACCTCCATTGCAGGAAAAGAAGAAGCCGGGCAAACCGATGAGCAGTCAGAGAAGAGGAACGAAGCCGGACACAATCTTCCTAAAGCCTCCGCAGGGCAAAACCTACGCAGATATTTTAGGAACTATCGACCAGCGCATCGATACCAGCGCAGCTGGAGTAGATGTGAGGACGGTCCGGCAGACCAGGACGGGAGCGGTTCTCCTTGAACTAAAAAAGACCTCAGCGGAAGTCAGAGCTTCCTTCGCAGACACCCTGAAAAAGTAGTTGGCGAGTCGATCAGCATCACAGAACTTATCCTTAGAGCTACGCTGGAAATAAGGAACTGTATTTGTTGCACAACAGCAATGGAGGTCGTGAAGGCCCTGAAGAGGACCCTGCCAGACTACCGGGGGAACATATAGGCCAAACTTACAAATCCAAATGCGAAACAGCAGCGCCTAGCCCTCGTCAAGATCGAGAAGACGGCAGCTGAGCAGCTCCTAACGGCTGACCGATTACTGGTGGGCTTTGTTAGCAGCAAAATCAGGCGAGGAACAGAGGTCCGGAGGTGCTACCGCTGCCTAGACTATGGTCATCATAGCACCTCCTGCAAGAGCCCCGACCGCAGTAAGCTGTGTTACTTCTGCGGCGGTGCGGAGCACAAGCTAAAGGAACGCAAAGCTGCAAGGCGGTCATATTTCTTATGTTCCACGAATGGCCCCGGCCGCAAGAATCACCTGGCCGGATCAAACAGGCCGGGTACAGCAGAACAACCTCAACAGGAGGAAGACGGCTCATCACCTCCTAAGCCAGCTCTTCTCTGAGAAAAACGTCGATATCGTCCTTATCAGCGAACAATACCAGCTCAGGACTGAAGCGGGATGGTACGCCGATGAATTAGGCACCGCGGTTATCTGGATCTCTGATCCCTGAAATCTACACGTCTCGGATCAGGGATCGGGATGCGGCTTTGTCTGGGCGAGACACAAGACGGTCACTTATGTCAGCGTGTACCTCACCCCATACGACCGGATAGGTGACTTTCAGGCCAAACTTAAATCTTATGTATTTAACATACACGACACAGGGTCAGTCGTAGCAACTCAAGCGCGATCCCCCCCCCCCCCCCCCCCCGATGAAACATCGCCAAAATGGACCGAAAAAGCTGTCCTCAGCCCTAAATAGCGAACAGAGATCCCTTCGTACTGCACCAGTAAACCTATCGCCAACCGCTCGAAAGGCTTGCGCAATAGCGGTGCCAAAGGAGGCCACGAAACAGCACAGATGTCCTGCATACTGGTGGACGAACGAGATCCCTGCTCTTTGAAAGAAGTGCTTACGGCTACGCCGTCTAGCCCCACGAACGAAGAGACGCGATCTCGACGCAGCCCTTTTGGTCGCAGAACACCAAGCCGCGAAAAAAGCGCTCAAGCGGACCATCAGGGCCAGCCAGCGACGGTGCTGGAAAGAACTAGGCCTGGATATAGACCAGAACCCATGGGATTAGTGTACGAGATCGTCACCCGTAAACTGGGGGCCTTCACGCAAGGTAGCCCCCAGGACGTGGCAACGCTCGGAAACATCCTGAAGACCCTCTTCCCTTCCCAGCCGAAGAAAGAAATTAGCCCGGCCACGTCTCTTATTCCATCCGGAATAAGAGAGCTCCTGGACCGGATGGCCTCCCAGCGGAATTACTGAAAGCCGTTGCACAAAGCCACCCTAAGCTCTTACTGAACATATACAACACCTGTCTCAGTGCAGGTGTCTTCCCCGAACTATGGAAGAGAGCGAGACTCGTACTCATAAGCAAGGGCAAGGGTCCAGCGGAAGCTGCTTCGTCGTATAGGCCGCTATGTATGCTCGATACGGCTGGCAAGCTCCAGAAAAACTGCGTAGGCCACGGCTTCACGAAGCCGTCAGGGCCGTAAGCGATCTTGTCGCTCGTCAGTACGGATTCAGACCCGACCTCTCCACCATCTGTGCAGTCTAGGAGGTTTTCGCAGCCGCCAACTCGACAGAGAGCGGGAACCACTACTCTCGCCCATTGTGTCTGCTGGCCACCTTAGAAGTAAAAAATGCTTTTAACTCCGTCAGGTGGGACCTGGCGTTGGATGCGCTCGAACATGACTTCAGAGTCCTGGAGTATTTACTCCGAATCCTTGGGGATTACCCGAACAAGCGCTTCCTAGAGTATAACACAGATAATGGTCCAAGAACCATGGAGTTAACATCGGGGGCTGCGCAGGGCTTCCTACTGGGACCTGATACTTGGAACATCTTCTACGACGGTATCCTACGTATGAAAGTCCCTGAGGGCACATTTCTGGTGGGGTATGAAGACGACGTCGGAGTAGTCATAACTGCAAGGGACACTGAAGTGGCCCAGCTGCAGCTCAACCAGGTAATGCTCAGAGTCATCTCCTGGATGGATTACCACGGGCTGTATTTAGCAGCGCATAAAACAGAGATCGTGCTACTTACGAAGAGGCGTGTCAATACCTTGCGCAGCTTCACAGTAGGAAATGCGACAGTCCAGACTAAGTCGGCTGTCACATACCTAGGAGTTATGCTCGACACAAAGCTCACGTTTGGAGAGCATATAATAAGGGCAGCCAACAAGGTGGCAACAGTAGTGGCCTCATTAGGTAGTTTAATGGCCAACATCAACAGCTCGCGGTGCTAGTGATCTCGGGTGTAATCCCGATCGACCTACTGACCCAGGAGATCCTGACCAAAAAAAAAAGAGGGAGATGGAAGGAGTATAGTCTCTCGTACTGCTCCAGGCTCGTGTCCTGTAGAGTCAAAAAAAGGATTGTCCTTTTCAAAAGGGACCTAATGAAGTTGCGCCACCCCGAAGTAATGCCCCACGGCGGTGCCGGGATGGATTTTCCACGCTGCTAGGATGGATATGAGTTTAGTCTGTAGTGCTATTGGTATAGGCGAGTCCGAAACTCCAGGGTCTTAGGAACGGCAGGGTCCTGGGTGCGTAAAGGCATTCTCTGACCATTTGAAAAATAAAAATAATTAAATTATTATTATTATTATTACTATTACTTTTATAATTTTTTTATTATTATTATCATTATTATCGTTTTTGTTAGTATTATTATTTCTTTTTCCTTTTTTTTCTTTTCATTGTTGTTACTCTAACTACTATTACTACTACTACTAATACAACCACCGTCACTGTCATCATCATCATCATCAATATAAGGTTAATGATAAAAAAATAAATAAAAATGTAATAACAATAATAGTAGTTGCAGTAGTAGCAATTGAAGTAACAACAACAAAAAGAAAAAAAATAATATTAATAATAATTATTGTGATGATGCTGATGATGATAAAAAATAAATAAACAAATAACAATTATAGTAATCATCATCATTATCATCATCAACATCATCATCATCATCATCAAAATAATAATATTAGTAACAATAATCATAATAATAATGATAGTGGTAATAATAGAAGAAATAATACAAGTACAAATTTCAAGCTTTTGATTTTCGCTGTTTTATTTTTTATGTATTATTTCTTTCTTCAAAGTAGTAATAATAACTACTACTACTACTATTATTACTACTACCACTTTGTTGTCCAACGAGAATACATCATAGTTCTAGTAGTGTGTAGTGGTAAAAATAAAAATAATAACAGAAGTTAGATTTTGAATGTTTGATGTTACCGTCTTACTTTTTTTATTATTATTTTCTACTACTACTTTGTTGTTCGACGTTACACCGATGAGTAGAGTCGAGCCTAAAATTTTGTTAACGCCTACCGAGCCTCTTCGGCGTTCTGATTGGCCAGAACATTTTAATTAATAACTCGATAATTAACCCAAATTTGAAAAATGGTATTTGACTTTTCACCTCTATTTTTCACCACCTACCACCACCTTCCGGTTTCGACACCTTGTACCGGACACCCTGTATACCATCGATATAATTTCGCAACGTCCAAATCCTGTAGTCTCGTATCTAATATAATTAGCGATTGGGTTGAGGCGTGATAACATAATTTCGATTCTTACGCTAACTTGTGATCTAAGCGGACTGCCGAATTGGTTTAATAATTAAAAAGGTATTATTAATTGTCGACCCGATTTTCGCGTGTCAAAAAGGTATGGGATTTTTGGGACAGAGAAGCGTTCTTTGTCACACACATTACAAAGTATTGTAAAACCATTGGATTTTATAAATCCAACCTTCCTTTGAAACTGATCAAAATGCCGGAAAAGTCGATATATATTTTTTTGAAAAATGTAATTTATTAATTATTTAATTTAAGTTTTCATTTCAATTTCTATGCAAGCAATTAATGTATTGTGTTTGCTTTTTTTCCGTACATCGGTACCTGAATAACTTGTAACGAATGATCTCATTTTCTTTTTAGTAGGAACAGATAGATTGTTCATTTTATAAAGCTTAATGGACTGTTTCTTTACACAAAAGGGGTATTTATTGAGTTTCTATTTTCTTGTATGTTTTATTTTTTAAAATTGTACAGTTTTCCGAAGAAGTTGATAACTGTCCTTTAACACATTGTAACCGGAATTCTTTTGTAAAAATTACACGTCTGTTGTTTGAAAATGATATAAAATATTTTATTCAAAATAATCTCTATTGCCATTTATACATTTTTCCCACCTCTCCGGCAATTTATGAATGCCACGCCAAAAAAGCAGTACTTCTTTTGAAGCGAACCAGTCATCGAGCCATTTTCGTACATTTTCATACGAATTGAAGGGTTGTTCAGCGAGAGTGTGTCCGAGTGATGCAAATAAATGAAAATCGGACGGAGCCAAGTCTGGAGAGTAAGCCGCATGCGATAGTATTTTCCAACTGAACGCCTCGATCATTTCCCTGACCCGTTTTGCTGTGTGTGATGGGACATTATCATGGAGCAAAATGACTTAGTGTTGCCTTTCTTTTTTGGTAGCGGTCAGTGTTAACGGTTTCACCAGGTTTTAGGAGCTCATAATAGCATTGTCTTCTTTCCAAAGCGATTTGGTCTTCCAGTGGATGTCGATGGTTCGCCTGGATTCACCCACGATTTACAACGCTTAGAATTCTCAAAATATGTCCATTTTTCATCACCTGTCATGATTCGATGGTGAAATTACTTTCTTTTGTATCTGTTGAGCAGCATTTCACAAGTTGTTTTTCGATTTTCTTGCTGCTTTTCATTCAGTTCATGCGGAACCCATTTTCCCACGGTCTGAATCTTTCCCATAACTTTCAAACGATTGAAGACGGCTATCTGCGTCACATTCAATTGATCCGCAAGTTCTTGTTGAGTTTGGGTATCATCTTTATCCAATAAGGTTTGCAATTCGTTGTCTGCGAACTTTTTCGGCGGTTTCCTACGCTCTTCGTTTCTCACGTCAAAATCACCACTCTTGAATTTTTTAAACCACTCGAAACACTGTGTTTTACCAAAAGCATGCTCACCGTAAGCTTCAACAAGCATTCGATGCGATTCTGCAGCAGTTTTCTTCAAATGATAACAGAAAACCAATGCTGTCCACAAATCGTAATTAATAGGCACAAAACTCGACATGTTTAACATATCGAAAAATATACCGGTGTATGGATCTTGGGTTGTTGTGTGTTGAAAATCTTTGTCAACTGTTAGAGGGATATGATGGCGCTGCAGAAGCGGTCTTACAACCCTAAACTGATGGCTAGCACCATCTATAGGGAAATACCGGTTTCATACTTCTACACCTGGTATTGTACATACTGGAGCATTATAACATTTACAAATGAAGATAATAAAAAAGTAAGGCAAGATATAATTTAGTATTTTGTTTACTCTGACAAGCGGAGAACTCTGTTGTTCTCTTTTTTCTTTGTGTGTACTTGTGCTACCTTTTTAATATATTATTCTAGACATTTCTTCCCCGTGTCAGGATCTCTAGTAGATCCTGATTGGCGTCCAAAAACACATCGAAGTTCCTTTTCTTTTTAGATATAATCCTCTCTTTCTAGAGTGTTTGAGTTCCGAAAGGAAGACACCAAGAGGAAAAACTTGAAGATTAGCTACCCTTTTCTCTAGTCTCAATGTCAGAACAGAAGTAGAAAGTAAAACTATGAAGTAGAATGTCTTTTTATATGTTCGCTATTACTTCATAAGCTCTTAAACCTATTTCTATCAAACTTTTCGTAGGTATTTCCCAGATTCCAACGAAAATTATAGGCAAGCACCAAAATTAAATAACCCCCGACTTTTCGTGATTTATGTTGAAAAAACGGGACATTTAAGCGAGGGACTTCACACATTCAATACGGACACCTCGGCACATAATTATTTATTTAAATCTCTATTTATTCATCCAATGCATGCCGTTAAATGCTGCCGAGTACAAGAGTATTTTTCTAAGTAACTGATTTACAATTAGTAAAATTTAAATAAAATGTTTAAAACTCAAGATGTGGTGAAATTAACTTATTGATGACCAACGTATTGTAAATCTCCAGGTGTATATATTTTTGTTTCAGCAATTGCAATAACAAGGGAAACTCCGATATAGAACAGAAAGAAAACAAATGTGTGTCACAGCGAATATCTGCTTTTCGAGAAGCTATGCCGCAATTTGGCGCTGTTGGTGCAAAAAATTTACTTTTAATTACATTTGGATCCAGTCTTGGATTCTCGTCAATCCTGATACCAGAACTACAAAAAGCGAATCCGGATATTGTCCTAACATTGGAGGAATTAACATGGATTAGTAAGTGAAATTCATTTTTTTAATTCATTACTTTTAGTGTAGTACCTTATGATGTTGATTCCGGTGCCAATTCTTGGCATTGAAACCGTATCGCTCCTTCGGATTGGGCCTTGAAAATCTCCAGGTGTTGTGATCGCCGATCGCTCCGTTTCCCTTACTGCGGCGGAAACGGAGGGACCGGGAATCGCAAATCCTGCCACTTTGTCCCTTCCCGTGAGGATAATAGCCGTATAGGGGACTGACACCCTCGCTCAAGAGAGCCCCAAAGGATTTTCGCGCAAGTCAGGATTCCTTTTTGAGAATTTCGACGCGGTAACTCAAAACGTTCCTGTAAAACAAAAAGACGTAGGGACGAAAACAAAAAGAAAACGACACCAACTTTAACGAAAGGAAGTAAAGGGGATTCGACTAATTAAGGGGAGCAGGAGTCCCAGAGGAGATGCTGCTTCCTTTTCATACAAAAAATGATACTCACGCAATAGATTTTTAGTAATAAGGGCTCCATTCTACGGTTTATTCAAAGAAAAACAAACAAGAGAGAAGAGAAAACTCTATTACAGAAAAGGAAAGAAAAATGAGATCGCAAAATCCTCAAAAACAAACGTGAAGAAAACAAATGAAATCCGCAATCTGAGACAGAAGGGGAATGCGAACAGAGAAAATTTAATAATTTAACATAAAAAAACAACTAAAGAAAGAAGTTTCTGCAAAAAATGTAAGATACTGTTTTACAAAGCAAAGACGAAAGGGGGGGGGGCAGTAAACGAAAAAAAAAAGGAAATA
The DNA here is from genome assembly GCA_949825005.1 of Gasteruption jaculator. Classification (NCBI taxonomy): domain Eukaryota; kingdom Metazoa; phylum Arthropoda; class Insecta; order Hymenoptera; family Gasteruptiidae; genus Gasteruption; species Gasteruption jaculator. Next base: position 1,294,893 of record OX463769.1, on the reverse strand, counting down.
TTCTCTAAGAGGGGGACTAAAAGGAAAACGCAAGAAAGGGAAAACCCCGAGAAAGGGGACGGAAAGGAGCGCGATAAGAGAGGAAGGAAAACTTCTGGATAAGGTACGGTACCGATCTCGCTAGTTTTCAATCTCGCAAAAAAACAACTCCTCTCCAGCGAATTGGTCCTCGAACCGGATGACACCCTTTAGAAGTTGCGCGGGTAGCACCTTCATCCTCTTCAGGCACTCAAAACTAGGCGCAAGCACGGCACTTCCGTGCTTTTCGCTCGTTTTGTCTTATAATATGCAGATCGGATGTACGGCACGGCACGGTACGGTAGTCCATGTATCTCTGGAGATCCCCGCGAATTTTTGGAATCTCCATGCCCTAGTTTCCTCTTCCAGGAGGTCTTGGGCGTTAATTGGCCACGAGGTGCTGACTTCTTTAACACTCGATCCTTGGATCCAACCGGTATTTAAACTCAGCCTTCCTTATCGTCGCTGATGGTCCTTCCTTATCGCCAGAGACGTCTTCATTCTTCTTTATTTAGCGATTAGCGGCCCCTGAAAGATGCTACCGGGACGGGAATCATTTTTCTGAATTTGCCAAAGGAGAATTTCGCAATGGGAGAAAGTCAAACTATGCCCTTACCTACTGTTATAATGTTCTAAACATTACGCTCGCGGTTTCCCTAAAATGTTAACGCAGATTAGGTTTCTGTATACGAAAATAGGACAAAATAGCGCAAAAAAGAAAAAGAAAACATACAAATCAAGTTCATATAGAAAAGAAACAGTGTCATGTTCCTGACACAAAAGAAATACTTTGCTTTGGCTAAGTTATTGGGTTCTTCTCCTCTCAGCGAGATCTCTGGACACAGTCATTGCCGTTCAAAAATACAAGTAAAAAGAGAACAAATTATATTTCCTAATTGACAAAAAAAGAAAAAAAATAACAAAAAAGAAAGTTACCACCTAATGAGGTGGCGAAATGCTACGTCACAGTGTATAGAACCGGGATTTTCGGGGTAACGGGGCGAAAAGGGCAATGCACCACGTTCCGGGGTCTTCTTCAAGCGATTCAAAAGTAAAAAATAAATAAGTACAAATTTCGACTGGGGAACGCTCAGCCCGAAATAATAACAGTTTCCCGATTTGAATTCTGGGAGTGTGACAGCTTGCTTAGTCGCTGGTTTTCCCTTGCTAAAAATTCCCCTTACCGCATTATTCCGAAAATTTTCCGGATATTCGTCGTCATGTTCATCTACCGCGCTTTGCCTTCGGGTATTCTTTTTCTGCTCCAGGCTTTGCTTAGCTGCTCTAATTCGCTAACTACTACTTGCAATAGCCGAGCAATCATAGTGCATGCGCTTTTTCTGCACTTTTTTTACCGACACATCATAACCTCAAAATCCCAGTGGTCTTGGCTCTATCTCGCGGATCGTGTCTTCACGCCTTTCTTCTGGACCCTTGCTGCTATTGGCTGGCTTCCATGGACACATCAAAATGTGGGAAATGCGACCGTCGGGCGGTTAACGTCAAAGTTACCTGCCCAGGCTTTGCCACGACTTTTTACGCCAGCTGTGCCGCTGATTACGTTTCCCGAGGAGCGGCTCGAGATTGCTGCAGATCCGTTCTGTCAACTTTAGTCAAAGCATTCCTCCACCAGAAGTCTGGTATTCCATCTAACATCGCAGATGTCACAAGTCAGGCCTGTCCACATGAGTCCGCCGTCGCCGTCGCTGAAATTACTGAAGTGAGTGCAAATGCGCCTTCTTTCACTCACTCTTCGTCCTGTTCCGCTCCCTTCTCTTCTTCGTCTAACATTACTATCTCAACAACGACGACGCTAACGACTACTACTACCACTGCCTCATCCGCCACTACTATTACTCCTTCTCCCATAGCGCCTTGCCCTAGTGTCTGCCCCTTCGCCTCTCCCTCTTTGCATGTGAGCTCGGCGCCTTTCTTACCGCTGGCTACGGCTTCGTCAACCAGTGGCCTATCTACAACTTCGACAACGGCAGCTGCTGCTCTTACAGTGCCTCTCTCTACTGGTCTTTCTGGGGAGTCCGATCTCCTTATCGGAGAAACTTGATCGTTTGAACCTCCTAATTTGTAGCCTGGAGAGGACCACCGCAGCAGCCATCGGTGAAATATCTTTAAAAATGGATGCGCTGGGCCATTTAGCGGAGAGGGTAAAAGAACACGATGCTCGCCTGTCCGCGCTGGAGTCGGTGGCCGGTGGGGTCTCCGACCGGCATGCTGCGTTAGAGTAGCGGCTTGAGGCCCCTCCCTGCTCTGACTCCAGGGTGGCCAGGGAGTTCATCGTTTCGGGTGTTCCCCTGGGAAGTCATCTCTCAGACCAGGACATAATTTCATCCACATTAAAGGCGCTTGGTGCTGCTTGCTGGCTGACCGACGTCATTGGTGTGAGGGGGATAGCTCCGGCCACCGCTGGGATCGCTCATGTGCCTCCAGCAGGAGGTCCCGGTCTGCCTACCACTTCCTCTCTTTGCTCTTCTCTCTCTATACCGTCCGGTCGGGCCCTACAGCAGCATCAGCACCTTTCTTTAGTAGTCACCCTTAAATCTAACCTAGCAAGAAATTCAATAATTGATTTGAAGAGGAAACATGGTCGTCTTGGGGTCTCCAAACTGTTTCCCGACCATCTCTCCACTTCCTCCGCTCTAATCAACGTCAATGGGATATTGCCACCCGCGACTTACTCCTTGCTTCGGCAGCTCCGAACAAGATCAAGGGATCTCGGCTTTAAATACACTTGGGTGCGCGACGGAATCATTGGTGTCAGGAGGGAGGACAAGGGAGAGATAAGGACCAGCAGTACCTTGACTGACCTCGATGGACGGAACCTCTTTTCCTGATACCTACTCGGGGCTTCGTTGCACTCTCTCCACTTCTTCTTCATTTCTTCATATCTTTATTCTTTCAGTCTTCCATTTCTTTACTCACGTCTTTATTCGCGTTTTTGTTTATATTACTCGTACTTAGGCTTACACATACATACTCACACACTCACGCGCGCACTATGACTATCTTTATATTTCTCTACTACTTTTCACCCACACTTCTCTACTACTTCAAATTAATACTACCATTTAAACCTAAGTTTAGCTTCGACTACTATTATCACTGTATTTTAATTACTTTAAATTGTATACTGCTTGTAACCTAATCTTTCTCAATCATTGCCTAATCTCTCTCTCACACACAGAAGTGCGTTTTACAGCCGGTACACCAAGTTTTGTTCCACGTATGTATTTTAGTTCAACGTAGACCGAAGTCTGCCTTTTTGGCGCAGTTCCTATCCGATTTCAATTGCTTCTTCCATGCCTATAAATCGATGATCATCATGGGGGACCTAAATTATGGTTCTAACGTATGTTCTCCACCTTGTTCCTTCAGGTCCAATGCACCACACACGATCCTTTCACTCTTGGCTAGACGTCATAATTGTTGACGGTGCTGATCGGGTTCTACGCTATTCTAAGTCTGAATCCCCCTTCATTGCCGGGCACGATCCGACCAATTTAACCTATAATCTCTCACACGCTGAATTTTTTCTAACGGCGAAACTTGTGCGTTCTTATACGGACTTCCAGTCGGATTAATTCTGTCACACTGTTACTTCTTTTGTGGAGGAACCACCCTCCGATTTGGTATCCCTGGAAGACAGGGTGACATTCCTGTCATCCTCCTTCGATCTTGCTCTCGATAAACACGCCCCCTTTAGGGTTAATTCCTTACACTGTAGTCGCCCTCAAAAAATCTACAAAATCGCAAGGTGCACTCGCTCGCCTGCAGGGTGGCCCAACTTTCGTGTGACCAGCAATTCCTTGCATGGTGAAGTGCACGAGGCCAAAAATCGTTTCATTAGAGACAGGATTTCCTCTTCTACTACTCCCGGGGAAGTATGGAGGGTACTACCAACTGCTGGGTTAGTATTACCTCCTATGCCTCCCCGACTGAGTTTCTTCTCATCTGCGGATCTAAATATCCACTTCGCTTCCATCTGTGGTACTACTCCGAATTGCACGGATGCAGAATTTGATGATATTTTGCGAGAACCGATTTCTGACTTCTCTGAATCACCTGTACCTCAATTTGATTTTCGATTAGTTACTGCCGATGATCTCACCGGTGCAATCCGATCGGCTCGATCCAGGGTGTCTGCGAGGGGGCCAGATGGGATTTCCTCCTCTGACCTCTCAAACGCTCTACCTCCCATCAGTGATAAGTTATTGGATATATACAATGTGTCTCTCACGCAAGCAGTCTTTCCCTCAAAGTGGAAGTATGGTTGCGTGAGAGCATTAAGCAAGGTCAAAACACCCACATCACCATTGGACACCAGGCCAATCTCAAACCTGAATGAAATGAGTAAACTTTTCGAGCGGGTTGTGCATAAATAATGTTCTGACTATCCCCAGTCATATAATCCGAACAACCCATTTCAGTCAGGTTTTCAAACGGGTTATAGCACCCAAACGGCCCTCTTGCAGGTTGTTGAGGATATCAGACTAGCGATCGATTGCCGTTAGGTCACTATTTTCATCCTCTTCGATTTCTCCAAGGCTCTTGACCTTGAAAAAAAGCTACGGCGATCGGGTTGCTCTGCCAGGCTCTGACCTGGTTTTGTAGCTACCTCTGCAGCACACATCAAACAGTGGTTGGCCAAACTAGGTGGTTGCCGGTCCATGTCGGTATCCCTCAGGGGTCGGTTCTGGGCCCTCAGTCCCCGGGTCAGTCGTGTGTCATTCCAAATACATGATATTTGCGGATGACACACAGATTTACCTCTCTTGCTATCTAGCAGATCTGTGTCGTGCAATGCACCTTCTATCTCCAAACTCCTAGCGACTCGCCCTCTGGGCTTCTGCGAACGATCTTGGACTAAATCTCGGCAAAACTAAGACCATGGTACTAGGTAGCGCTCGGTACGTCAATAACCTGGATCTTCAAGAGCTCCCTTCCGTCGAGATAAATGGGACCCACATTCCTTGGGTTACAGAAGCTAGAAACCTTGGATTTATCTTCACTCCAACCTTGAACTGGCGTGATCATGCTCGTCTTATTAGCAAAAATGCCTTTGCTGTACTTTAGAGACTAGAAAGTCGTAGGTCTGCCCTGCCCAGGCAGGTCCGAATCAAACTTATTACCTTCTTAACCCATTAACGCCTGTTAGGTCACTCTGTAAATCACTATTTTTGAGCTTACTATACCGATACAATTCGATTTTAAAAAAAGCAAAACGTGAAATTCATAGTTCTGTCAGTTCTTTTTCACATGGTGTCATTGAAAATTTGAAAAACAATTTTTGACTACTCTAAAATGAATTGTAGGGTAAAAAAAGTTGAAAACCTTATTTTTTCGGGAACTTCCAGTCATGGAATTATCTTGAAACCAGTTTAGATGGGGGATGCGATGTCCGAACTTTATAAATATGTATTAACAAATTTTTTTCGCTCACCTAGATGATCCAAAATGGCGTCCAAAATGAAAAATTCTACTTAATATCTGTCGGATGCTTTAACTAATAAACTATTAATTTTTTGGAAAAATTGTTAACAATAAAAAGTGCTTGGAATTTATCAAGGAACATTCCAGAATTTTCTCAGATTTTTTTGACGTATTTAAAACACTTTTTAACACAGATTTTATAAATTTCAAAAAACTCACGAATAATTCTAAAAAAATTCCAGTGTGTTTCTTTGATAATTCTAAGCTTTTTTTATGATTGTCAGTTTTTTTTAAAGCTGATATCGTTTGAGGAAAAAAATCCAAATTAGCAGAAAATTTTACACGTATCGAATGCGGCAGATTTTTTTACTCAAAAACTATCAACTTGCAGACAAAATCGACATACATAATAAAGCCAACATAGTGAAAAATTTTTGTTTTCAAATTTTCAATAACACTATCTAGCAAGAACTATAAATTTCATGCTTTGCTTTTGTTGTATCTAAAGATCGGGGGTGGAGTCTGTGGCGTAGAGCAAATTAATCATCTCGTACTTTCTTTTTTCAACAGCTTCTTTTATTACTATTACTTAACCTAACTTACTAAATCGAGGCGTACAGTTTGCTATGATAGCTAGTGCGGAACGGGCGCATCACACACGCGTTACACTGCGCACCCGCTTCACGCAGACTCCTCACCTGACTCACGCTGTACGCAGCCATCTAACAGCTTTTTTTTCAATCGAATTGTATCGGTACAGTAGGCTCAAAAGTAGTGGTCTACAGAGAGGCCTTTCAGGCGTTAATGGGTTAAATGAGAGGTTCACATCCCCAGCCTCTAATGTCCGCCGAGCTGACAGAATAGAAGCTACTCAGCTCCCGTTTGTCATTCCTCCCTTCCGAACTGAATCGCTCCGCAACTCTTTCCACATCTCTGCTATCTATTTCTGGCATTCTTTGCCAGCGGAGCTCCGATCCGCTCCCTCTGTTAACTCCTTTATGAGTAGGTTGCGTGATCGTTTACTCAGGGGAGAGTTTAAGGTACTGATTGAATGCGAAGAGGGGCTGCGCCAAAATCGCCAGCGTGAGTTACCTCAAAACTGAGCCACATTGCTATTTGTAAAGCTGTTTCTACCATATATTTTTCTATTTTTTTTATTTCTATAGTCACTTTACTAATAATTGCTACCTTTGTAATTTTTGCTTGTTACTTTACATTGTATTATTGTTCCCTTTATCTCCGCTACTATTGCTCGCTTTTTACTATTACTGCGATCTTTTACTATTATTATTACTAACCCTTTTACTCCATGTTATACTTTTTATGTACCGAATCTGCTTTATGTTCTTTCAAATGATTGTATCTTTACTTGGCTTACAGGCTCTCTAGGCCATAAATACATCTCTCTCCTTCTCTCCCTCCCTCTCGTCGTTTCAATGGTCTTGAGCTCAACTTGACTAAGACCAAGGCCATCATTTATGGAAGCAATGCATTCATTTCCATGATTAATCAGAGTCTAATTTCTCCACCTGCTGCTATCTCTGTTGAAGAAGTCGACCTACCGTGGGCTGAGAATGTTCACAGCTAAGGTGTATTGCTGACCCAAGATCTCTCACGGGACAAACATGTTTCCATAATCTCAAATAGGGTGTATGCTTCTCTGTTGAGGATGAAATTTCGTAAAAACGCACTTTCTCGTAAACTGAGGATTAGATTAATCAAAGCTCTCGTTCTTCCTCACATCGATTACTGCTGTCTAGTCTATAACGATCTTTCTCAACAACTCAATGTCAAACTTCAGAGACTAGTCAACTCATGTGTTCGTTTTATTTTCAACCTCAAACGTGATAAGCATATAACCCCTTACAGACTTGGTCGCCTAAACTGGCTATCTGTCGCAAATCGTCGTTGTTGAACGTCCTGCATATCTACGAGAACTATTTGTCGATGATATACCGGATACTCACCATTCTGAACGCCTAAATAATGCACAGACACTTTTTTTCATACCCCTTCATCGTACTGCCATGTACCGTAAAGGCGTTTAGACTCTCCGCTATACACTTTTGAAACTCCCTTCCTTCACATACTCGCACTATGGTTTCGTTGCTGGCTTTTAAGGGTGCACTTTTTAACTACTTATTACATAAGGAATTTGCTGAAACAAAATCCTCGTCCGCTTAGCTTGTTTAGTTAGCCTAACAAAGTGAATTGTTTTTGAAATTTGTCTCTACTACTTCACTAAATTATGTTGCATACCATTATGCTACCGTTCTTGCTACTAATTATGCGCCATTTTAAATAATCGTACTTATTAACTTATTTTCTTGTCTCTCTCTCTCTCTCTCTCTCTCTCTCTCTCTCTCTCTCTCTACCTGTGAGTATTGCCACACGCACATCTAACTGCTTTGCTAACTTATCTCTTGCTTTTTGGACAATTTCTGCCGCTTTTTGCCTTCGGGCAATTTTCTGCTTTCAGTTTTGTGTGTACCTATCTTACACTCTTTGCAACGAGCATACCAGTTTCTTCCATAACAACTGCATTAGTGTTTTTTATGGGAAAACTAAGTCTGCTTTCATCGGCGATCTCAACTGTCATTTTCCCGAAGTTTGGAAATCTATTTTCTTTGGTGGGACTCGGACTTGCTCGGTTTTGCCGCTACTACGTCATCGCTGCTACGCACGAATCGCTACGCACCATCTTCGGCTATCCTCGCTCTTGCTCGATCATCCTCGACGTCCATAGCTCATCATCATCTACCGCACCTGTCATTCTTCTCGAGGTGTCGTATAAACTCACATCTTATCCTCGTGGAAATGTCTGCAAAATGTGGAAAATGTGTGAAGGTGTTTGGATCTGGACTGACCTGCACTGACTGCAAGCAAATCTTTCATCCCAGCTGTGCTAAATTGTTCGCCTATCGTACTACGGCACCTACATGCTGTAGAAAGAACCTATCCGCTTTGCTTGACAGCCTGGGTGTTTCTACCTCGGCGTATACACCGTCTACGATCTCCGCAGTCACTTCCATTCCCACCACTACTATTACCACCTCTGCGACTGCCATGCGTTCTATTACTTACTCGTTATCGACTAACTCTTTTCCTCTATCGTCCATCTCTACTGCTTCTCCCTCTCCCTCTCAATATTCCTCTTCAGCTAACACCGTTCCCGTTTCCCACTTTATTCACCCGGTTCCTTCTCTTGTCGATTCTTCATCTTCTATCGAATCCAAACTAAACCAAATCTTGTCTTGCTTAGCTAAAAACGAAGCTACAATTGAAGGGTTTAGAAGCGACCAGGCTAAAATAAATGCCGCTTTTGAAAGACACCTCGCAGATCTAAACAATCTTTCGCAAATGGTCATTAGCCATGACACTAGACTCTCTCAGGTCGAGACTGACCTCAACTTCCTCAAATCCAAGCTTGATAACATTATCAACTTGGTCTCTCCAGATTCTCTTGAATCCACTTCATCCTCCTATTCTTCCCAACAATTTGCCAATCTGCATCCCAACCCTGACTCCATTCTTACTACTGCAAATAGCGCGCCTTCCAGAGAGTTAATCGTTTCAGGGCTTCCGATCTGCCCACCCGATCAATTCAATGATATTATCTTAAAAGTTTTTACCTCTCTGGAAGCTTCTGCCCTATATAATGATATTTTAAGCATTAGGGAATTAAGAAAACGCTCTTCTGCCCCGCTTGAAGCCGGTGTCAGTGATGCGTCGGCAGCGGTCGTACTTTAAATGGCCCCAGGACGAAAACAACTCTTGTAGTTACATTCAAGAACTGTGCAGTCCGTGACTTTATTCTCAATAACAAAAAGAAACATGGTAAATTAGTATCCTCTGATATCTTCCCCGGCTCAGGCTCTGGTGCCATTTACATCAACGAGATGCTGCCCTCGACTCTATATAGAACTCTTCTTGAGGCGAAGGTGACAGCGAAAACTAAAGGCTACCGTTTTGTATGGGTAAAAAATGGCTGTATTTTTGGTCGGAAATGTGAAGGTAGCGATGTTATCCAGTTGCGTAACTCTAGTGACATCCAAAAATTACCATGACTATCCAATATCCGTTCATCTTCACCAAATACTGTCAACTTTGGAAATCTTGACAGTGTTTCTAGCCTCTCTTTCTCTACTTTTAATGCAAACTCCCTTGCTGGTCATATCGATTACATCAGGGTTCACTTTTCCATTCACTTCTCCCATGTAATTTGTGTCCAATATTGATGATGCCTTAGTATCAATCAACGATTTTGCATTGATTCGTAATGACAGAGAAGGTGTGATTGGAGGCGGTGTAGCATGTTACATTCACAATTCCATCAAAATTCGTGTCTTGTCGAGAATTCAATCTTTACTTATTCCTCACCTTGTTGGTATCTATAATTTATCCATTTCTGACGGAATTTTTCCTGAAGCTTGGAAACAGGCCCACATCCTTGCGCTCAGTAGGGTCAGAAAACCAGTCTCTCCGAGCGACACAAGACCTATTGCTAACCTCTCCGAACTGTCTAAGATCTTGGAGAGAATACTCCATAATCAAATTTACGACTTTTTATCCTCTAACAACTCCTTAGATCCTAGACAGTCCGGTTTTAGACGTGGTTATAGTACTCAGTCGGCGTTGCTGAGGGTGTCAGACGACATTAGATTAGCCGAAGACAAAAGAATGGTGACTATTTTAGTCTTCTTCGACTTCTCTAAGGCTTTCGATACGGTCCCTCATTCTATCCTACTATCCAAACTTGTTAACCTAGGCTTTGGTGATTGTGTCATAAGTTGTTTCCACAGTTATTTAACTGGCAGATCTGTTGCAGTCAGGGACTTAAATGGTGGTTGTTCCTCCTGGCTCCCTGTCTCCTCTGGTGTTCCTCAAGGATCAGTCCTAGGGCCCTTACTATTTTCTATCTTTATTAATGATATTGGAGGTTGTCTCAAGCATTCTAATCACATGATATTTGCAGACGACCTCCAAATCTATCTGTCCTGGAATCCTCACAATTTAGCCCAAGGACTCTCCAGGATTGCGGAAGATGTGCAGTCAATCGCTCAATGGGCACGATTAAATGGCCTGCAACTCAATTGCAGCAAAACTAAGGCGATTATCTGTGGTAGTAAGGCCTATGTCTCAATTATAAATCGAAACCTATCGTCGTCTTCCTTATCTATCTCTGTTGAAGGTACAAATTTGCCCTGGGTCAGCAGTGTCCGCTGCCTGGGTGTTATTTTGACTCAGGATCTGTCCTGGGATAAGCATATCTCCCTTATCTCCAATCGAGTCTATGCAGCTCTTTCTAAATTGAAATTTCGTAGAAACTGTCTCTCTCGTGAGCTACGCGTTAAATTAGTGTTATCCCTGGTGCTCCCTCATACAGACTATTGTTGTTTGGTCTATAATGATCTTTCAAACGACCTCAACACCAAATTGCAGCGACTGGTTAATTCCTGTGTTCGTTTCATTTTCGACTTAAAACGCGATGCTCATGTGACCCCTTTTCGTTTAGGTAAACTACACTGGTTATCAGTATCAAATCGCCGCCTATATTTTCTTGGTACCTATTTCTTCCAAATTATTCATTTTAATAGTCCCAGCTACCTCCGAGAATTGTTCAGTCCTCCATCTCCTAGCCTACGTCATTCACAACGCCTGACCAATAGTCAGCCCTCCTTTCACATACCCTTACATCGCACTACCTTCTATCAAAACTCTTTTATGATCTCGTCAATTTATTTCTGGGACTCTCTACTCCGATACATTCGGGCCTCCGACTCGCTGGCATCTTTCAAGAGAAATCTTCATCAATTCCTTCTGAATGATGAACTGCGATCACTTGAAGAGACCTCCTAATATCTATATTACAATTCATATGAGCATAATTTCATCTGTAGTAACTATTTTTGCCAACTTCCTGCATATGTACTGCTCACTTCTAATCTTTATCTATTGTACCATCTATTTATTTATATGTTATTATTTATATTATTTCTTACTTTTATTGTATTTCTACTCATGTATTTGTCTCTTTTAGCCCCATGGAGCCATTTTCCAAGGCATAATAAACTATCTATTTATTTATCTATCTATCCCTCTCTGCCCTACCTGATGACATAAAAACTGCGGATTCCGTAGCCTCATTCAAAGGTAACCTCTTGAAACATCTCCTCGACTCCGAACCGCATGATTACCACCAGTCAAACCCATCTCATCAGCCAATTCCTTAATTGTCCTCATATCCTCTCATCTCTCTTCATCCCTCTCCTCATTCACTCGGCCAGCCAAAGCACTCTCGTTCTGTCCCTTTGCTTGCCCTGTTTCTGTGTATAATTTTACTTTGAGCATTTCCTAGTGTGTGCTTTTCTAATATTCCTTATGCACTCAATCTGTACCTATTGCTATTTTTAATTATCTATGCAATTATAACTACTGTACTTACTATGTATTTCCTACTGTATATAATAACTTATATGTACTGTTATACCTACTGTTATATTACTCTCATACTACTCTTATAAATAATGTATTAATTATCTCTATTCCACAATTACCTACAGTCTACTACGGCAAAAAATAAATAATCAATGAATCAATCGACCCCCCCCCCCCCCAGTTGGCCCACATTTACAATTTACCGAATTCTGTGGAACTTTTTTCTTTAGCCTGGAAAAGAGCATATATCTGTGCCCTTAGTAAAACCAGCGAACATGTCACTCCAACAGGCACGAGGCCTATTGCCAATCTTTCTGAACTGTCCAAGATTATTGAGAGAATAATCTATAAGCAATTTTCTGAATTTCTCTCTTCTAATAAACCCCTAGATCCCAGACAATCAGGTTTTCGTTGTGGCTACAACACACAGTCAGCACTGCTGAGGTTAACACATGACATCAAAGAGGCTGAAGGTAAAAGATTAGTGACAATCATAGTGTTTTTCAATTTTGCTAAAACATTGGATAGAGTCCCCCACACTCTTCTACTATCTAAACTTGCCAGTATAGGATTTGATAACAGTGCAGTGAAAGGGTTCCACAGTTATCTTACTGATAGACGTGTTGCTGTCAGGGATTCTATGGGTTGCTGCTCTTCATGGCGCCCAGTTACATCTGGTGTTCTTTAAGGTTAGGTTTTGGGGCCATTGCTATTCTCCATATTCATCAATGACATTGGAAGCTGTTTGAAGCATTCCAATCACATGATTTTTAACCGACTTCGAAAAAGGAGGAGGTTACTCATATAGATGTGTATACAATTTTTTTTTATGTATGTTCCCCGATTACGCCGAGATAGCTTGACCAATCGAGATGAAACCTCTTGCATCTTGTAAAACATGTCTCCGCGGTGGTCCCGTTATCAAGACATTCTGCGATTTGTCATTTTTTACCCGTTTTTTGGCAAAAAACCGAACAATTTTGTTGTGCTTATTACTCCAAGACGGATGGACCAATTGGATTGTAACTTCTTGCATCTGGTAGACTATCACTGTCACTTGATCACATAAAAAAATAGATTTGACCTTGGTTCATTTTTTACCACTTTATACAACTTTTATCGCAAAAATAGGACCATTTTATGTATGTTCGGCCTCAAATCGAGGAAATCGATGAAACCTCATACATTTTGCTGCCGGGCAGGTTTTCGCCTTGATTACATTTCCAAAAATTTATAAATTTTGTTAATGTTTATAACTATTGCTTTTGCAAAATTCGTAGTATATGGTGTAACTCGGCAACGAATTAGCTGATTGAGATGGAACTTTCCAAAGTTAATGACGGCTGATTTCATGATGATCCCATTTGGAAAAATTTATGAATTTCTTAATATTAATAACAATTGTTACTGCAAAATTCAAATTTTTTTTATGTAACTCGGCAAGGAATTAACCGATTGCGATGAAACTTTTCGCATTTAGTATCAGATGTTTTCGTGATGTTCCCGTTTGCAAATATTTATGGACTTTTTCAATGTTTGGAACTATTGTTATTGCAAAATTCCTATTCTTTGATGTAACTCGGCAAGGAATTAACCGATTGAGATGGAAACTTCCGCATTTGATGACATCTGATTTCATGATGTTCCTCTTTGGAAAAAATTTATGGACTTTTTAACCGACTTTGAAAAGGAGGAAATTACTTAATTCGACATGCATATAGTGGTAGATGTTTTCTTGATGTTCGAATTTAGAAAACTTTATGGACCTTCTATTACCGGAGATGGGACCTTCCACATTCTGTATCAGGTTATCTTGGTGATCCAATTTACAAATAAAGAAAGAATTTATAAAAAATATATAAACTATAAATATTTAAACATGGAACTTAGCGATCAGAATGAAACCCATTCCACGTCTTAAGGGATGCTTTCACTATGATTCCATTATTGTCCTACTTTTATCGCGAATTAATGTTTATGAATTTCTTAATGTTTACAGCAATTGTTACTCCAAAATTCTTAATCTCTGATGTAACTCGGCAAGGAATTATTCGATCGCGATGGAACCTTTCACATGTAGTAGTAGATATTTCCTTAATGTTCGAATTTCCACAAATTTATGCTCACTTTTTTCTGTGGTGTAGTTCGACAAAGAATTTACTAAACGCGATGAATCCTTTCACATTTAGTTGCACATGTATTCCTGATGATACCATTTGTAACTATATACAGAGTGTCCCAAAATTACTTATCGACTCGAAACTGGGCGACTGCCGATCACGTTGTGAAACGAAATCTGTTTGCAGAAATGCGATAAGTACAACCGTTTTCGCGTATTATCACATTTAAGTTAGCCAATCAGGATGCAGCATCGCGACATCGCTACTACTGGACTTTTGCAAAGTATACGAAATGACGATCGCATGATGTTTTTCGAAAATCTTGCTTTGAATCACATTTATCGCGCTCGTCCGAAACAAATGCTGGATGGAGGGGTCGATAGAAACGAATTTTTCAATTGCAGATCATACTTTCACGTAGTATTTTCAACAAAACAAATAAATTATAGTATTAACTTTTTTCTTTATGTTTTTCCGATCTTTTTTCGAAAAAATCATTTTTCTCGAAAATGCGCTGTGCAATGGACAGATCGCTCTAATTATCTGAAATAAAAAATCCATCAATGTTTCGTTAAAATATAGTAATACGCTTTGCATGAACCCATTTGAAACAAAAAAAATAAAAAATTGAAAATTCCACGCCACGTTGAAATGAAGTCGCAAAATCTTGTTATAAAAAAATTATTAAAAACATTGTTTATTTCCATTGCAGCGGGACTACCGTTGATTGTAGCCACTGAAAATTTACAAAAAAAAAAGGAAACCGAATTTTATCGGCAGTCCCGGCAACAAACTTCCACACTCAGAAGTATGAGGAAGACACTAAAAAAAGCGAAAACAAAACGAAAGAATCTAATTCAAAAAAAAAAGAAAGGTTGGGCGCCAGTCCCTTTCCGGACACGGAATTCTTCTGAGGGGGCCCAAACTAACTCAGGAAGGGCAATGAGACCCCTCAGAGGGAATCCGTTGTTTGGACAAAAATGAAAAAAGGAAGGTCCAAACGACTTCGTACTATGTTCTCATATTTTATTCAACAAAAATTCGCGGGAGTTAATTTCTAATACAATGAACTGAATTTTATAATATCACTAATATCACATTCACGAAATACTAGAAAAATAGGAAATTGAGAACAATAGTAAAGTTTAATTTACACTACGAATAGTTCGTGTAATTAACAAAAGCGTAATGATCGAACACACTAGATCTTCCGATTCCCGAATCGATTATCGTAATCGAACAAAAGTATTTTTCTCAAAATCTTAATTCTAATCGATGGAACCAAAAACACTCGGAATTACAAATAAAAGAGAACAATTTAACAATTGATAATAAAAAATTATGTTTTAACGGAAGGTTCAAGAAAGGTAGTTTGAAAGGAACTAAGGTAGACGGGAGTTTTTCAATAGGAAAGATGGCTTTGAGTCCGTAACGGACTTCCAAGATTTTCAATAAATACAGAAATTATCAGGATGTTACCTGGGGAGACTTGCCAATAGATCTCATACGTGAGAACGCTGCACTCACCGCAGGAACGTCCTTCCACACGAAAGTGAATATTTTTGAGCCTCTAACGGAAGAATTCCCAAAATTGCTCCAAAATCCAAGATTTCCAAAATTTGCTCAGGACACCAGATTTCTCACGAGGTTGACTCGACGAGCGCTCAAGAATCTCTCTCTAATTTTTGGAAGTGTCCTCTTCACGTGCCTCGATAGCGCCATCCTTGATTTATAGCGGATTCCGGAATTACTATGCTCAGGGGATAATTAGGATGTTATCTCCCCATTTTTCGTTATCGACCGGTCATCCGTGTGACCTTAGACGATCTAGCGAAGGCCTTGTTGTCCTTGTTGCTCCCGAAAGTTAGCCCCATCGATCTCTTTCTCTCCGATAGTGCTGTCAAGAGTACGGTAGTACTTTGGCACCGGAGTCTTCCTTCCTTCTTCGTTGCTCCTAATGTCGCAGGCGAGATCCTCTTCGTCTTCTTCTTGTTTCCTTTTTGTGCGGGTCTCCGTATGAGTCCCTTGGCAAAGGGACGTAGAGGAAAGGGAGTAGGTACGGAAATGTCGATAGGAAATCTTACAATTTAGGTTTACAATTAAAAAACATAATTCAAAATATAATAATAATAATAATTTCAATACTTCCTTGTGTTTTCGGGGAGAACCTGAGCGTTTGCACGTTTCTAAATCTCAACCCAAAACTATTTCAATGTAATAATTTTAGCTGGAAACAAAAAATCCTTCAAAAACGTTAGAGATACCGTAAATTATAAAAAACAATAATAATCCTAGTAACTGGAGAAAATCTCCACGTTACACCATTTTTATAAAAACCGGTTCATGCAAAGGAGATAGTTTCGGGAATATTTTGTGCAAAATTTCATAGCAATCGTCTGAGAAATCTCTAAGCTACATTGCACGGCACGCGAAATTTTGCGTTTCGAGAAAAATGCGTTCAAAGTTTTCGGATCCAAAAATAGTCTTTTGTGGAGCTTACAAATTGTTTGAGACTAAGCAGCAATTCCAGGACCGTATAATAAACTTTCTTGTTCCTCAACTTCGCAAAGTCGCCTGTTCTTATTCTCGGGCGATTCTTGCCTCTTTTGTGCTCTCGAGGCTGCGGCGCTCCTGTCTGCTAATACATTGTATGGAATACGTATCGGCGAAATGCTTCGACTGGAGTCCGATTTGCAATTGTAAAACATTCATAACGTCTAGAATGAAAGTGTATCCTTCATTAAATATGCCGGCAGCCAAATATGCAGAAATTTCAATGATTTTTGAGCCGCAGTTGAAATGTTTAGGGGCTAGACGCTACACAATAGCGTTAAAACTATCATTTGCGTTTTGTGTATAGCCACCTAAGCATCTCTCAAGCAAATCATCGCGAGACAAATCCTTGTATATTGGAAAGATGGTCTTTTGTACGTCTGGATGTAGCGGAGGGGGATGAGTAAAACCCTGTAAATTATTTTGTCCTTCGGCAATGCGATAAGTACACCATGAATCGACAGACGGACAATATTGGTGCTGCGGCTCATTGTCCGTTGAAATCATGTGGTAGTAAGTAGCCATAATTGCTTTCCTCATATCATCGATGGAATTAAAATTTCGTCTTATAGCAAGTCCGTAATACTTTTCTAATTTTTGTATGAGTTCATCGGTGAGCTTCACCTTGCCTCCGAGCTTACTAATTTTTTTTATATTTCGGAGACGACTACCCATTCTCTTCTCGACGTGGCCGATGCATTCACTCTTCATTACTTCGAAGTCTTCACCGTAAAGTTGCTTATCCAAAACAGCCTTAAATGTTTTCGCATCACCATCACCGACGCAATTACAATATTTAACGCCAAACTGTTTCTCGGATCTCTGGAATATTTCAAGTATAGCATCCACTTCCATTTTGCCAGCGGATCCATCATGATTTATCGGGCAATTTTCTTTTTGTTTTAAATATTGTAGATTATGTTTATCTGTATTCTTATAATGTATACATCCTTGGCAATAACTACTTTTTACAATAACAAGGGCTGTACCAGGGTGGTGGGTCACCGATTTTCCCCAATCTTTGCACACTTTTAGTAGTCCATTAGGACAATATAATATGTAAATACTAAGGTGCACTTCTCAAGCGTTTTCGAGAAAATCGCAAGCAAAGTTTGCGATTTTCGACGCGACGAGTGTGTTCCCTGGCGTTACGATGCTTAACAAGCAGTGGCGGCGGCCGAGTGGTTAGCGTTCCAGCTTCGTGATCGGTAGGTCGCTGGATCGATTCCCTTTGGTGTCTTTTTCTTTTTTTTTTTCTTCACTTATTTCATATATATTACAATTTAAAGGAAATATAACGCGAAAATATATTTATTTGCACGATTTTTTAGTACAACAAACTTATTTAAAATTGTGGACGAATAAAGGACGAAATGCATTGACTTTCATTCATTATTCTTATTTATTAAACAAATAATTACAAAAAAATAAGAAACAACCAAAGATAATTAAATTTTAATTGTCTAATGCATCTTGAGGATTGCAAATCGTGAGATGATAGTTATCATACAAACAGGAGAAACATAAAGCGGCTTGTTTAGAATATGTATCGGAAAACAAATTTTTAATCTGCCCAAGGAATTAAACGTCGCAGGGTTGGCATATTGGGTTATATTTAGGTGGTACAACTTTCAATGTACAACTAGGAACACGTAGGTCATTGCTAAAAATTTCATTATACGATGCAGGGTTTGTTTAACCCCTCCAAGAAACTATAATTAATAAAAACTGTTTCATTAAATCGTCCACAGTTTTCTGTACACGCCGTCCTCAACGTGTTAAATTTTTAGCGATGACGTGGGTCTTCCTAGTTTTACAGTGAAAGTGATACCTCCTAAATGTAACCCAATACTCTTCCTGTGATAACCGATAAGCGTAGTTACACCATATAACGAGAACCCACGTTTTTTCCATGATCCGTCGTCTGAAACTGTTATATTCATAAGCGGCCTTCCATTTTTTTCGTTTATCTTCATTTCTTCTTCAATCGCCTTTTTACAAGTAAAATCAAAAATTTTTTTTTATGATTCGCTTATGTGCCGCACGATTCCTTCATATGATTTTTTACTTACAATTAGTCCTTTTCCGAAGTTAATAATGCCACAAAAAATGTTGATTCCTTCTCTTGCGATACCTAATAATCTCATTGCAAATACTATCCTTCGATTTATTTCGTAACTGTTATGGATAAATGGTCCCGAATCAATAAGCGTGGTGCCACACAAACATTCAACTGATATTTTGAAAGCGAGTCCTGTATCATCTGACTGGCCAAATGACAATTTCTGCTTGCGCGTTTTACAAATAGCTATATCAGAAATAGCGGCGAAAACACTGATGAATTCAATAATTTTATAGCAGAAACTTGAATTTACAGCAGCATCGGAAATCGATGTTTTCAATTTCTTGGCAGAAGCGCTCGCTCCGCTTTCAATTGATTTTACTTCGGCCTCTTCGACGCTTCCAGTTGTCGTAAACTGATTTCCCCAAATTTACGTCGACGTGGACGGTTCGAGCGATAATTAGGTTCATTCGCACTCACTTTTCGGCTCATTTTCGTTTTCGCAAAACACAGAAAAATAACCTGAAATTTGCGTAATACGGGAAACAAACAATTGATACATGTTGAATATTAGTACCAAAGTAGCATCTGTTGTTAAAGTAGTAAAGATAGCTGACATGAGCTATTATCCCAACAGACCGAAAGGTATACCACTCACAGGCACGGTCGTATATTTGCACTCCGTACCGTTCGGAACGCATCACTTTAACGACTCTGTAGGTACACTTAGACTTACAATTAGAATTTTTAACTGGAATAGTCGGAGCACATTCTCCAGATGGTAAACTAATTTTTTAAGCAAAAAAGAAGGTCAAAATTTATAATTTTACTTGACCCTCCTCCCTTAAACACGTAAAAACTAGGAATTTTCTCGATTTTTTTTCGAAACGTAATTTGTGTAATTTTTCCGAGGTTGCTCTTCTTTCAAGAACATTGTAGCATTACGTATCAAAGTACTTAAGTTAATCGGGCCAATACCTACATTTAAACTGCATGTCAAACTTTAAACACGTTGTTGTAATAAACATGTTTCAAAACGCGTACCTGAAATATTTCGAAAACTTTGTGATTTGGAGACCTTAACATAAATAAAGATAAATAAACTAAATAAATAAATTAATTGTGCAATAAAAATTCACTATTTATAATGAACCGACTGCTGTTTTGTCAAAAATCAATTTAAAATCGGGTATGATAAAAAATAGATAATTTTATACAGTTTGAGAAAATTTTAGTCTGGTTTGAAATAAAAATATGAAAAAATCTTGTTTAAAGTTTGACATGCAATTTAACCCTCAGCGGGTACTCTGGGTCTGACAGACCCGAGCGCAAAATCGTATATGTGAATATCTCGGTGGGGCGCAGGGGAGGGGGATTCGTTATAGCGGGGGAAAATCCTTCTTTTTCTGCCAAATCGAGAAAGCACTCGTGCCATTCCAGTGCGACGTCATCTACGGAGCTAGGAGCATTGAAAAATTCGATTCGGGTCTCCTGGACCCAGAGTACCCGTAGTGTCAGAAAGTAAGTTTTATGAAAAAATTATAATTATTTAGAATTTATATTTAAATTACTTAATAATGTAAAAATATATGTTTTAATGTATAGTGCCCGTGAAAAAAATTTTTTAATAGCTTAGTTTTTTTTTAAGGCAGAAATGGAGACGCGGTCTCGCACGCGGTCCGTCGCTGAGTTGGCAGCAATCGAGAACCGTAACGAGGAGGAAGTTTACGAAAATGATGCTTCTTCTGGGGAAGAAGAAGATCGAACATACATCTAAAATTTGTTCTGCTTGTTCAACTACCGATATGTAAAAAATAATTACAATGTTATAATGATAATAGTTTTCAGATAATAAATACTTTTCAAATAATATATCTCGATTTTTATCTTTCTTTACCATTGCAACTCTATATTTATATATATATATATTTTTTTTTAAATATTATATACATATGTATATATATATATGTATGCATGTATATATATATCTTATTTTATGATAAGGTAGGCTAAAAAATTTTTTTAACAATTTTTTTGCAAATTTTCTAGCGATAATGGCCGTGTATATATGAAAAATACGTTGTAAAAAATACTAACTTTTAATCGCAAGAATAAATCGCTTATCCTAATTTAACCCTCAGCGGGTACTCTATACTGTTTGTCCCGATCCGGGTACTCTGGGTCTGTGAGACCCGAGCGATTTTCAATCGCATATAACTCGGAGCCAAATCATCGTAGGGAGACGTTTTTTTTTTAAATCCATCGCCAGAATCTCAAAAAAAACGAATGCGTTATCCATTTTACTCCAAATCTAAAGGTTTTGTTAATATTTAACAAAATACAAGGAGACCTTTCGAACAACATTTTTTTTTTTCAAATTGTTGTAAAAAAATGAAAAATAAAGATAAATTAATTTTAAAAACGGTTTTTTAAAGCTTAAGTGTTATACTTTAAGGCTGTATAGGTCATTTTTCGATTAAATTAGGATAAGCGATTTATTTTTGCGATTGAAAGTTAGTATTTTTTACAACGTATTTTTCATATATACACGGCCATTATCACTAGAAAATTTGCAAAAAAATTGTTTAAAAAATTTTTTAGCCTACCTTATCATAAAATAAGATATATATACATGCATACATATATATATACATATGTATATAATATTTAAAAAAATATATATATAAATATAGAGTTGCAATGGTAAAGAAAGATAAAATCGAGATATATTATTTGAAAAGTATTTATTATCTGAAAACTATTATCATTATAACATTGTAATTATTTTTTACATATCGGTAGTTGAACAAGCAGAACAAATTTTAGATCTATGTTCGATCTTCTTTTTCCCCAGAAGAAGCATCATTTTCGTAAACTTCCTCCTCGTTACGGTTTTCGATTGCTGCCAACTCAGCGACGGACCGCGTGCGACACCGCGTCTCCATTTCTCCCTTTAAAAAAAACTAAGCTATTAAACAATTTTTTTCACGGGCACTATACATTAAAACATATATTTTTACATTATTAAGTAATTTAAATATAAATTCTAAATAATTATAATTTTTTCATAAAACTTACTTTCTGACACTACGGGTACTCTGGGTCCAGGAGACCCGAATGGAATTTTTCAATGCTCCTAGCTCCGTAGGTGACGTCGCACTGGAATAGCACGAGTGCTCCCTCGATTTGGCACACAAAAAAGGATTTTTCCCCGCTATAACGAATCCCCCTCCCTTGCGCCCCTCCGAGATATTCACATATACGATTTTGCGCTCGGGTCTGTCAGACCCAGAGTACCCGCTGAGGGTTAATCGAAAAATGACCTATACAGCCTTAAAGTACAACACTTAAGCTTTAAAAAACCGGTTTTAAAATTAATATATCTTTATTTTTCATTTTTTTACAACAATTTGAAAAAAAAAAATTTCGAAAGGTCTCCTTGTATTTTGTTAAATATTAACAAAACCTTTAGATTTGGAGTAAAATGGATCACGCATTCGTATTTTTGAGATTCTGACGATGGATTTCAAAAAAAAAACGTCTCCCTACGATGATTTGGCTCCGAGTTATAAGCGATTGAAAATCGCTCGGGTTTCACAGACCAGGAGCTGGCGACAAAAAGAATCAGTTATTTTCGCCGAGTAAGAAAGGTATATGATCATGCCAAGGTCAGTCAGCGGGACATATAGGCAGAAAACGTTTTCGAACATGTATCTTTTTAAGAGGTCTCTGTCAAATATTATTTTCCTTGAAATTTACTTGATAATTACTTTTCAATAAATAATACATGAAAAATTGTTTCTTACACTTGGCAAGCGGGACTAAATTATTCTTACAGCTTGTAAACATTGTAATATTTCACAAGCGCATTGTTAAAAATTATTCTCTTGTAAAATATCACTTGTTTATAAGCTGTAAGAACAATTTAGTCCCGCTCGCTAGGTGTAAAAAACGTTTTTTCATGTATTATTTATTGAAAACTAATTAGCATATAAGTTTCAGAGAGAATAAAATTTGACAAACCCTATTGTTTATTTTTCAACCCTTCCTCAATTATTGTCCCACCCTATAGGTGTAAGAAGTGACTTTTCGGTATCAGGAGACTGTACTTTATCGAATATATAGAGTTTCCTGAAGAATAAAATTTGACACAAATTGTTGTCGCCAGCTCCTGGTCCGTGAAAGAAGAGAAACCTCGGAGGAATCACATAAATTACGTTTCGAAAAAAATCGAAAAAATGCCTTGTTTTTACGTGGTTACGTGTGTTTAGCCCCTTAACAATTAAAAGAAATGATTTATAAAAGTTTTCAAGCATGTATTTGAAAAAAAATTGAAAAACATAAAGAAAAATGAAATACTATAATTTATTTGTCTTGTTGAAAATACCACGTGGAAGTATGATCTGCAATTGAAAAATTCGTTTTTATCGACCTCTCCATCTAGCATTTGTTTCGAACGAGCGCGATAAATGTGATTCAAAGCAAGATTTTCGAAAAACATCAAGCGATCGCCTTTTCATATTCTTTGCAAGAGTTCAGTAGTAGCAACGTTGCGACGCTGCTTCCTGATTAGCTAACTTAAATGTGATATTACGCGAAAACGGTTGTACTTATCGCATTTCTGCAAATGGATTTCGTTCCAGAACGTGATCGGCTGTTGCCCAGTTTCGGGCCGGTAAGTAATTTTGGGACACCCTGTATTGCTCATAACTATTGTTACTGCACGAAACGTATTGCTTATAGATTGCCACTAAACAGTATAAAATAAAAAATTTTTGGAAAAAAAATTGATAACCGACTTCGAAAAATTGCACTAAAAAATATGAAATAATTTCTATTTCTTTTATAATAAATTATATTAAATGATAATATATTAAATTACATATTAAATTTCTATTTCCTTTATATTAAATTATATTAAATAACCGTTTCGGAGGCAGCGCAAAATTAAAATGTTTTAAATCCGGCTTGGATTAGTTTTTGGTGTGGCCGGCAGTATTAAATACTGTTAATGTATACATGTATACTGTCTACGTGGAAATACGGTTTGAGAGTGTTTAATGTAATTGTTTTGGCGAGGAGGAGGGGCAATATTGCATAAAATAATGAATATAATCTTTCGATGGAAATATTGTTTGAGTAGGCTTGGGATAGTTTTTTGGAGGGTTCAGGGGAGATATTGAGTAGCAATAATGTATATTACGTCTGAAGCGGATATAATAATAGCAATAATTAAAGGCCATATTTGTTTTGTGCCTAAGACAGAAAGTTAAACCAATTTTGATAATTTTGAATGTAAGTAATTTTTAATTTTGTGCCGCCTCCGAAAAGGTTATTTAATATAATTTAATATAAAGGAAATAGAAATTATTTCATATTTTTTAGTGGAATTTATCGAAGTCGGTTATATTTTTCTTGTAGATGATCTTCAGATCTACCTCTCCTGGAACCCTCATAATTTAACCCAAGGTCTCGCAAGGATAGCCGACGATGTATAGTCTGTTGCCTATTCGGCAAGGTCAGATGGTTTCCAACTAAACCTCGACAAAACGAAGGCAATCGTATGTGGTAGCACTGCTTATGTATCCATCTTGAATTGCGAACTAGCCTCGCCTTCTCTAACTATTACTGTTGAAGGAGATAATCTACCCTGGGTTGACAACATTCGCTGCCTAGGTGTCATACTGTATCAGGATTTATCATGGGATAAGCATGTCTCTGTTATTTCCAACAGGGTCTATGCACCTCTTTCCAAGCTCAAGTTTCGTAGAAATTGCCTCTCTCATGAATTACGAATTAAGCTAGTAAAATCCCTAGTTTTTCCACACATTGATTACTGTTATCTTGTCTACAATGATGCGTCTCAAGACCTCAATCTCAAGTGGCAGAAGCTGGTAAATTCATGTCTAAGATTCATTTTTGATCTCAAGGGTGATGATCACGTTCCCCCTTTTCATCTTGGTAAGCTGTACTAGCTTTCTGTATCCAACCGTCGCCTATACTATCAAGGATCCTATACTTATCAGATAATTCATTCTGGCTGTCTAAGTTACCCGCGAGAATTATTCATCCAACCATCGCCTAGTTTGCGTCAATCTCAACGTTTGATTTATAATAATCAATCCTCCTTTTTTATTCCCCTGCATCGTACGACCTTCTATCGTAACTCTTTTAGACTTTCGTTTATTTATTTAATAAGTGCGTACATTTTAATAAGTGATCGTCAATATTTTCGATTGAATTACTATTTTGATTTATGTATTTTTTATATCTTGTTTCTCTCCTTGTAATCTTACTTTGATGTTATCATTATTTAGTTTTATGTATTTTGCTAGGGTTTTATCATACATCTACTCCTCTTTCTGTACTATCTTACACATTTTTTTGGATATTTCTAACTGTACTGTTTTCTTAACACTAGATTGCCCAAAGAAGTCATTTTGACTGCTTTTTACGTTAAGGCAATATAGGTATATACTTCTTTGGGCAATCTAGTGTTAATTGTCCTACGGAGTCTCTCCCGGGCATAATAAATCTCTCCCTCTCTCTCTCTCGCAGTAAGTACAAACTGTCACGCTTGCCACTTGCTCTGACAATCCTAAGAATCCTTACTGCTGCGCTCTGCCTTCGGGATTTTCTCTTTGCTTCAGGCTTTGCTCAGCTGCTTATTTACGCTACATATCGTTTGCAAAGCTGAAGCTCATTCTGTGCATGCGCTTTTCTGCACTTTTTGAGTCCTACATCGCCTAACCTCACATCAAACTGGTCTTGGCTCCATCATCGTCTCGCTGTGTCTTCCCGCC
The DNA here is from genome assembly GCA_949825005.1 of Gasteruption jaculator. NCBI lineage: Eukaryota > Metazoa > Arthropoda > Insecta > Hymenoptera > Gasteruptiidae > Gasteruption > Gasteruption jaculator. Next base: position 1,269,454 of record OX463769.1, on the reverse strand, counting down.
TTTCTGTTGGAACTCTGCTGTCATTGGGCCTGCCATGGATTCATCGAAATGCGGGAAATGTTATCGTCGAGCAGTTACCGTTAAGGTATCTAGTTCCATCTGCCTGACCGCCTTTCACACGAGCTGCGCCATCAACTATGTTTCACGTAGTACGGCCCGCTATTGCTGTAAGGGAACTCTCCCGGCTCTGGTGAAAGCCTACTTGGAACAAAGGTCTGGCCCTACTCACGACTCTATCGACTCAGCGATATCGGCAAACCCGCGTGGTTCTACTGTCGCCCAAACAGCTGCCGCTACAGTAAGTGCAAACGCGCCTTCCGCCTCTATTCCTTATCGTACCTCTTCTCCCACTCCTGTCCTCTCCTACTCAGCTGTCTCAGTCTCAATCTCGACAACGACGACGACAACGACAATGACTACTGCTACGTCCTCGATCTGCGATATTTCTGCTCTTTCCTACGTTACGCCTCGAACAAGTGCCTCTCCCTCTGCCTCTCTCTCCCCGCATGCGAACCCAGCTTTTGCTCTACCGCTGACCGCCGCTCTGCCGGCCAGTAACGTTTCTGCCTCTCGGCCGTCGGTAGCTCATGCCTCTGGTGTTCCTTTCACCAACGCTTTCGTCGTGCCAGATCAGGTTTCCCTATCAGAGAAACTCGATCGCCTCACGCTCTTGATCACGGGCCTGGAACGGAACACCACAGCTGCTATCACTGATATTTCTTTAAAAATTGATGCGCTGGGTCACCTAGCGGGGCGGGTGAATGAACACGATGCTCGTCTCTCTGCTCTGGAGTCCGCGGCCGGCGGAGTTTCTAGCCGACTCGCTGCCTTAGAACACCGACTCGAGGCTCCTTCGCGCTCGGGCTCTGGGGCGGCTAGGAAACTCATTATTTCTGGCGTTCCCTTGGGAGTCCACCTATCGGATGACGAAATTGTGAAGACCCTATTTAATGCACTAGGGGGTGCGTGCTGGTTACCCGATGTGAACGAAGGTAGGAGAATGGCTCGCGCGGCCACTGGAGGGTTATCTGCCCCCCCCCCCCCTTTGGTAGGCCCTAGCCCACCTTCTTCTTCTTCTTCTTCTTCTTCCTCCTCTCGAGCTCCAGACCGAGCTCCGCAGCGGTACCAGTGCGCCTCACTAGTTGTCCAATTGAAATCCACCCTTGCAAGAAATTCAATTATTGACCTGAAGAGGAAGCATGGTCGTATTCAGGTCACCATGTTGTTTCCGGGCCTCCCCACCCCCCTGCTGCCTCGGTTAATGTCAACGAGATGCTCCCTATCACTATTTGTAACCTGCTACGGCAAGTTCGTCCAAGAGCTCAGGTGCTGGGATACAAATATGTTTTGGTGCGAGATGGCATCATCCGGGCCAGGAAGAGGGATGGGGAACAGGTCAAAAGCATTTATGCCTTGACTGACCTCAATCAGCATTGTTGACAATTAGAACCTGCCCAGTTGTCTTCTACGTCTATGACTCTTCACGCTTCACCCACAGCACTACTAGTGACGCACTTCAACGCCAACTCCCTTCCGGGTCACTTAGATCTCATCACTGTCCACTTTGCCGGCCACCCTGCTCACCTTATTGCCGTGACCGAGACCTGGCCACAGGACAAAGTGACGGACAGTATAGTAGCACTTGAAGGCTATAGCCTTCTCCGGAATGATCGTGTGGCCCGGATGGGAGGGGGCGTTGCATGCTATGTATACGAGTCCTCGAAGGTCCAGGTTCTAGCCCTTTCTCCAGGTTTCTCCATTGACGATCCCGAATACCTTATCATAGAAGTATGCCTCAAAACCGGTATACCCATTCTAGTTGCAGTGATTTACCACAACCCGAAGGCTGCCTTTTTCGCGAAATTCATAGCTGATTTCAATCGCTTCTTCTACGCCTACAAATCGGTGATCGTCATGGGAGACCTAAATTGCGATCTCCTCAGGTCCTCCTATGAAGCAGCATCCTTGCTTGACTTTGTATCATCGCATGCCCTCTACCTTAGTCCCTCGGGGCCAACGCACCACACACAATCATCCTATCCCTGGCTGGATGTCATGATCGTCGACGGCGCTGATCGGGTTCTACACTATTCTAAAACTGAATCCCCTTTCATTGCTAAACACGATCTGACAAACTTGGCCTACAACCTTCCTTATGCTGAATTCTTCCAAACGTCGCGTCGAAACCTGTGCGCTCCTACACCAACTTCCAGTTGGATGAATTCCAGCTAACAGTTACCTCTCTTGTTGAGGATTCTCCCTCCGACTTGGTGCCCCTGGAAGAAAAAGCGACATTCCTATCGTCCTCCCTCAATCTTGCTCTCGATTAACATGCTCCCTTTAGGGTTAATACCCCTCGCCGTAGTCGCCCTCGATGGCTAAATGTATCTATCGTTGGCAGATTGAGGGAGAAGAATAGATTATACAAGGTTGCAAGACGTACTCGTTCGCCCGCAGCGTGGATCAGGTTTCGCGCGGCTGGGAATTCCTTGCATGCTGACATACACGAAGCCAGAAATCGGTTCATTAGTGACAGAATTTCCTCTTCCACTATTCCCCGAGAGATATGGGGGGTCCTATCGTTTGCTGGGTTGGTAGGGTCTCCCATGCCACCTTCACTGACTTTTTTTCTCGCCTGCGGACCTAAACACTCACTTTGCCTCTATCTCCGGTGTTACTCCGAACTGCACAGATGCAGACTTTGACAATATCTTGCGGGAACCGATTTCTGGCTCCTCCGATTTACCTGCTCCATAATTCGACTTCCAACCAGTCACTGCCAGCGATTTTATTGACGCAATGCGATCGGCACGTTCCCGGCCGTCTGCAAGAGGGCCAGATGGGATCTCCTTTGGTGACCTTTCGAATGCTCTACCTGCCATCAGTGGAAAATTATTGGAATTATACAACGTGTCTCTCGAGTAGACAATCTTTCCCTCAAACTGGAAGTACGTTTGTGTGAGGGCACTTAGTTAGTAAGGTCAAAGCACCTACGTCACCATCGGACACCAGGCCAATCTCAAGTCTGGATGAAATGGGTAAACTCTTTGAGCGGATTGTACATAGACAATTTACTGATTATCTTCAGTTAAATAATCTGCACAACCCATTTCAGTCGGGCTTTCGAACGGGCTATAGTACCCAAACGGCCCTCTTACAGGTTGTCGAGGATGTCAGGCTAGCGATCGACCGCCGACAGGTCACTATCCTCATCCTCTTCGATTTCTCCAAGGCCTTCAACACCACTCCTCACACCTTTCTTTTGCAAAAGCTACGGCGATCGGGTTGCTCTGCCCAGGCCGAGGCCTGGTTCCGTAGTTACCTTTCTGGACGATACCAAACAATGGTTGACGACTCGGGGCAGGCCACTAGGTGGCTTCTGGTCCAGGCCGGAGTCCCCCAGGGGTCGGTTCTGGGTCTTCTCCTCTTTTCGCTTTTTATCAGTGAGATCGGGTCTGTCTTGTGTCATTCCAAATATATGATATTTGCGGATGGCACACAGATACACTTCTCCTGCTACTCAGCTGATCTGAGCCGAACAATACACCTCTTATCTCTGGATTCCCAGCGACTCGCTCTTTGGGCTTCTGCAAATGGTCTTGCATTAAATCTCCGTAAAACTAAGGCTATGGTACTTGGTAACGCCCAGTACATCAATAACCTGGACCTTCAAGGGCTATCCTCTGTCGAAATCGATGGGACCCAAATTCTCTGGGTTACTGAGGCTAGAAACCTTGGACTTATCCTCACTCCTACCCTGAACTGGTATGATCATGCTCGTCTTATTAGCAGAAATGTCTATGCTGTACTGTACAGGCTAAAAAGTCGTAGGTCTGCCCTGTCCAGGGAGGTCCGAATCAAACTTGTAACATCCTTGATACTTCCATATTTCAACTACTGTTGCGTCGTCTATTTGGATCTCTCTGGCCTGCTGGAACTTAAACTTCAGGGGCTTTTGAACACCTACGTCAGATTCATTTTTGACCTGCGTAGAGACGAGCATATCATGCCATACCGACTAATTAGATTGTGATGGCTTTCGCTTAAGGGGAGGCGTAGGTACTTTTTGTTGACCCTTCTCTACTCCATCCTTAATACCGGTCTACCGATGTATCTACATGACCGATTCATTGAGGACCCGAACTCTATTCGCCGCTCTGACAGACTTGCGAATCAAAATTTACCCTTCGCTCTCCCCCATTTTCGAACGGAAACTTTTCGTAAGTCATTTTCTGTCAGTGCTCTCATCTCCTGGAAAGCGCTAGCTGAAAGCATCTGGAACGCTGATACGATTGCCTCATTCAAGGGAAACCTATCCGCTTTCCTCTTAAATGAAGAATTCCAAGAACAGAACCTAGCTAATCCTTCTCACTGAAAACTATCAAATCCTTTCCTCAAACTGCTGGCGCGCAGATGCACTTGCACCTTCATTTCTATTTCTACTTGTGCTATTGCAACTACTTATCATAAACTGTGTTTCATGACCATGTTTCTCCATTACCTCACACTATGTTTTATAATATTCTTTGGCTACGCACTTCTATTGCGTATCTACTACTGTGGGCAAAAAGTAAGGTGAATTTTCAATTTAAACTTCGCGGGCTTAACATTTCGGGCTAGTTCTTTTTTTCTTCAGTTGGTAGGACTGCTAATGACATCTGGGACAAATTTCATGTCAATGTCATCATCAGTAATATATTTACGCTTGTGTTTACCATACGACCAAGAGTGCATGTTTCGATTTTTACAATGTCTGATTTAATTGAGCAAAGAAGTGCCATCAAATTTTGTTTGCGGAATGAAATTTCGGCTGCGGAAACGTTGAGGATGTTGCGGAAGGCCTTTGGTGATTCTACCATGTCGCAGAAAAATGTTTATAAGTGGTACAAAGACTTCAAAGAGGGTCGAGAACGTGTTGATGAGTTGGAGCGCTCCGGACGACCATCGACGTCAACAGATGACCAACACGTCAATGAAGTGAAGGAAATAGTGCTCAAAAATCGTCGGTTGACTGTTAGAGACCTTACTGATATGATCGGAATATCAGAAGGATCTGTGAAAACAATTTTGAAAGACCATTTGGGCCTACGAAAAGTCAAATCTCGTTTGGTACCGAAAACGCTCAATTTCTTGCAAAAAAGTTGCCGCGTTGATGTGTGTGAAACAATGCTTTCTGACTATCAGGACAAGCTCAAATGCATGATTACGGGAGATGAGACTTGGATTTATGCTTACGACCCTGAAACAACCGACCAATCAAGCGAATATCGTGCTAAAGGCGAGGCCAGACCGAAAAGAGCACGTCAAAGTCGTTCAAAAATCAAGGTCATGATGACAGTTTTCTTCGATTTTCGTGGTGTGGTGCACTATGAATTCCTTCCACCCGGCCAAACTGTTAATAAGGAATATTATTTGAGCGTTATGCGTCGTTTGCGTGAAGCAATTCGTCTAAAAAGACCAGAATTATGGGCCAACAACTCTTGGTTTTTGCATCACGATAATGCAACATCTCACACTGCACTCGTTCTTCGTGACCATTTCGCCAAAAATTCGACGCATATCGTTCCGCAACCACCGTATTCGCCTGATTTGGCTCCGTGTGACTTCTGGCTATTCCCAAAACTCAAGAGACCACTCCGGGGAACGCGTTTCGAGTCGATTGAGGAGATAAGAGCTGAATCGAAGAAGGCGCTGATGGCTATACCGGAAAGGGACTATTTGGCATGTTTCGAGGATTGGAAAAAACGTTGGCATAAGTGTATTTTATCGGGAGGGGATTACTTTGAAGGGGATGAAATTGATGTAGAAGAATAAATAAAGATTTTTCATTTTACAAACAAATTCACCTTACTTTTTGCCCACAGTAGTATTACGGCTACTTCTCTTAGGCTTTCTACACTACACTATTTGCTCTTAAGCTATTGTAATGTATTCTATTTACTTGCCACCTTTACTATATGTACTCTTTATGTTCTATATTATTTGCTCTTAAACTACTATAACGTATTCTATTTACCTACAATCTTTACTACATGTACTCTTTATACTTCTTCCTAATTTGCCTACAGCTCACTACGGCAAAATAAACATAATCAATCAATCAATCTCTCTTATTTAATTATGGCGCGTTGCAAGAGCGTGTTCAAAATTTAATTTTTCAAAACTCTGGCCAAATAAAGTTGTGAAATCCACTAACATTAGACAAGTTCGTTTTTTCCATTATGTCAATACGAAGTAATTACATTAGACCAAAAGTTCACAAAAGTACCTAGTACTCTCCACTTCTTATGATTTGTCAATTTCTCCCATAGCCTCTGTATATTGTCCATATGGCAATATCTGTGATAATTAAAACAAAATGGAAAGAATTTTGTCTGTTTACGTGATTAGAACCGTTACTGAACTTGTCGGCCCCCAAACAATTCAGATCTTTGAGTATGATGTATTATTATTCATATTGAGTCAAGTTTTCTCAAGTGGGCCACCAAAAATCAGCATATCGAATTTTCTATATTTTTTGGGCGATAATTATTTATACATATGTTAAATGTAATTTCCTAAAATTTTTTTAAAAAATTTTTATTTTTACAAACGTTATAAACAAATTAGTTCTTAGGCTACTTTTTTTATAAATTGCGATTATTCAGCGAGTTTTGAATAAAACTTTACCAAAATTTAATGGTAAGTACAACATTAGCAAAGGAATATAATAGTGTAATCGAGCGATTAAAAAATTTAATTTATTTATAAAAAATTAATTTTGCAATAAACAATTTGATATTTAACCAACTTCTGGATGAGATAAAACAATATTTTTTTTTTAATTTAAAAGCTTTAACATTAAGCTACTGATATCTGCAAAAAAATTTTGGTAATATTCATAAGAAACAAAGTTATGAATTTTTGAACATTGTCGCGGAGGCAATGCAGGCGCGTCGCGCGCGCGTTTTGTCTACTGCATAGTAGACGAAAGCTCGCCAGCGAGGCGCGAGCGCTCGCGACGCGCCTGCAGTGCCTCCGCGACAATTTTCAAAAATTCATAACTTTGTTTCTTATGAATATTACCAAAATTTTTTTGCAGATATCAGTAGCTTAATGTTAAAGCTTTTAAATTAAAAAAAAATATTGTTTTATCTCATCCAGAAGTTGGTTAAATATCAAATTGTTTATTGCAAAATTAATTTTTTAAAAATAAATTAAATTTTTTTAATCGCTCGATTACACTATTATATTCCTTCGCTAATGTTGTACTTACCATTAAATTTTGGTAAAGTTTTATTTAAAACTCGCTGAGTAATCGCAATTTATAAAAAAAGTAGCCTAAAAACTAATTTGTTTATAACTTTTGTAAAAATAAAAATTTTTTAAAAAAATTTTAGGAGATTACATTTAACATATGTATAAATAATTATCACCAAAAAAAATTAGAAAATTCGATATGCTGATTTTTGGTGGCCCACTTCAGAAAACATGACTCATTATTTTTACTTTATCTGATCTTAACTAATTCACAATGCGGTAAAATTAAATTAAATTGTAAGATATTTATTATTTGTCGTTTGGGTTCGGGGCCCGACATGTTCAGTACCGGTTCTAATCACGTAAACAGAAAAAATTCTTTCCATTTTATTTTAATTACCACAGATATTGCCATATGGTCAATATATAGAGGCTATGGGAGAAATTGACAAATCATAAGAAGTGGAGAGTACTAGGTACTTTTGTGAACTTTTGGTCCAATGCAATTACTTTGTATTGACATAATGGAAAAATGAACTGGTCTAATGTTATTGGATTTCACAACTTTATATAGCTAACGTTTTTCAAAATTCATATGGATATAATGGAAAATTTGAACTTGCCTATTGTTATCGGATTTAACTACTTCGTTTGGCTGAAGATTTTCAAAATGTACCACAAAACTGTGTTTAGTAGTCATATTTTTTAGATGACACACTGATATTCAGTCATGTCTATTTTATTCTATAAACTGTACAAAATATGATGTATTCGTTTTTCATTATAATCATTTTTAATTTTTGGACATTTTGTATAAATTAGAACTTTCTTTTGGGGGGGGGGGGGGTTGCATCAAATGTGCTTTTTGTAGAGGTATCACTTTTCATGCATGAACTTGCCTCAATTTTTTTGCACCAGAGGTGCTTTTTTAGGGGTATTTTATTGCGGAATCATAGAGTGGGGGAAATTGGTAGTGGTGTGGTTTTATACACTGCGTGACAAAAGTTTAAGGACACCCTATATTTCAGTGTTTCCGTACTTATATATAATTTTGCATTGATATGTGCTTTTATCTGTAGGAACGTTAAGTAATCGACTTTTAAATGAACAGTAAGCATATAGAAGTTTTTAGGAAAGCTGAATAATACGGAGCTGTTAGTTTCAACGCAAAGTTATATATAAGTACGGAAACACTGAAATATAGGATGTCCTTAAACTTTTGTCACGCAGTGTTTGTCCACTCCTCCCTTAAAGTCGGCATCTTATATCTTCTCCTGGTATTTTCTTAAACCAGCCTGAGTACTAGATCATTGAGGTGATTCCGGTACTCGGAGTCCATATCCTCCTTGTGGCTGTTTATACGCGCCCTAAAGCGGTCCTGTTCGAGACTCTTTTGCAGGATCTTCTCAAACTCTCCCACACCCATGGATCCATCCTCATATTGGGCGATGTAAATTGTGACCCCATGCGTCCTTCTTTTGAAGCGTCCTCCATTCTGGAATTCACTAGGATGCTGTCAATGCACGTAGTTTCATCAGGTCCTGTGCATCACACCCTATCGTCTGACATGGGGCTTGATGTTGTCCTGGCTGACTCCTTATCGCGAATCGTAGGCTATGACAAACCTGAAACACCTTTCATAGCTGGCCCTGACCTGATCACGGTTACTTACAGATTGTCGCGTGCTGAGTTCTTTCCCCTAACAAAATCCCGACGGAATTACTCGGTGCTTAAACACGGTAGGTATCAAAAAACCTTGGGACTGCTACAATTCTCCCGTCACCGATTTCCGAACCTTCGTTTGATTTTGAAATTGTCGGTCCGCGTGACGTCTTTGAGGTTATGCGTGCTGTCGTTCTCTTCCGTCTGGTCTTGGTGCCGATGGCTTCTTCATGACAGATATACGTCCTTCTATTCCAGCTGCTCTCGATTCCACCATCGATTTGTTCAATTCCTCTCTTAATGGCCCTGCCTTCCAATCCCAATGGAAAATCGCCTATATCCGGTCGCTCAGTAAGGTACGTATCCCATCTTCTCCTTCTGACAATGAGACCAGACCGATTGCAAATAGAGATTTGCAATTTCACAGAGGTGAAAAGTTCAAAATGCTTAAATGGTTGGTTGGACGACAACTCTGCGATCACCTGGAGGCCATTAATATCATTGACCTTATGCAGTCTGGCTTTCGTCCGGGTTTCAGCACGCAGTCGGCACTTTTGCGGATGGTGGGTGTTCTCCGCCTAGCTATTGACAACAGGCAGATAACAATTCTCCTTTTCTTCGGTTCCTCAATAGATTTTGACACCACCCCCCACTCGATCTTACTTGACAGATTAAGAGCGATGGGTTGCAGAAACTGATAGCGATCAGCAACCCTACCGGGTTGTCGATGACTCCGACTGCTCCTCGACTCTCTAACCCATGTGTTCAGAGGTATCTCAGGGCCCCGTTCTGGGATCTCTCCTTTTCACAATCTTTATTAATAATGTGGGGTTTGTTTTAAAATCCTGTACCTAATGGCGTCTTTTTGCCGATGATCTACAGATCTACTTGTATTGTTCCCAACATGAACTGCTTCTGGCATTTGAACACGCCCGCCAAGGTGCTCAGTCTCCTTCTGAGTGGTCAAATCGCAGCGGCTTGAAGCTCAATCTTACCGAAACTAATAAGGCAATAATTCTTATCAGTCAACGCTATGTGGCAGAGATTTGCTCTGACCAAATACCCCCTATTGTTATTGACGGCTTCGTTATACCCTGGGTATCGGAAGTTAAAAATCGTGGGCTTCTGCTCTCGCTCTCACTTAACTGGCGAAGCTGTATTTACTCCATCTCGCGTGGAGTCTTGGCAACACTCTACCAGTTCAAGCATCGTGGGGACGATCCACGTGGATACGATCTACCTCTTTTTTTCTTAAATAGATGGAAAAATAAGGTAAATTTGACGCCAAACCATGAGCAGGATCCCCTGCGACCGTGAAACATCAGGGTCGCAAGCGGTATCCGCTGATGTGACGGTTCCTCCGATTCATCGTTTTTCTGAAGAGTCAGCGTGTCATACTGTCTAAAATATATGTTCTGTTTAAAAAAAAATGTACAAACAACTAAATGTATCAATTGAAACCGCCGCTCCACTCCGTTTCTTTTACCGTGACAGATACGAGGAGGACTCGTACCTCGAATCCTCTCCTTATCCCTTCTCGTAAGGGTAAAGGCTGTACGAAGGGATGGTGGCATTCTTTTTTTTTAAAGAGCACAATTGGGTCAGGACGTCAAACAGGGTTATTCTCAGAAACCCTAACTCTAAAAATTCCTGCAAGGGAAAATGAGACAGAAAAATAACGCAAAGACAAGAGGGGATTAGGGGGGGGGGGGGGGCTCGAGTAATTTGGGAGAGCAAGAGTCCCAAAAGAGACCCAGCCTCCATTTTTCTGAAAAAGAAAAGGAGGCGGGATCCTGTGGCAACTGTAGTAGTAGTATTTTTTGTTTAACAATAAAAGGAACAAGAACAAATTCTCTAACAAAGAAAAACGAGATCGCAACAAAAGCTCTAAAGGAAAAGAGAAATTCGCGACCCTAGACGAAGGGGAATCGCGAACAGAGGAGATTTCCCAATACCGAGCAAAAAAAGAAATAGCTACGAAAACTATAAAATCAGTGTCGCGAAACAAAACTTATACGGGATGAAACAACAGAAGGACGGAAAGGAATGCGATAAGAAAAGAAGAAAAAACTTTTAGATAAGGTACTCCAAGCACTTAAAAAAAACTCTACAGTGAACACTCCAAAGTAACCGTTTAATTTCTCTCTCTTTTTTCGTCTTTCTGATATCACGAACGGTACTGTACGTTAATCCAGATATCTTTGGAGATTCTTACGAAAATTCGAGACCTCCATGACCCAATTTTCCCTTTCCAGGGGTCCTGTATGCTAAAGGACATCGAGGTGCTGCCTCCTTTATCGCTAGATCTTTAAGTTGATAAGTGCTCCTTAATTATTCTCTTGCTTATCAAGGAATCGCCGCTGGTGATCTTTCCTTATCGCGGCAGGCGTCTAACAAATCCTTTAACCGCTGATTAGACGTCCGCGAAAGTTGGTACCAGGGCGGAACTAATTTTTAAGTTTCAGGATTCGCAAAAGGGATAAATTTCATAATGAGGGAAACTGAAGTTACAAAGAAATAGCAAAACGGTTACGTACTAATAAATAGCTCTAACAATAACGCTTACAGCTTTTCTATAACAATGATTACGCAAAGTACGTTTCTGTAAACGAGAAAAGGACAAAAATAGCTGAGAAAAATACAAGTTATGGTCAGTGTTACGTCCTAAGACGGCAGCAAGCGCTCTCGTTTCAGGGAAAAATAGAGGTAGCTAGGATTTTCCCAGGGAAGAAAGCATGCATCGAGATACGGAGGCGATAATAATAATAATTTGGACAACAAAGTTTAAAATTAAAAGAAAGGTTTACAATTTATTCAACTAAAAGGAACTATAATTACAAATTATCAAAAATACTAAGAATAATAATTAAAAGAATAAAACTAACTTATTCGAAGGGGCCCTGAGGCGTAAACCGCCCCTGGTTGCCTTATATTTTCTCAAATGGGAGTTTGAAATAAAAACGGGTTCACCCGTATGCCCGAAAATTTCAAAATAGGAATAGATCTCCTTCCTGGGATCTCCCTTCGGAATGTCCTTGGAGTTGAGCCTGTTAATATAATTGGTTGATTCAAATCTCCGGGGAGTTCTCCAGGAAGTCCGAAGAATAATTTTAACCGTTTCTATTTAATTAATCCTAAGCTTCGGGAGGTCTTGTAGTTGTTGTTGTTGTTGTGGTTGTTGTTGTTGTTGAAATTGTTGTCGTCTCTCCGCGAATTGGGTTTCAATTACTTCTTCCACTGACTTATCGGAGTCTTCATATAGGGGCAAGTGGAGGGTTTTGTAAAATTGCCTTTTACGTACGTTCCTACCTCCACCAGTTGTTTTACGTAATAAGATGATTAGTTACTTTATGTTAATTTTAAAGGGTTTCTAACTAAAGGGTTTGATTAGGAAGTCTTTCACAAAGATGCATTAAGGATGGATGTAGGACCAAATGCATTTTGAGTTTCGTCTGTCTTTCTTAGCTATTTCTCTCTTTGCTATTTCTCACGTCATATAATATTTCTTTTAAAAATACAGGGTGGTCATAAATAAGTATCACTTTCAAAGTTCTGTATCTCACACACCGTAAGAGAAAACCCTATCATCATGTGTATGTACTTATTCAGGGTAAAATGGGATTTCTTCCTAAATTTTGTCAGATTTTTTTATGCACTTTGAAAAATCACTTAAATTTAACCATTTTTCCTGATTCTATTCGATTTATCGCAAGTATGAAGAGTTTTGGCCAAGGTGATATTCAAATTAGATTATGACAACATAATCTGAAAAAAACGTAATGCCTCACGATGAGCTTGATATAATAAATGTCAATTTGAATTGATTTTTGATCAGAAAAACAGTAAATTATGCGCTAACGTTACGAATAATTTTTTAGGTTAGCGATGAAGAAGGACTTCGCTTTGTTTGATTCATCAACTCAATTTTGACTAATACGGAAATGATAGTGTAGATTTTTTTATTGCAAAACTTAAGCTCCATCACCGCGACAAGGTGGAAGTCCGTCGATGGAGGATACAAAGCAAATTATGTTTTGACATTGTCGAAGGGGCTCCATCCGCGCCAACTTCCGTGAGATTCAACCATTCACAATCTATCTCTCCGGTTTACAAATGCGGTGTACAAATCCGATGTACAAACCCTGCCACTAAGTGTAGAACACGATATCTATTAAATTGCCACTTCGTGATTTCTGACAAACAGTCATCCTTTTAGGAATTTTTGCATCTAGTTTTTGCACAAATGATATTCTCGTAAAAATCAAGGTTACCTGCCTGCATTTGTAACAGATAATCAAAAAACTGTGACGGTGTATTTTTCAATGCATCCGCTATTTAAGATCGACGAGACATTATAATAAATAAAAACTCTCCCAAAGACACCAGTTAGGGTCTTAATTGTATTTTGCGGATGTATAAGACCTCACGAGGACGTTGTGACCACTCTAAGAAATTGAAACATTCCTTATGGAAATATCGTTCGTTGTATATTCCGGAAAATCAGGAGAGTAAGGGACGGGGAACCACTGATTGAGAAGGATGTCCATTTTCAACGGAAAGGAGGAAGGCAACCTTGAGATCCAGAAGGACTGAGAGATCCAAAAACATCTTGACGAATACGGGGACGCCTTTATTCGTCCAGAAAAGGCACAAGCAGATGACACAAGAGGCTGTGACATCATCCTTCAAGTCTAACTTCGATCATCTCGAGCCGAAAATCGACCTGGACTAATTGGCGACATCTGGCAGGACACGTACTTACTGATGAGCGGTCGATCACCCGCTCTATCGTGATACGAAATTGTCTTATTGACTTAGATCTTCCCCAACCGGAAAATATTAGAAATAAGGAATGATTAAAGTGCGTAACCCCGAAGACATTTTGTAAGTCGTCCCGGAACGCTTGTGAGGTGCCACTGGGAGAGAGAGCGAAGCCAGTGACGTAGTTCAATTTTTCCTATTCCGGTGAGTGCACTTTGCATTATTGTTGGGACTTGTAATGGTTTTCGGAGTTCTACCAAGTCCAAGGAATTTTCCTTGCAAGTGGTAGGGGAACCCATTTTGTACATAGCGTCCTTCCGAGGTTAGAGTGCGTCCGGCGTCTAATTCGGGCGGCTGTGCCATTGATTATATTCTTTGTTCAGAAATATTAAGACTGTATAAAGATCATGTCATTCTTTGGGAAAAAAGTTAACGAAAACTAATGTAAAGTGTTGTACGTTCCGAAAACGTTTTATGTCGTAAAGTCAAATTATCCAGGACAAATTGTTATTATTGATATTTGTCAAAGCCCTACCAAGATCAAACTCTCGGATCATCGGGAAGCTCGAATTAAGGAGTATTAATTCCCACCGAATGGCATGGGAGCATTTTCTTACTCAATAAAGTGTCTTTTCGTTAGAAAACATAAAATATTAAAAAAGTGACTATAAACGGAAGACGATAAATAAAGAACCTATAATATCGAATAACCCGAAGGAAAGTATGTTGAAAAAACTTAAGTTAAGTCGATGAAGTGTACTATTGACTACATGAATCATGCTCCTATTTAATCCGATACAGTTGATTACGCACTGTTAGGAGTTCTTTGCCGCATTGAACTGCACGTATGGATGTTTACAGCATCTCCCACTCTCGTTCCTACAGATATGGGCCGAGAGGAAAATGACTTCTTCTCGTGCAGTGCAGTCTTTCCTTGATTCTTTTGGATTCAATTATTATTGCCGACTTTCTTAGCTAACCGTTCACGCCGCGCCGATTACTATACGTGCAACAGTGTATACCAATGAGGAGTCATGTAAATTTGGCGTGGCCGTCAAAGTGTTAAATATTTTATTTTCAAACTTGGACGAGTTTATAATTAAGAGAACGTCATTCGAAATTGAACGAAGGGAACTTTTTTCAAGGCGCTACAATTGACCGAATTTGCTACGCACATGGAACACGAAAGCAGCGGCATCTGTACCAGCTTCGTTGCACTAAAATTTTGTTGACCGACCATTTCTTCAATGAAAGCTAGTTAACTCTCGCGAGGAATTACAGCCTGACTTCCTGTCGGCTTGTTTCCAACCGCAAACAGATAATTAGGGTTTTGTCCTCTTCTACCACAACCAAGGAACATGCGTATTACTCGTTATTTTCAATATATGCTGAGAATATTATTTTCCAATGCGGAGAACATCGCAGGTGACGATTTATTATAACTGCGTCGCTGTACGCTTCGCGATAAAGAAGATTATATTTTTGAAACTTATTGTCGATTTATGGAAAAAATCTACCATACACATATTCTTTAAGCTATTAATTTTCATTTGGGAGAAGCACAGGCAACTGCGGCTCTTATTGGAGACGTAGGAGGTCAGATTGTAATTGCCGGTAAATATCGTCCTTACTTCAATAATTTAAGACAGACCGATCTCTCTCTCTCTGTTTTGATCCGTACCCGTCAGAATCCAACGTGGAAGTTTACTCGTTTCCGGTTTCTTCTTCGTTGAGGCGAGTATTCCTCGAGTCATTGAGAGTCTCGCCTGGGAAGTGAGAAATCGTTACTCACTTCCCGAAACTGAAAAACTTTATTCGAAATTCCGCTGATTATTCGGCCTCATCCCCTCCTCTGAGATCCTCGATTCAATTCCTTTGCATCCGGAAAAGTCGACATCTCGCGTGGAGTCTTGGCAACACTCTACCAGTTCAAGCATCGTGGGGACGATCCACGTGGATACGATCTACCTCTTTTTTTCTTAAATAGATGGAAAAATAAGGTAAATTTGACGCCAAACCATGAGCAGGATCCCCTGCGACCGTGAAACATCAGGGTCGCAAGCGGTATCCGCTGATGTGACGGTTCCTCCGATTCATCGTTTTTCTGAAGAGTCAGCGTGTCATACTGTCTAAAATATATGTTCTGTTTAAAAAAAAATGTACAAACAACTAAATGTATCAATTGAAACCGCCGCTCCACTCCGTTTCTTTTACCGTGACAGATACGAGGAGGACTCGTACCTCGAATCCTCTCCTTATCCCTTCTCGTAAGGGTAAAGGCTGTACGAAGGGATGGTGGCATTCTTTTTTTTTAAAGAGCACAATTGGGTCCGGACGTCAAACAGGGTTATTCTCAGAAACCCTAACTCTAAAAATTCCTGCAAGGGAAAATGAGACAGAAAAATAACGCAAAGACAAGAGGGGATTAGGGGGGGGGGGGGGGCTCGAGTAATTTGGGAGAGCAAGAGTCCCAAAAGAGACCCAGCCTCCATTTTTCTGAAAAAGAAAAGGAGGCGGGATCCTGTGGCAACTGTAGTAGTAGTATTTTTTGTTTAACAATAAAAGGAACAAGAACAAATTCTCTAACAAAGAAAAACGAGATCGCAACAAAAGCTCTAAAGGAAAAAAGAAATTCGCGACCCTAGACGAAGGGGAATCGCGAACAGAGGAGATTTCCCAATACCGAGCAAAAAAAGAAATAGCTACGAAAACTATAAAATCAGTGTCGCGAAACAAAACTTATACGGGATGAAACAACAGAAGGACGGAAAGGAATGCGATAAGAAAAGAAGAAAAAACTTTTAGATAAGGTACTCCAAGCACTTAAAAAAAACTCTACAGTGAACACTCCAAAGTAACCGTTTAATTTCTCTCTCTTTTTTCGTCTTTCTGATATCACGAACGGTACTGTACGTTAATCCAGATATCTTTGGAGATTCTTACGAAAATTCGAGACCTCCATGACCCAATTTTCCCTTTCCAGGGGTCCTGTATGCTAAAGGACATCGAGGTGCTGCCTCCTTTATCGCTAGATCTTTAAGTTGATAAGTGCTCCTTAATTATTCTCTTGCTTATCAAGGAATCGCCGCTGGTGATCTTTCCTTATCGCGGCAGGCGTCTAACAAATCCTTTAACCGCTGATTAGACGTCCGCGAAAGTTGGTACCAGGGCGGAAATTCCGCTGATTATTCGGCCTCATCCCCTCCTCTGAGATCCTCGATTCAATTCCTTTGCATCCGGAAAAGTCGACAGTATGGACTGCTTCGATTCGTCGGTTTTCTGAGGGATCAGCGCGCCGCACGCTTCGGATCTACACCGCCTGATGTCGCCATAGGTGCAATTTCGCAATACATCGATTATGATTATTCTATCGTATGATCGCTGTTACAGTTTGCTGACCGCGTCGAGGCGTGGTATTAGATACAACTCGTTATTTATTTCTAGCTTATAACCTAGGTGGGCTCTCAGGTTAGATCGATAATTAATCATATGTTCGCGACCATAACCCTAATTATCGATCCGAGTTTTCCGTTGTCCAAAGGTTACAAGACCTTTTGGGACGGAGAATAATTCTGTCACAACATCAACAACTCCTGAAATTCCGGTATTTGCAATAACTGGTAAATCGTAGTAAATTTAATCTGTCTGGTTAAATTTACTACACGTGCAAAAATTACATAGAAGAGCAACATTTTGCTCTTTTATGAAGTACACGGATAAATTTGCCAAAAAACCGATAAAACATCGAAGTGTTGTTTTTAATTAAATCAATAATCACAATAAATAGATTGTCAAGCTGTTCTTATTATTATCGTTAATTAATGAGAGCAGGTTGATTGACAGGGCTACTGTGACGAGGCAGTTTTCCAAAGGCTGCCTCGCCCCTGGAAAATCATTCATATAGAATCGCCTAGAATTTTCTTAGCCTTCGGCTAAGAAAATGCAACACAAGAAGCGACACGTGTAATCGTCGAGCGAGGTTCAATGTCCTCAACGCGGGAGGTACCTAGAGTCAAGTAGGGGACCAGGCGGAGCAAAAGTCATTGTATAAGGATCGCACGACGTAAGGTGGGAATAATAGCCGACATTATGAGGGTGCAAAATGCGCTTCCCTAATTGCGTGAGGAAATTGGGACTATCATCAAATTGTAGCGCCTCACGAATTAGGGAAGTGGCCGCAAGGTGCATGCTGCACATGCACTTCTACGAGAACTAGACCCCATAGAAACTCGTAGAAGGTTTCGCAAAAACTAGTCGAGCGATTATTCCCAGCCCAATCGTCAGGAAGTAGAAAAACCGCGACTCGCTCGGATGTTCGAGGGAACCGCGGCTTTAAATAAGCGAGCCCCCCCAAGGGCTCGCTCTCTCTCGATTTGACCCCGTAGTATACGCAGCGAAGTTGCTCTTCCGAATTAAATCCCGGTTGATACGAATCGATTCCGTCACCAAGTCGTTTCGGTCGAAATAAACGGTTGGTTCGCTCGCGGCGAACCCGGTAAAGATTATCGCGATTTGTGAAACGGGAATTCGCGACTAACCCTTAGTTGCGTCTTGTGAGATAACTATAGACAGTGCATCGTAAAGGGTTAGAGCCGTAATTTCATATTAGATAGATATATTGGGACTTACCGAACGACAACTCGGATAGTACAGTGGGTTTCGAGGAGCCGCCTGTCCAGACATTTGGGGAGGGCGAAAAATACCGGACGCCCAATCAGTTCCTTCAGGACGAGGGATGGCCGTGACAGAGTGAAGGATAGTGGAATCCCGGGTGTCGAGTGAGGGTGCCTGCGGGTTGCCCATCCGGGATCCAGGATCAGGGGATGATCTCCCATAGACATTATATCGGAGTGCCGGAGTGCATCCCGACTCCGAGGCCAGAAGTATTCCAGTAGGAATCACCTCAATTACGGACGAAACGCGCAGTGGTTTCGTTCCCCTTCTCCGTGAAAAACTGCAGTCCGTTCGGATGCAGTAGGAGCCGACGGGAGCCGAAGAGTCCCGACGCCAAGGGAGAAGTCTCGCGACGAGCACGGTGACGTCACCCGCCTAGGAGCCCAGGAGAGGAACAAAGACCGGGAGAGTCGACTTAGCCAGCGCGTTGGAGAGAGGGAGAAAGAAGAAGACTCCAACGAAGACAGCGCGTATTTGGATCGCCAGCTGACGATAAGTAGACTAAGACTTTCTTGCGAGTATTGGAATATTATTGTTTCCGTGCTGACGTCAGAATTGTAGATCAGCTGTCGGGCCGTTAGGATCTGAATTGATTGTTGAGAGTATGGAATGAGAGGAGACGCGAATTATGTATGATGACCTGAGGTCAGAAATTGAGTGATGATGCAATTTGTTGCGATTAGACTTTGTTAGTGCGATCACTAAAAAGAGATTCGAGACACCAATTATATATATAATTAAATGTCTTTGTAGAAATTTTCGCTTAGTAAATATATCCATTCGTCTTGTCTTAAAAAATAAGCTGTAGCTATTTTATTGTGAGTGCTACCAGAGGACCCACGAAAGGAACCCTTGAGTAGAGTTAGCCAGGGAATATTTTGGGACAAATAGTGCAGCTAGAATAAGGTAGCAACCATTGGCCGCGTCCATTTGTACCCCGATCGGTTGGAATCGAGGAGGGGGAGTCAGCCCAGCGGTCGGAGTCTCGGGCAACTGCATCTGCAGTTGGTCGAAACCCTAGGGGGGGGCCCTCTGTCTCCCGATTGGTTCCGGCGGTAAGACCACGAGTCTTTACCCGACTCGTGATATCCGAACGACCGAGCGGGCGGTCACACTACCCCTTGATGCCTAGGCCTGAACCGTTTGCATTCCTAATCGGAAATCGTGTGGGTCCCTGGTTTGGGGGCCCCTGATACCCGATGAATCTTTAACGAAAACCTTTGATACTGTAGAAAAGATCATGGGTTCCTACGAACACAGATGGTTAGGTTGATGACCTCTTATCTCTTCACATTGAAGAACGTGGTCTCTGATTGTGAGCCTTTGATCAGAATTTCTAATTTCGTTATGGCCAGATACTCCAGTAGAAGATCACCCTTTGTGTTGACTCCGGGGCTGCCCCACACCGTGTAGTGGGAGTTGGCAACCCATTATAACACCAGTGAAAATCTCTCTCTCTCTCTCGCTCGCAGTACCTGACACGGTTGGGGCTTCGTCATTGTCGTACGGTGGGTACGTTGGGGCTAGGACCACCATAATGGGGTTATTCCCTATCTTTAGGTTGACTATAACTGCTGCTAGGTCCACGGTATAATGGTTTAGCAGCGGTACTGCACCCAGACCTTTTACCCAGATGCATATTCGGGGTCTGGTAGCATTAGGGTCTTTAATAATTCTCCCGCAAGCTCCTAGACCTTTAACCATACCCCATAAATACCTAAGGATCTTGGATTAAGGATATGCCTATGTGCACTGCTGCTATACATCTTGCTAAAATCGCAGAGACGTCTTTGCTACGGTGCAAGTTAATCTGCGAACAGGTTAGGTTAGACATCAATTGATGTTTCACCTGTGGCCGCAATATACTGTTGTGTGAGAAACGTAAAAATAAAATCTTACTAACGTACGGTGATCAGATGTTACCCACTAATTATCAGAAATTTCACAGAAAAATAAAATATCGTTGTTTCTAAACACATTCATTTACTTCAGACTAGTTAGTTACGTTAAAAAAAATTGGAAGTAATGGCACCTGTAGAAAAGGGCATAGGGGGATAAGTATGGTGAAATTGTCCCGGGCAAATATTTTATTCCTACTTCGAGAATATGTAGGTACTGATAAAAGACAATTACTGTCAAAAAATCAAACATCTAACTCAACGCTTTATCGAGTAAATAAAAAGATACTGAAAATTAAAAAATAATTTTTATCTTGAGAACGGCTTAATCGATTTTAATAAAAATTTAGTATGTTATAGGGGTATACAAAGGCTTTCTTGAGACAGAGTAGCAGCCATATAGGATTTCATTATACTATAAAAAACATTTTTTTAAAAATGTTTTATTTAAGTATTATTTTAGCAAAATTATGAAATTATTTTTTCTAAAAGCTTTATACCCTTTTACATAACATATATATTTTTTAATTAATTCGGAATGGTGCGCCGTACTAAAAAAAATTTTAACTATTTTTTTCTCTAGTTTTTTTCGTTATTTTAATTATTATTAATCATTATTGTACAATAATGATCAATACACTATAAATTTGTATGAAAAACAAACTAAAATTAACTCATCCAAATCTGTAAAAAAATTTTCAGATGAATTTATTAATTTTTAATTATTCAAAACACAAATAATTATGGGTTTTTCAATGATTTATCCTTTATTTGTAGTTTTATTTTCTATAAATAAACCTCATTTCTCCAATAGTTTTTTCAATACTCATTAGATGGCATTCCTTCTAATCAGTGACCAACCATGATCCGTAACATAACCTAAATTGTTTTAATAAGCATTTGACAGTTATATACTAATACACGACATGATAAAACTTTGTTATAACTATTAAATAAATTGTTCTATTACTTTTGTTTCCAACTTTCCTAAAAATGTCGTCAAAAACAAATACCATTCAGTGTTGTATATTGTGACGTGGATTTCGATATCCTAAGACAGGGGACCGTAACCCCTGTCACGTAACTTCTTATCACCTGAAAATCTTCTAAAAAGGAAAGGAATCCAGGTCGCGGGCACCAGGTGCAATGCACCGCGTCGACCAGCTCAGGTCGCGAGAATGGTAGAGGGGAGGGTTCGTTGGAAAACGACACGAAGAAAAATAAATAAAAATAAATATATTCAATAAAAAAAAGACATCCGTTAGAATAATAATAAAAAAAAGACTATAAAAATGCAAAAAAAGAACTAAGCAAAAAAAAGAACTAGAAGGGGGCGAAGACCTGTCGGCCCCTTCGAGACAGCTGGGGTCGAGCACGTAATGGGAGCTCGCTCGGAGAGGGCCACCCGCAAGACTTGGGTGGCTCAATCTCTGAGCTCGCTCGAATTCGTTTCAATAAAAAAAAAGATAGCCGTGGGGGGACTCACGATGACTCCCAAGTCGCCGGAACTCCTGCGTTTTCCCTCCTCGAGTTCTCGGTCTCGACTCGGACACGGCTCTCTCGTTCTCTCTCTCTCTCTCTCGGTGCCGTTCTCGGCTCTCGTTTTCGCTCGTTTCGAATTGCGAGGCGTCTCGATTGGCGTCCAGCACAGAAGTGAAGGCTCCGGTGTCGTCTCCGGCGTCTTCCGTCGAGTGGGGAGGCTTCGTGCCTCCTGATTGGCTGCGAGGGGTCACGTGCACCCCTCGAATCGATCGACGATCTCTGGATCGAAGGAAACTCCATGTTACTCTCGAATTCGTATCGAGGACGATTCCCGTAACCTGCGGGAAATCGTCCCTCGATTTGTGGTTCTCGGCCGAGTCCTGGATGACACCCTGGAATGATCCCCGGCCGGTATCGATGCTCGATTCAGCGTCGTAGATGACCATCGTGGTCCCTCTTCGCTGATGACGTCACTCCTCAGTCGCTTCGGTTACGGAGCTCCCACGTGCTCGAAACGGTAATTCGTATCGGTAGCGACGGATGTCGCGACGTGTCTCATAATCGCCGAACTTCGCCCCTTCGAACGATCGCTCTTATCGATCTCGCGATTCTTATCCTAAACCTATTCCTTAATAGATGTCGCAATATACATGATTTGTTTAATAATATACATGATTCGATTTCGCTCTTACACCGCGGATCAACTTAACCTAAGAGTTTGTTGACTTCCGTGTTGGACGATAATTCGATCGATCCATGCTGATCGATCGATACGTAAATGTATTTATTAATCACGCGTCGCGAACGAGGAAAGAAAACGGTTTTTCGGAGTCCGGGACTTTTGTGACAGAGAATCCGTGTTCTCTATCACAATATGTTTTATTTGTTTGAGAAAAAAAGCGGGTAATCACAAGTTTATATTTTTCTCAATTTTCATTATCAAAAAACGGTGAAAATTCATCTATGTCTTCTTTTGATAATATAAACTTGTGATTACCCGATTTTTTTCTCAAATAAATAAAACATATACAACACTGAATGGTATTTGTTTTTGACGACGACATTTTTAGGAAAGTTGGAAACAAAAGTAATAAATTTATTTAATAGTTATAACAAAGTTTTATCATGTCGTGTATTAGTATATAACTGTCAAATATTTATTAAAACAATTTAGGTTATGTTACGAATCATGGTTGGTCACTGATTAGAAGGAATGCCATCTAATGAGTATTCAAAGAACTATTGGAAAAATGAGGTTAATTTATACAAAATAAAACTACAAATAAAGGATAAATCATTGAAAAAACCGTAATTATTTGTGTTTGAATAATTAAATATTAATAAATTCATCTGAAAATTCTTTTACAGATTTGGGTGAGTTAATTTTAGTTTGTTTTTCATACAAATTTATAGTATATTGATCATTATTGTACAATAATGATTAATAATAATCAAAATAACGAAGAAACTAGAGAAAAAAATAGTTCACATTTTTTTTAGTACGGCGCACCATTCCGAAATAATTAAAAAATGTATATGTTATGTAAAAGGGTATAAAGCTTCTAGAAAAAATAATTTCATAATTTTGCTAAAATAATATCATACTTATCCCTCAGCGGGTACTCTGGGTCTGACAGACCCGAGCGCAAAATCGTATATGTGAATATCTCGGTGGGGCGCAGGGGAGGGGGATTCGTTATAGCGGGGAAAAATCCTTCTTTGTGTGCCAAATCGAGGGAGCAGTCGTGCCATTCCAATGCGACGTCACCTACGAAGCTAGGAGCATTGAAAAATTCAATTCGGGTCTCCTGGACCCAGAGTACCCGTAGTGTCAGAAAGTAAGTTTTATGAAAAAATTATAATTATTTAGAATTTATATTTAAAATACTTAATAATGTAAAAATATATGTTTTAATGTATAGTGCGCGTGAAAAAATTTTTTAATAGCTTAGTTTTTTTTTAAGGCAGAAAAGGAGACGCGGTCTCGCACGCGGTCCGCCGCTGAGTTGGCAGCAATCGAGAACCGTAACAAGGAGGAAGTTTACGAAAATGATGCTTCTTCTGGGGAAGAAGAAGATCGATCATACATCTAAAATTTGTTCTGCTTGTTCAACTACCGATATGTAAAAAATAATTACAATGTTATAATGATTTATTTATTTATTTATTTGTTTATGCCCTTGAGGTGTCATGGGGCAACATAAAGATACAGCAGGTGAGGAGAAATATTCGCAAATAGACAATAGTATTGTGATTACAAGCAGAAGTGAGCGCAGTGTATAAAATAACAATAGTTGTGTAACAAGAGAATGCAAGCATAGTATTGAGATGTAGAGAACAAGAATACGCAAAAGCAATTAGGATGAGAAATAGTAGAAGAAAAAATAAAATAAAATGAAATAGAAAATAAGAATAGCAAAAAGAGTAGCAATAAGAGTAATGATGCGGAGAGCTAAGTCAGGATTCAACAGTGCGCATGTATAGTGAACGAGCAGATGAGTGAATGATAGAAATGAATGTGCAAATTATAAAATGAATGAATGAATGATGGGAGTGAAAATGCGGGTGGACAATGAATGAATGAGAAATGTGAAGCTAGAACAGAGAGTGATAGGAGTCAAGAGGTGTTGAGCTCAGACAGCTCGCTACGCAGAAGGTAGGCGTATAGCTCGGTGCGGAAGACTCCTATAATGATAATAGTTTTCAGATAATAAATACTTTTCAAATAATATATCTCGATTTTTATCTTTCTTTACCATTGCAACTCTATATTTATATATATATACCCTAAAAAACACCTCTGGTGCAAAAAGTCGAGACAAGTTCATGTATGAAAAGGGATCTCTCTACAAAAGTTGTGAAATCCAACAACATTAGACAAGCTCGTTTTTTCCATTATGTCAATACGAAGTAATTACAAAATGGAAAAAATTTTTTCTGTTTACGTGATTAGAACCGGTATTGAAATTGTTGGGCCCCGAATAATTCAGATGTTTGAGTATGATGTATAATTATTCATATTATTATTATGTAATCTGAGCTTTACTAATTCATAATGCGGTAAAAATAAATTAAATTGTAAGATATTTATTGCTTATCGTTTGGGTTCGGGGCCCGACAAGTTCAATACCGGTTCTAATCACGTAAACAGAAAAAATTTTTTCCATTTTGTAATTACTTCGTATTGACATAATGGAAAAAACGAGCTTGTCTAATGTTGTTGTATTTCACAACTTTTGTAGAGAGATCCCTTTTCATACATGAACTTGTCTCGACTTTTTGCACCAGAGGTGTTTTTTAGGGGGATTTGTCTCCTTTTTGCAAATATTATTATTATTATCGGCTTTATATCTCGAGATAACATAAAACAATGCATAACGTGCGTCGGTAAAGTAAATTTTTCGTCTTTTGGATTCGTGAAAACAAAACACAACGCCACTGCGTGTCATTGAGACCTAGCAAACCCCTCATTTACCGCTACTGTCTGTCGCAAATTTTTCTCATATTACCTAGGGCCTAGCAACCCCCCCATTTATCCGTTACTTATGTTGCATTTGTCGTGTGAGCGTATAGAGGCATCCAGCCGTGTATGTATACAGAGAAACTCACACAACTTAGTGGACATTTTTGGTTTGAATGTATGGAGGTTGAAGCTGTGTATATACACAACGTGTGGCGGCTGTTTTTTATGTGCCCGCACCTAGTTCGGTCGAGAAAAGATACACGGTAGCGCTCTCGCCCAATTCATACATGAACTTGTCTCGAGACACTACCGAGTCTCTTGATATATATTTTTTTTTAAATATTATATACATATGTATATATATATGTATGCATGTATATATATCTTATTTTATGATAAGGTAGGCTAAAAAATTTTTTAAACAATTTTTTTGCAAATTTTCTAGCGATAATGGCCGTGTATATATGAAAAATACGTTGTAAAAAATACTAACTTTCAATCGCAAAAATAAATCGCTTATCCTAATTTAATCGAAAAATGACCTATACATCCTTAAAGTACAACACTTAAGCTTTAAAAAACCGTTTTTAAAATTAATTTATCTTTATTTTTCATTTTTTTACAACAATTTGAAAAAAAAATTTTTTTCGAAATGTCTCCTTGAATTTTGTTAAATATTAACAAAACCTTTAGATTTGAAGTAAAATGGATCACGCATTCGTTTTTTTGAGATTCTGGCGATGGATTTAAAAAAAAAACGTCTCCCTACGATGATTTGGCTCCGAGTTATAAGCGATTGAAAATCGCTCGGGTCTCACAGACCCAGAGTACCCGGATCGGGACAAACAGTATAGAGTACCCGCTGAGGGTTAAACAAAACATTTAAAAAAAATGTTTTTTTTTACAGTATAATGAAATCCTATATGGCTGCTACTCTGTCTCAAGAAAGCCTTTGTATACCCCTATAACATACTAAATTTTTATTAAAATCGATTAAGCCGTTCTCAACATAAAAATTTTTTTTAATTTTCAGTATTTTTTTATTTACTCGATAAAGCGTTGAGTTAGATGTCTGATTTTTTGACAGTAATTGTCTTTTATCAGTACCGACATATCCTCGAAGTAGGAATAAAATATTTGCCCGGGGCAATTTCAACATACTTATCCCCCTATGCCCTTTACTAATAAATAAATCTATTTGGATAGGATGCCAAACTAATTTTCTTATCAACGAAACTAGTGATTAGGAAAATATTTAAATCCTGCTATTAAATAGTAGAAATAAATGAATATTCGGAAAACTCAAAACACATAGAATCGCTTATGTTACGAATACAAAATTCGTCTTTAACCCTCAGCGGGTACTCTATACTGTTTGTCCCGATCCGGGTACTCTGGGTCTGTGAGACCCGAGCGATTTTCAATCGCTTATAACTCGGAGCCAAATCATCGTAGGGAGACGTTTTTTTTTTAAATCCATCGCCAGAATCTCAAAAAAAACGAATGCGTGATCCATTTTACTCCAAATCTAAAGGTTTTGTTAATATTTAACAAAATACAAGGAGACCTTTCGAAAAAAATTTTTTTTTTCCAAATTGTTGTAAAAAAATGAAAAATAAAGATAAATTAATTTTAAAAACGGTTTTTTAAAGCTTAAGTGTTGTACTTTAAGGCTGTATAGGTCATTTTTCGATTAAATTAGTATAAGCGATTTATTTTTGCGATTGAAAGTTAGTATTTTTTACAACGTATTTTTCATATATACACGGCCATTATCGCTAGAAAATTTACAAAAAAATTGTTTAAAAAATTTTTTAGCCTACCTTATCATAAAATAAGATATACAGGGTGTTTGGTATAAGATCATGAAGCCGAAAGGTGGTGGTAGAGGGTGAAAATTGGAGACGAAAAGTCAAATACCACTTTTCGAAATTCGGAATAATTACCGAGTTATTAATTAAAACTTCTGACCAATCAGAATGTTCCATTAGAAATTGGTGGTCGTGATAAAAGCAAACTCGAACCTACTTGTCGTCGGAAAGAAGGTAGTAGTAATTATAATAACAAAAGAAGTAAAACGGTGACACTAACACATTGAAGATCTTGCTTCTGTTGTTACCACTAACACACTACTACGATTATGATATGATATCGTTGGAAACAAAACATGTACAGGGTGTAATAGCAGTAGTAATAACGTGAGAAATTAAATGACAAAAATCAAATTTTCAAATTCTTAACCCTTTTCGGCCCAAGTGAACTGATTTCTGGCGTTGGCTCTAACTGTTCACTACATTTGAAAAAGTAATAATTAGCTATTCAAATGATCATATTTTATGTTTTCGAGGTCGCTCTATTGACTGTCGCTAAGAAATTTTGGAAAAAAATTTAACCTCTATTTTTCAAAGAAAGTTGAAAAAAATATTGATTTTTCATTCCTTTTTTTCTCTTTATTCATACACTACTCTTAGAAATTAAGGGATATTAAAAAATTTCAAATTTTTGGGTCATTCTCAACAAGCGATAACTCAGAGAATCATGACCGTATAATAAATTTTAAAAAAGGAAATTGTAGCCTTAAGTCTCTAGTTTTTGAAGCTGAGCAGTAAATTTTTTTATTATGAGCGGTTCGCGAGTGCTCATAAAAAAACCAACGGAAAAAAATTGTATCAAACATTTTTTATTATCAACAAAACGATCTACAGTCTTCAAAAAATTTTTGTTGATTTCGCCACCACCAAGTTTTTTCAGAGAATCTAATTCTCTTTAACTTGACACCTTGTTGAGCTCCATACGATAATTTACGCGGAATTATCGTTGATCAAAACAAAAAAGTCATTTTTGACTTTGATGATCGATAACTCCGAAAATAATCATCGTGCAAAGCATAGACGTAGGGTTTTGAAAACTGCAAAACATCCTTTGTAAGAGGTCATTAATGTTTTTTGATGAAAACATTTTTTTTATGTGACAACGTTATCTAAAAAAAGGTAAAAAATTAAAAATGAAAGGATATTTGGATATTTTAGTATAACTTTGGATATAATGGATAAACGACGGATATTATCGGTAATTTTTTAACCTCAAAGTGCCAAAGCGCTAAGATTCTTTTTTCTTACAATTAATGCCCCGAATGTTTAAATTTATCGTTTTTGCCGAAAATCACCATACCGAACAAATTTTCAATTTTTATTCACTTTTCCAACTTTGAAATGATCTTTTCGGCAATAATGCGTATTTCCTGTATTCAAAGACATCAATTATCGAGAAAAAATTTTAAAAAATTTATTTAAAAATTTTTTTTCAAATATTTTTTTTAGAACTGGTAAAAAAATCAATCGATTTTTTTCGACGAGAGAAAGGCATTGAGAACACGTTAAAAAAAATTTTTAATAAAAATTTTTTTTTAATTTTGAACAAAATTTTTTTTAAATGTAAAAAACATCGAAACTTTTTTTTCTTGATAATTGATGTCTTTGAATAAAGAAAATACGCATTTATTATTACCGAAAAGATAATTTTAAAGTTGAAAAAGTGAATAGACATTGTTGTTCATTATGGTGATTTTCGGCAAAAACGATAAATTTAACCTTTCGGGGCGCTAAGAAAAAAAAATCGTAGCACTTTGAAACTCGGGGGTTTTATTTGAGATTAAAAAATTACCGACAATATCCTTCGTTTATCCATTATATCCAAAGTTATACTAGAATATCCAAATATCCTTTTATTTTTAATCTTTTACCATTTTTTCAGATAACGTCATCACAAAAAAAAGTTTTCATCAAAAAACATTAATGACGTCTTAGAAAGGATGTTTTGCAGTTTTCAAAACGCTACGTCTATTTTTTGCACGATGAATATTTTCGGAGTTACCTATCATAAAAGTCAAAAATGACTTTTTTGCTTTGATCAACGATAACTCCGCACAAAATTATCGTATGGAGCTCAGCAAGGTGTCATATTAAAGAGAATTAAATTCTTTGAAAAATCTTGGTGGTGACGTAATCAATAAACATTTTTTGAAGACCGTAGATCGTTTTGAAGATGACAAAAAATTTGGAAAATTTTTTTCCGTTGGTTTTTCACGATAACTCGTGAACCGCTCATATTAAAAAAATTCACTGCTCAGATTCAAAAGCTAGAGACTTAGGGCTACAATTTCCTTTTTTAAAATTTATTATACGACCATTATTCTCTGAGTTATCCTTTGTTGAAAATCACCAAAAAATTTGAAATTGTTTTAAGGTAGTTGTTGCCCAACATTAGTCAAAACAAAACTTAAAACTTAAAATTATAGATTTTTTCTGTATTAAAAATCCACATATTAAAAAAGATGAATTTTAGTTATTATATTATATTACACAATAAAAAAATAAGTACTTTTAACAAGAATTATACTCTCATATGATTCGGGTAGTCAAAACTGAGAAGAAAACGTTGCAACGTCGCGGTGCTACCATAGTACTATTTATGTGTATGTGACTTTACGCGCGCTATTGCATAACCTCAAAAAAGTCTTCGACTACAGTAACACGACATAAAGGATAATTTATTAAGAAAAAAGAATTGTTACGGAGACAAAAAGTGAGAGAAGTTCAGACTAATCGATGGAAAATAGATGAAAAACAAAATAATTCAAATGTATGTGTTGGAAGACGAATTGTTGACATATCAATTTTGGGAAAAATTTAAGATGTACCGCCTGTCAAATGACTTTGTCTCTTGATAAAATTGTGAGTAAAACGAAGATTCATTATTATTATTTTCTTAATTGTACATAATTGCTAAACGTATTTAATACAATTTTATTAAGTAATGATATTCTATTCCTTCAATCGCTTCTGTAATCTAATCACTCCTCAATGAATTTGAATGTAGCGGCAAAAGGCGACGTTGCCACATCGATCGAGCTTCTCATAGTCATTGTGAAAAATGATAAAACGAAAACATTTAGGATAATATTACTCCGTAAGTAGATGGTCAAAAATTTCAAAAAAAATCCATGTGTTTTATTATAGTTTACACTCATTTTGTGTTAATTTTCAACTATTTGTCAATACTCGTTCTATTACTATAACCGAAGAAAGATATTTTTCACGCGCCTTCGCCATTACTACAACGTCAAAGTATAGTAAAAATTGTGAACTTTGATTGACGATATCACAAAAACGAGATGGTCAATTGGTCCAAGATTTTGCATACATATTCGTTGGTACCCATATTAATTTTGTACAAAATTTCAAGCAATTTTCAATACTTTCGATTTAGGAAACAACTACCTTAATATCCCTTATTTTTTGTGAGTAATGTCTTTTTCAACGGGAAAGCAATTTTCTATCACTACAAAACTTATCAGAAAAGTGATTCCGATACCCTAGGAATGAAATCCAGCCTCGAAAAATTATTTTTTCAACATGGCAGTTTCACAGCGGCTGCAGAAAGAATCAATTTTTTGAAATTTATCATTTGTCTTGTTAACCCACTAACGCCCGAAAGGCCACTCTGCAGACCACTACTTTTGAGCTTACTGTACGGATACTATTCGATTAAAAAAAAATATGGTTTTTTTAATGTTTTTTCAGATGGTGTCATTGAAAATTTGAAAAAAAGATTTAGTACTCTACAATGGAGTTGAAAGGTAAAAAACGTTGAAAAAATAAAAACAAATTTTCCAATTGAATTTTCGACAACTTGCCGGTATGGATTTATCTTGAAACCAGTGTAGATGGGGGACGCGATGTCTGAACTTTAAAAATATGTATTGACAAATGTTTTTCCCTCACCTGGATGATCTAAGATGGCGTCCAAAGTGAAAAATTTTACTCAATATCTGTCGGACGCTTTAACCAACAAACTATTAATTTTTCGAAAAAAATGTTAGGAATAAAAAGTGCTTAAATATTATCAAGTAATACCCCAGAATTTTTTCAGATTTTTAGACGCATTTAAAAAATTTTTTTAACACAATTTTCATAAATTTAAGAAAATTTACAGAAAATTCTACAAAAATTCTAGTGTATTCCTTTAATAATTCTAAGCTTTTTTTATAATTCTTAATTTTTTCTCAAAGTTGATACTTTTTGAGTAAAAAAATCTGCCGCATTCGATACGTGTAAATTGTTCTGCCTATTTAGATTTTTTTACTCAAAAACTATCAACTTTCAGAAAAAATTGACAAGTATAAAGAAAAGCTTAGAATTCTCCAAGGAACACACTAGAATTTTTTTAGAATTTTCTGTGAATTTTTTTATATTTATAAAAATTTTGTGTTACATTTCTTTAAATGCATCTTAAAAATTTGAAAAAATTCTGGGATATTCTATGATAATATCTCAGTACTTTGAATTCTTAACATTTTTTTCGAATAATTAATAGTTTGTTAGTTAAAGCGTTCGACAGATATTGAGTTAAAATTGTTCACTTTGGACGCCATTTTGGATCACCCAGGTGAGGGAAAAATTTTTTCCATGATTTATATGCGATGTATTACTTTAAGGGGCAGTTTACGGTATTTAGGGGCGGTTGCGTAAAAAATCTCTTCGTCATAACGGATAAATCTTCTCTTCAAAAATAATTTTTAATCACTTCCATTAAAAAATATTAATAAATACTGAGTTATATTGAATAATTCACTTCTGGGGGTGACTTTTATCACCCCTTTTATATTACTATATTACAAAAAATTTTATAAAATGATTGTTTTTGATATAAATTACATTCTGTTTCCACGTGTAACAAATCTCAAGAAAAAAAATTTGTTTCATCATTTACATGCGATGTATTACTTTAAGGGTTGTTTACGGTATTTGGGGGGCGGTTGCGTAAAAAATTCTGAAACACGACAACTGAAATATTCGATAGAGTAAACGGAAATGCTTTTCTTTATTTTTTTCAGTCCATACCCTGGTTTTAATGAAGAAAAGATGCATAAAAATCTAGTTTTCTTTAAATATAAAATAAGGGTTGAAACCCCTTGGGTCATAAACACGCCTAATATCTTCGTCTTCTTATGACAAATAGTTTTCACTTTGTTTCATTAAAATATATTAATTAGAAGCCGAGATATGATAAAAAAACGATTTTCGGATAAAACTTTAGGGATGGTTTTCACCCCTTTAAAGTGGATGACCGCACATAAAAAAAATACGTGTCTCTTATTTTTTCGAGTATTACAACATATCCAAACATTATTGAAATCGGTGAGGTCGTGTTGGAAACCCTTCCTTGATAGTTTGGGTTTTAAGAGCTTTTTTCCCAAACCTTAGTAAAATCGTCAAATTCGTCCGATTAGTCTCGCATAGGCACGCATTTGGCACTCGGCACTAAAAGGGTTAATAATAATAATAATAATAATAATAATAATAATAATAATAATAATAATTATAACAAAAACAATAATTCTAATAATAATGATACTAATGATAATAATGATAATAAAGGTAGTAGTATTGGTCGTGGTAATAGTAGAAATAATAACACAATTAAGAATTTGAAAGTTCGATTTTCGTCAGTTAATTTTTTACGTTATTATTACTACTATTACACCCTGTAGATATTTTTTTCCGACGATATCATATCATCGTCGTAGTAGTGTGTTAGTAGTAACAACAGAAGCAAGATCTTCAATGTGTTGGTGTCACCGTTTTACTTCTTTTGTTATTATTACTACTACTACCTTCTTTCCGACGACAAGTAGGTTCGAGTCTACTTTTGTCACGACCACCAAATTCTAATGGAACATTTTGATTGGCCAGAAGTTTTAATTAATAACTCGGTAATTATTCCGAATTTTGAAAAGAGGTATTTGACTTTTCGTCTCCAATTTTCACCCTCTACCACCACCTTTCGGCTTCATGATCTTATACCAAACACCCTGTATATACATGCATACATATATATATACATATGTATATAATAATAAATATATATATATATAAATATAGAGTTGCAATGGTAAAGAAAGATAAAAATCGAGATATATTATTTGAAAAGTATTTATTATCTGAAAACTATTATCATTATAACATTGTAATTATTTTTTACATATCGGTAGTTGAACAAGCAGAACAAATTTTAGATGTATGTTCGATCTTCTTCCCCAGAAGAAGCATCATTTTCGTAAACTTCCTCCGTGTTACGGTTCTCGATTGCTGCCAACTCAGCGGCGGACCGCGTGCGAGACCGCGTCTCCTTTTCTGCCTTAAAAAAAAAAACTAAGCTATTAAAAAATTTTTTCACGCGCACTATACATTAAAACATATATTTTTACATTATTAAGTATTTTAAATATAAATTCTAAATAATTATAATTTTTTCATAAAACTTACTTTCTGACACTACGGGTACTCTGGGTCCAGGAGACCCGAATTGAATTTTTCAATGCTCCTAGCTTCGTAGGTGACGTCGCACTGGAATGGCACGACTGCTCCCTCGATTTGGCACACAAAGAAGGATTTTTCCCCGCTATAACGAATCCCCCTCCCCTGCGCCCCACCGAGATATTCACATATACGATTTTGCGCTCGGGTCTGTTAGACCCAGAGTACCCGCTGAGGGTTAAATATGCAAAAATTGAACCTTTATAAATAATGTGAAATATAGAATCATGTTTTTGACGATGGAATGATATATTTTTTCATTTTATGCCCTTGTTATACGGTGTGATGGGGATTTTTCGAACCCCATCAACAAATGTAACGTAGGGTCCTACCTGGTAAGGGCGTCGAACGCGGGAATCGAGGAACTCGAATCCCGGGTAACCGGTAAGGCACCGCCGTATCCCCTGGGCAACAAACCTAACCTCGTTCTGTCACTTTCGCGTCACCTCGTTCTCTTTCCATGCTTTCACCGAGGTATGGATCGTGAATCGATCGCGGGAGCAACGGGGAAATCGAAGTCTGGAACACCAGCTGCCATCTTGCTGCGCGGAAACCGGAAGGCAATTCAAGTCCCGACCGTCGCGAGGAAGGAGATACTCTCCCCGTACCCGCAAGGACCGGGGAAAAACCACCGGCGCTACCCCGGCTCCAGAGCGAGGAGTCTTCCACACCGGGACCCGGACTTCCCGGAAGAGACAACGCCCGGGAAAAACGGAATCCGGGAGACGCCTTCGAACCGTCCCGGCTCATCCAGAAAGAAGCCGGTAGTTGGAGGGCAGCATCGTACGAGCCGGCGAAGGATCCAGCGCTTCTACGATCGACTTCCCCCTCTTCAAGGAGAGCCACGGAGCTCATTCTCGTGTTCCACGCTGCGCAGACAGAACGCTCCGTCAGCCTATCACGAAGACGTCATTTTATTCCGTGTAGAAGGAAAGCGAGCGGAGATCCCGACGAAATATAAAAAGAAGGTTCGTGAGCGAGGCTCAGCGAAAGCTTCTCGCTTTTCTTTTTTCTGTAGTTTCTTTTATTCTGTTTCTTTGCTTTTTCCCGGGTAGCCGGCCTGCCGGTGGAAACTTCGATTCGCGATCGCCTGGCAGGTACCCGGATGAGTTCCGGGGCGAAGAGGGAGCGTCCCTTCCCCTTCTTTTTTTCGTTTCTTTTATTATTAAGTTCCGGTTCCGGACGTCCGGTCCGGAAACGATTGCCCAGGGGAACTTTCCGGCCTCTCCGGGAGTTTCTCCCGTTTTCGTGTGTGTGTGAGAGATAGAGAGAGTGCGTAACGTAGAGAGAGAAGCGGGCGAGCCGGTAGCGTTCCGGCTGCCATTTTATGACACGCCGGGTGAAATCCGACCGTTGGATTTTTCCCGGATCGGTCTTATTATTAATATTAGATTATTAAGATTATTATTAAGATTATTATTATTCTTGTGATTTCTTTTTTTTTATTGTAAACGAATCATTGTACCGGCGATCCGGTTTAGTAATAGTTTTTCCGATTGTTCTTTTTTTATGCTATTTCTTTTTTTTATGTTCGGTGTTATTTGGTTTGGCCGGAAATAAATATCCGGGTTTGTTGTATTCTGGGAGTTTTCGGTGTAGTTTTCCGGCCCTAAATTTCCTTCTTTCGATTTTCAGCACCCAGCACGGCCAGGTGTATCCTGGCTGGCGCCCAACGGAAGATTTAACGTGCACGTGGTGGAGGTCGCCCGACCCTCCCAAATACCACGTCACAACGGAAATTATAAAAAATTACTACTAATAAATTTGTAATTTGAAATTATCTCATGTACTAACTTGGGAGTGATGTAGATAAAATGAAATCATTAAGTATATGCGAACAATGAAAAGTCATAAGTGAAATAAAATAAATTAACTTCTTTTTATGTTAATAATACATGTCTTTTAAACATTAAAATTATACAAGTTTGGTAGTTGGTAAAAATATACAAGTTTGGATGATTTGGCGAATATTATTTTCGGATGCGAGGATATTTGCCAAAAGAAGACAAACCCTCCTCAAATACACCTCTGGTGCAAAAAATGGAGACAAGTTCATATATGAAACGTGATATCTCTACAAACAGCACATCTGGTCCAAAAAAACCGAAAACATTTAAATTTACACGCAATATCCAAAAATCAAAAATGATTATAGTGAAAAACGAATAAATCACATTTTTTTACAGTTTATAGAATAGAATGGATACGAATAAATATCAGTATGTCGTCTAAAAAATATTACTACTAAACATAGTTTTGTGGTACATTTTGTAAATCTTCAACGTAATAATGTAGTTAAGGCGGATCCGGAGAGGCAAAAAAGCAAAAAAATCACGACAGGAAACAAAAAAATTACCCTAAAAATCCCACCAGTATTCAAAAAACCTGTTCAATTGTTCGACCAACGATACTCCGTTACTACTTGACGGATTCGTTTGAGTTGACGATCGATGATTATCTACTGCATAACAATCGGTCCTGAATATCATGTTTCTTCGATAGAAATAAAAATTCTTATAATTTTGTTTACTTATTCGATTACTTCCTTATTCATCAGCGACAAGATGGCGGTGCACGAACCGTGACAGTCCATATATCCGATGAGAACAGAATAATTATCACTTTTAAAAGCTCAAAATCACATTCAGGACCTGGTGCCAGGCTTGGGAAATCTAATGTCACCTTACTTTGTGAAAATAATGTCGGGAAATGGGCAAGGAATTGGTCGATTAACGCGAGTTGGAAGTGTCACGTGTCACTTGCTTTTGTATCACCTTTCAGGCGTTAATGGGTTAATATGGAATTTGCTTCCAAAATCGTTAGAGTTCGCGGCCCGACAAGTTTAGTACCGGTTCTAATGATGTAAACAGAAAAAAAATCATTCTATTTTATTTTAATTACCACAGATATTGCCACATGGACAAGATATAGAGGTTATGGAAGAAATTGACAAATCATATGAAGTGGAGAGTACTAGGTAATTTTGTGAATTCCTAGTCCAATGTAATTACTTCGTATCGACACAATGGAAAAAACGAACGTGTCTAATATCATCAAATTTCACCACTTTATTTGGCTTAAGATTTTCAAAATTCGTATGGATATATTGGAAAATTTGAACTTGCCTAATGTTATTGAATTTAACTACTTTATTAGGCTGAAGATTTTCAAAATGTTCCACAAAACTATATTTAGTAGTAATATTTTTTAGACGATACACTGATATTTATTCGTTTCCTT
Organism: Gasteruption jaculator; assembly: GCA_949825005.1. Classification (NCBI taxonomy): domain Eukaryota; kingdom Metazoa; phylum Arthropoda; class Insecta; order Hymenoptera; family Gasteruptiidae; genus Gasteruption; species Gasteruption jaculator. The sequence goes on along the minus strand of OX463769.1, from coordinate 1,232,657 downwards.
TCTACTCTATAAACTGTAAAAAATATGACGTATTCGTTTTTAATTATAATTATTTTTTATTTTTGGACGTTCCGTGTAAATTTAAAATTTTTGGGGATTTTGTTTAATCAGATGTGCTTTTTGTAGAGATACCACTTTTCATACATAAATTAGTCTCGATTTTTTTGCACCAGAGGTGTATTTGAGGAGGATTAAAGTCTCTATGGTATAATGAAATATTTCCCAACTGCCTCTCTTTTACAATTTCAAAATTAACAACGATTGCAGTGACAATATCTGCTATTCTATACCAAACTTTGTAATTAGGTGTCTCATTAACGATTCTGATCTAATTGTGTTTGATCAACAACTATAATTAACTTTTCCTTTTTCTATTAAGGAAATAGTAACTTTCGTGCCCGTATGCAAATAATGCATAAAATACAATTTTGAGATCACAATTTTTTATAACCTGAATCGAATTAACTACATTTTGTTCTGACACAAACACGAGCTCAATCAGTAATTATACACATTAGTTATAATTCTTACCATCTACGCTAAAATCTCTCTTAAAATATTTTATTATTTAATTTTGTTTCAGGCAGTTTGAACCTATTTCTAGTGCCCATTGGTTGTTTGGCAAGTGGTCCTCTTTCTCAATTTCTTGGACGCAAAAAAACCATGTTACTAGCGAATTTACCGTTTATGGCAGCTTGGATTATTTTTTACTATTCATCAACTGCAGCGATGCTATTCGTCGCTCTTGCCATAACAGGACTAACTGGCGGTTTAATCGAAGCTCCCGTTATGACATATGTAGCAGAAATTACTCAACCCCATCTCCGAGGAATGCTTTCTGCAACATCAACAATGGCTGTTATATTAGGCGTTTTTACTCAATTACTAGGAGGAAAAATTACCACTTGGAGGACTGTGTCTCTCGTAAACATTGCATATCCAATATTATGTTTTACAGCTTTATTTCTGGTGCCAGAAAGTCCACATTGGCTAGCAGGTAAGATAATTGGTATAATTTTAAAGTACAAATTTTAAAGTAATAACGACGCTACCTGGGTGCCGGAGACCCGAAAATCTTTCCTGATACACTCGGGCAGCTTGCCTATAATTTCGCTGACATTCTCCCAAAACCAAAATCATATCAACAATTTCACTAGGCGTATAATCAACCATCGTAAAATTAGAGTTCTAGATCAACTGGTTCTAGAACAACTAGAACTTGTAACATGAAAATCAATAGTATTAGTACTCGAAGTTGTTGTGCTAGCAGATATTCTCTTTTTGTAAACATTATTATCAATAGCATTCAAACTCGTCTTGTTGAATTTATAAATTAGAAACATTTTCTGGACGTGCAATGAAGAAAAAAACTTCAAGCCAATTGAAGTGACTTTGAATGTCATTTCAAGGTCAACATAATTTAGGTCAATGGATTCGTCTTGAGGTAAGCTAAGTTTCTAGCGTGAAAAAAAACTGTTTCCATTTAAAAAAAACAAAGGTCACCTTCAAATTTCGGAGACGCCTCCACCCAGAAAAAACCAGTACTCATCATTGAATGTCCCCCTTCAAATAGAACAAGTTTCGATTAAACATTTTTTTCAAATGATGAATATTTTGCGAGATAATCGCGTGGAAAGATTAGAATCAGACACCCTGTATATGGTCTTAAAGAATTAAAAAATACAAGTACTTTTATAAATTAGCAATTGCTTCGCGCTACTTTTACATTTCATTGTTGATTGCAATATCAAGAGGTTAGGTTAGGCCACAGGCCTTTGTAACCGGGGAACCTCGGGATCGGTCTCCCGGCACAATCTGACACCCTTTCCCAAAGGTACCGAAAGACAGAAGGGCGCCAGGGACTTTTTGACCTTCTAAAAGTCCCAAAGGACTATCCGATGAGACCAAAAGTTCCCAAATCCAAAACTAACTCGCTCTCACCTACGGAACGTGAGGGTTCCGCCACGACTCCGCCAACTGCCGACCTAACCTGAAAAGAGAAGGGTTCGCCCGCAGGAAAATCTCCCCAAATAAATGAAATCAGAATTTGTGCACAATGAAAACTTTAACCCCCTAAAAAACACCTCTGGTGCAAAAAAAGTCGAGACAAGTTCATGTATGAAAAGGGATTTCTCTAGAAAAAGCAACTCCCCGAAAATTTCTAATTTACACAAAACGTCCCAAAATAAAAAAATTATTGTGGTACATCTTGAAAATCTTCAGCCAAACAAAGTAGTTAAATCCCATAACAATAGACAAGTTTAAATTTTCCATTGTATCCATATGAATTTTGAAAAACTTCGGCCAAATAAAATTATGAAATCCGATAACATTAGACAAGCTCGTTTTTTCCATTATGTCAATACGAACTAATTACAAAATGGAAAGAATTTTTTCTGTTTACGTGATTAGAACCGGTAGTGAACTTGTCGGGCCCGGAACCCTAACGATAAGCAATAAGTATCTTATAGTTTAAACTAATAATTAAAACTCACACATCTGAATTAATAATTTCACAAACAAACAATCAGAAAGGTTTGTTAACTTCTTTGAAAGTATTAGGATTACTTATTAATATTCAGCTAAGAATATTTACATTTTAGAGCGCATGTTAAAACACTAAATGTTACATGTTTAATAATAACACACTCAAAGAAATATCTATTATTATTATTAAACATACTATAAAGAAATATGTTGATCAAATTATTTCAAACGTGTTAAAACACCCATCTTTAGTTTTGAAATATAGTTTACATAAATATGAAAGTAGCTTTAAATGTCGATCTTTAATAGTTATCTCCCAACAATCCATATATAATTTTAGAGTATATGTATAGACTAAGTGACTAGTTCAATTTCATGATCGTATTATCGTAAAACATATTTCTACTGCAGATATTATATGGAATTCACTTCCAAAAACGCTAGGTTTTGGAGCCCGACAAGTTCACTACCGGTTCTAATCACGTAAACAGAAAAAATTCTTTCCATTTTGTAATTACTTCATATTGACATAATGGAAAAAACGAGCTTGTCTAATGTTATCGGATTTCATAATTTTATTTGGCCGAAGTTTTTCAAAATACATATGGATATAATGGAAAATTTGAACTTTTTTTATTGTAACTGGATTTAACTACTTTGTTTGGCTGAAGATTTTCAAAATGTACCACAATCATTTTTTTATTTTGGGACGTTTTGTGTAAATTAGAAATTTTCGGGGATTTGCTTTTTCTAGAGAAATCCCTTTTCATACATGAACTTGTCTCGACTTTTTTTGCCCCAGAGGTGTTTTTTAGGGGGATTTGTCTCCTTTTTGTAAATATACAATTTAATTTTGGCACTTTGCAAGAGCGTGTTCAAAATTTAATTTTTCTGTACGCTTTATTAATCGCACCAAATTAAATTTTATAAAATTAAATCAAACCAGAGTTCTACAAACAATTAATTTATTTCATTTTGGCGCGTTTATTAAACCGTGTTTAAAACTCTTTTGTGATGCTATATATACATAGGGTGTCCCAGCTAACTTGACCGCTATCAATATCTTGCTTAGTGTTGGTAATATATATTCAAGGTAGTCAAGTTAGCTGGGACACCCTGTATATATAACCTGCGTCGATAAGTTAAATTTTTTCATCATTTGGGAATTCGGAAAAATATATGTACACGGTAGAGCTCTTGCCATATTTATTTTGTCATATTACCTAGGGCCTAGCAAACCCCTCATTTACCACTACTGTCTGTCGCAAATTTTTCTCATATTACCTAGGGCCTAGCAAACCCCTCATTTCACCGCTACTGTCTGTTGCAAATCTCGTGTGAGCGTATAGAGGCATCCAGCCGTGTATGTATACAGAGAAACTCATACAACTTAGTGGACATTTTGCGTTTGAATGTATGCAGGTTGAAGCTGTGTATATGGTGCATTCCACGCCAAATCGGACGGTTTGAAAAATTTTGATTTTTGATTTCGTCAATTTTTTGATGTTTTTTAGTACCTACCGAAAAACCCTTCCTAGTATATTTTGAGATTTTTTGATTACCCGTTCAAAAGATATCAAATTTTCAAAAAAATCGCTTTTTTTTAGTTTTTTGCTGATAACTTTTTCAATAATGGTCCAAATTTGAACTGTTTCTTTCAAAATTTTTGTTTTTTCATGTACTCTTTAGAAAAAAATATATAAAAAATTTTTAAAGTATTTTTGAATGAAATTTTTGAGTTATTAATCTCATTTTCCAAAGTGAGTGCATATTTTGATTTTCGTCAAAATTTTGTATAGCAAACTACTACTCATTTCACAACTTTTAAGGCCGGTCCGATCGTGGGACCTCCAAAGCTATTATTTTTTTTAGATTTTTGAAAAATGTTTTCTTTCTATTAAGCGTTATGAATATCAATTTCCGTTACTGTATATTATTATTCTAATTATTTTTTAATAATTTCTACAATTTATAATGCTAAAAAGGTATTTAAAATCAATCAACAGTCGTTAAATCAATTTATAATGAATAAAACAAAAATATTTATTTATTTTGACGACGTAGACGACGTGAACGACGTGGACGACGACGTAGACTACGTAGACGACGTAGACGGCGACGTGGACGACGACGTAGATGACGACGTGGACGACGACGTGAACGACGACGTAGAGGACATAGACGATGTGGGCGACATAGACTACGTGGACGACATAGACGACAACGTTGACGACGTGGACGACATAGACGACGACGTAGACGATGTGGACGATATAGATGACGAAGTAGACGACGGGGACGACGACGTAGACGACGTCCACGTCGTCCACGTCGTTGTCGTCTACCTCGTCGTCCACGTCGTCATCCACGTCGTCGTCCACGTCGTCGTCGTCTACCTCGTCGTCTTCGTCCTCATCGTCGTCGTCGTCGTCGTCCTCGTCCTCATTGTCGTCGTCATCCTCGTCGTCGTCTTCGTCGTCATCCGCTTGTTGTTGATATTATTATTTTCTTTAGTTTCGTCCTATTATTATTATTATTATTATTATTATTATTATTATTATTATTATTATTTTTATTATGATTATTAATATTCATATTATTATTTTATTACTATTACCGACTTTATATCTAGAGATAATACATAACGTGCGTCGGTAAAGTAAATTTTTCGTGTTTTGGATATTTGTGAAAACAAAACACAACTCATATATCTTAAAGCGTATCGGAAACGACAGACAGCCTTTGAATGTATTTGTCCTGTATATACACAGCATGCTTCAACTTTTTTTCACGTCCCGCAGCTAGTTGCTTGGAGAATAGATACACGTTAGCGCTCGAGCCCAATTCATACATGAACTTGTCTCGAGACACTATACCGTGTCTCTTGATATTGTAATGTCCGGAGACATCACCCGAAAGACCCCCACTGCCTTCTACAAAAACTAAACATTTTAGAAAGGACGGGGCCAGAAACCAAAAGAACACTGTAACCCATAAAATAGACATTAAGATAAGCGACGCACGTATCCTTATTTAAAGGGTCAAAAATTTTCCTAAAACAGACTTCCTCTATAATAATTTTACGACCCTTCTTAGAACTGAAATGCATTTACTTAGATAATTCAAACAAAAATTCTGTACAGGAGAACTTTAACCCAACCATTAGAATAGTCTAATTTTACGACCGTAAAGCCAATAGAAATTAAGCTACAAAATGTATACAGGGTGTTTGGCATAAGATCATGAAGCCGAAAGGTGGTGGTAGAGGGTGAAAATTGGAGATGAAAAGTCAAATACCACTTTTCGAAATTCGGAATAATTACCGAGTTATTAATTAAAACTTCTGACCAATTAGAATGTTCCGTTAGAATTTGGTGGTCGTGATAAAAATAGACTCGAACCTACTTGCCGTCGGAAAGAAGGTAGTAGTATTAATAATAACAAAAGAAGTAAAACGGTGACACCAATACATAGAAGATCTTGCTTCTGTTGTTACCACTAACACGCTCCTACTATTATGATATTATATCGTCGGAAAAAAAATATGTACAGGGTGTAATGGTAATAATAATAACGTAAAAAATTAACTGACGTAAATCAAACTTTCAAATACTTAATTGTGTTATTATTTCTATTATTACTACGACCAATACTGCTACCTTTATTATCATTATTATCATTAGCATCATTATTATTAGGATTATTGTTGTTGTTATTATTTTTGAAAAAAAATTTTTAAAACAAATTTTTTTTTCATTTTGTATCGATAATTGATGTTTGTAAATACAGAAAATACGCATTATTGCCGAAAAGATCATTTTAAAGTTGAAAAAGTGAATAAAAATTGAAAATTTATTCGGTATGGTGATTTTCGGCAAAAACGATAAATTTAAACTTTCGGGGCAATAATTGTAAGAAAAAAGAATCGTAGCGCTTTGAAACTCTGAGGATTTTCTTTTAGCACTTTTGAGGTTAAAAAATTACTAACAATATCCGTCGTTTATCTATTATATTCAAAGTTATACTAAAATATCCAAATATCCTTTAATTTTTAATATTTTACCTTTTTTTTAGATAACGTTATCACATAAAAAAAATGTTTTCATCAAAAAACATTAATGACCGATTAGAAAGGATGTTTTGCGATTTTCAAAATCCTATGTCTATTCTTTGCACGATGATTATTTTCGGAGTTATTGATCATCAAAGTAAAAAACGACTTTTTGTTTTGATCAACGATAATTCCGCGTAAATTATCGTATGGAGCTCAACAAGGTGTCAAATTAAGGAGAATTAGATTCTCCAAAGAAGCTTGATGTTGGCGAAATCAAAAAAAATTTTTTGAAGACCGTAGATCGTTTTGATGATGAAAAAAATTTGTGATACAATTTTTTTTCCGTTGGTTTTCTTACGATCACTCGTGAACCGCTTATATTTAAAAAATTTACTGCTCAAAATAAAAAACTAGAGACTTAAGGCTACAATTTCCTTTTTTTAAATTTATTATACGGTCATGATTCTCTGAGTTATCCTTTATTGAGAATCATCCAAAAATTTGAAATTTTTTTAATATCCCTTAATTTTGGTGAGTAGTGTATGAATAAAGAGAAAAGAAGGAATGAAAAATCAATATTTTTTTCAACTTGCTTGGAAAAATAGAGGTTAAACTTTTTTTCAAAATTTCTTAGCGACAATCAATAGAGCGACCTCGAAAACATAAAATACGGCCATTTAAATAGCTAATTATTACTTTTTCAAATGTAGTGAACAGTCAAAGCCAACGCCAGAAATCAGTTCACTTGGGCCGAAAAGGATTAAGAATTTGAAAATTTGATTTTCGTCATTTAATTTCTTACGTTATTACTACTACTATTACACCCTGTACATGTTTTGTTTCCAACGATATAATATCATAATCGTAGTAGTGTGTTAGTGGTAACAACAGAAGCAAGATCTTCAATGTGTTGGTGTCACCGTTTAACTTCTTTTGTTATTATTACTACTACTACCTTCTTTCCGACGACAAGTAGGTTCGAGTGTACTTTTATCACGACCACCAAATTCTAATGGAACGTTCTGATTGGTCAGAAGTTTTAATTAATAACTCGGTAATTATTCCGAATTTCGAAAAGTGGTATTTGACTTTTCGTCTCCAATTTTCACCCTCTACCACCACCTTTCGGCTTCATGATCTTATGGCAAACACCCTGTATAAAGGAAGAAAAACTTCCAAACAGTCAGTTGTACCCCTGCTTCATCGGAGGAACTATCGTTTGTAAATAAAAATGTAGTTGTTTTAACCCTCAGCGGGTACTCTATACTGTTTGTCCCGATCCGGGTACTCTGGGTCTGTGAGACCCGAGCGATTTTCAATCGCTTATAACTCGGAGCCAAATCATCGTAGGGAGACCTTTTTTTTTTTAAATCCATCGCCAGAATCTCAAAAAAACGAATGCGTGATCCATTTTACTCCAAATCTAAAGGTTTTGTCAATATTTAACAAAATACAAGGAGACCTTTCGAAAAAAAATTTTTTTTTTCAAATTGTTGTAAAAAAAATGAAAAATAAAGATAAATTAATTTTAAAAACGGGTTTTTAAAACTTAAGTGTTGTACTTTAAGGCTGTATAGGTCATTTTTCGATTAAATTAGGATAAGCGATTTATTTTTGCGATTGAAAGTTAGTATTTTTTACAACGTATTTTTCATATATACACGGCCATTATCGCTAGAAAATTTGTAAAAAAAATTGTTTAAAAAATTTTTTAGCCTACCTTATCATAAAATAAGATATATATATACATGCATACATATGTATATAATATTTAAAAAAAATATATATATATATATAAATATAGAGTTGCAATGGTAAAGAAAGATAAAAATCGAGATATATTATTTGAAAAGTATTTATTATCTGAAAACTATTATCATTATAACATTGTAATTATTTTTTACATATCGGTAGTTGAACAAGCAGAACAAATTTTAGATGTATGTTCGATCTTCTTCTTCCCCAGAAGAAGCATCATTTTCGTAAACTTCCTCTTTGTTACGGTTCTCGATTGCTGCCAACTCAGCGGCGGACCGCGTGCGAGACCGCGTCTCCATTTCTGCCTTAAACAAAAACTAAGCTATTAAAAAAATTTTTCACGCGCACTATACATTAAAACATATATTTTTACATTATTAAGTAATTTAAATATAAATTCTAAATAATTATAATTTTTTCATAAAACTTACTTTCTGACATTACGGGTACTCTGGGTCCAGGAGACCCGAATCGAATTTTTCAATGCTCCTAGCTCCGTAGGTGACGTCGCACTGGAATGGCACGAGTGCTCCCTTGATTTGGCACACAAAGAAGGATTTTTCCCCGCTATAACGAATCCCCGTCCCCTGCGCCCCTCCGAGATATTCACATATACGATTTTGCGCTCGGGTCTGTCAGACCCAGAGTACCCGCTGAGGGTTAAAGTTATTTTGATCTTTTCTTTAGGAATTGTCCATTTCGAATGTCGGTTTCGCGTTATTTCTCATTTTTCCATTAAGCTGGCCGATGGGAGCTCCGGGAGTGTTTTTCCCCTCGTCATCGAGATTACTCCAGCTGCATCATTGATTCCACAAATGGGGAATCCTTGATCTCTTTATTTAAATCTTAAAATTCCAAACCGAGATATCTCTCCACAAATGGGGAATCCTCGGCCTCTTTACTAAATCCTAAATCCAAATCGAGATATTTCTCCACAATTGGGGAATCCTCGATCTCCTAATTAAATCTTAAATCCAAACCGAGATATTTCTCCACAATTGGGGAATCCTCGGCCTCTTTACTAAATCTTAAATCCAAGTCGAGATATTTCTCCACAAATGGGGAATCCTCGATCTTTTTATTAAATCTTAAAATTCCAAACCGAGATATCTCTCCACAATTGGGGAATCCTCGGCCTCTTTACTAAATCCTAAATCCAAATCGAGATATTTCTCCACAATTGGGGAATCCTCGATCTCCTAATTAAATCTTAAATCCAAACCGAGATATTTCTCCATAATTGGGGAATCCTCGGCCTCTTTACTAGATCTTAAATCCAAATCGAGATAGTTCTCCACAATTGGGTAATCCTCGATCTCCTTACTAAATCTTGAAACAGAGATATTTCTCCACGTCTGGGAATTTTCGATCCTTTTATGTTCCAATTCCAAATCCAACGAATTCTCTGAATAGGGAATCTTGACCTTCATTTCTAAGACCCAAGATTCCTCTTCTCGAGGAATCCTCAAATTCCTTTTTCTACCTTCTCTTCCAAAAATTATAGGTTTCGATTTCGTTTGTTCCGACAATTTCCTATCCCTGAATCGGTTTTCTACATCGATTCAAAAATGGAAACTAAGTCTTGAGTTGCTCTTGAATTACCATTCAAAACCCCAATTCTAGACGTAACAATATAAAGAAAAAGAACTAATAATAATAGCAATGATAATGTTGGGGGAAAATCCCTTCTGGCGGATGGTCCTGTTTCGCCACGTGGTCCCAAATGGACCCGACCAAAACTATATGGCGAAACCAAAAAGATACACTAAAAGGACCAATCCGAACAAAACAAAGACAAAAGAAAATAATCACCTATAAAGATATTCAAATATAAAACTCAAAAAGAAAGGGGCGAAGCCGAACTTTTTGGTAAAGCCCAAAACTAATTCCGTGGGCCACCCAAACGGTAGGCGACTTAAAATGGCTGACATAACGGTCGTGTTGAAGCTCAACTGCTTCTAGCCGACCGATATGAACCTTCTCCAAAGAAAATGCGAAGCTTCAAAAAGCTCGCTCAAAATGCCGAAGCCCTCGCGCTATCATCAAAATCCCCAAAATAGACAACGATGGTTGAGCTGTTGCTTTAAGCAAAATCCTCTCTCGAACTCTCGATTAGGTTCCCAAAAACGTATTCGCTCCGTAAGCCGTCCAGATGAGAAGTGCCGATCTTCTTCTTCTTCATCGTCTACATCCTCGGGGCGTGGCTGCGCTTGCGCTATCATGCACTCCTTTGTTTATAGATAAGGAGGTGCTGCCACTGACTAGGAATCGGTACCTTCCTGGTTACCGATCATCCTTGCTTCCCGAGATTCCGACAGATGTCCCACGAAGATCGTTACTACGGGTTTCGATGGTGAGTGCCCTAATGCCTATTATTGGTTCGTTAGTCTCCGATCTATGAGACTAACCAATCATATACCTCGGCTTCCCCTATGCACCAATGATCGCTATCTTCTAGTATAGGAAACTTAACCTAGCCTTAACCTAAGGGATCTAGCCCTTTACATGATTCCGTCGCCAAAATACATACCAATCTAACCAACTTTACGTCTCGAAAAATACTCCTGTAACGTAACGTGTGAAACGCCACGTTACACCTTACAGTACTACAATTTAAGGAGATCTATTGCACACATGGACGTATAAATATCTGGACTAAGCATACATACGCGGGGTATGAAGACTTGAGGGAAGGGGCGGTCCTTGCTTTTTGCTGCAATAGGTTGTAATAACACACGTCACAGAAAAACGAAGAAGCAAATCAATACAGAAAAAAATATTGAATAATTGAATCTCTTCGAACTTTTTGACGAGGGATCGAGCCCTGGTCAATGTCTTATTTTAAAAAATTTTTTGTCTTCATAAATTGTACTACTACTAATACTGCTACTATTATTTTTTATTTATTTATTTTTATCATCATCACAATCATCATTATTGTCGTTGTTGTTATTATTATTATTATTATTATTGTCGTATCCTCTAAAATATTTTTTGTCTACTTCTTCTTTCTTCTACCGTTATAAAACTTTACAATTTTTAGATATTCTCGAATAACAATGAACTTTAGAAATTGCTTTATACATGACAATAACTTGAAAATTCTTCCTTGCCATAGTTCATACTTTCTTACTGAATACGCGTTTATTACTTAATCCTTTTTTTTGTATTACTAATGACCATTCGAACCCTTAACATTTCATGTTTTGACACGTACCTGAGCAGCGCGGTTTATTACTTTATAACGGGAAAGTCCCAACGAGAAAATATGTTAACCAGATGTTTTGGACTACTTCTATCTCTCATAATTATAATAAGCGTCATCCCCTCCAACTTATTTTCAACCAATGAAAACATTTTCATCTTTGAAGCCTCCACCCATTTAGTTTCGCGAAAAACCGGAAATAAATTTCTAATCGAGCAAGGAAGATCAGTTCCGAAATAACAGTCGATCTACGAGGTCTAATACGAGAAAAACTATATTTGTAACTTGTTATTAAAATAAATGTGTTGTTTTAACGTTGATGAACCGCATCCAACTTCCTTGTCCTCACAAATCTCCAAGTTTCATTTTAAATAGGAATTGTGAGAGTCGTTCCTTCTCCAAGGCACGACAAAACAATTATTTTGTGATGATGACGATAAATAATAAAGAAAAAAATAATGGTAATAGTAGTAGTAGTAGTAGTACAATTTATAAAGAAGAAAAAGTCATTGACCAGGGCTGGAACCCTCGTCAAAAAGTTCGCAGAGATTCAAAAGCCAAGCGTTTTACCACTGCGCTACCGACACTATTTAGAATTTATGTACAAGTTTAAGATAGAAACTGTTCCGCGTGTTTCTGGTTAATTAGGTTTGCTTAATTTCCTTCAGTCCCATGCAATTTCACTGAAATCTGAAAAAATTCTGTAATATCCGTCTCCGTTACCAAAATGTCTCAGATTTTTATCAATATTTTTCTCACGATAGCATGGGTAAAATCGAAGTTTTCGAATTTTGGTTATTATTGGTCCCAAGGTTATGATACAGAGCTCAAATTTAACCCAAATCAATATTTTTCGAAAAGCTATCGAATGCCCCATTCTACGTCCAATTTGGTTTAGAGGCACTTTTGACTCTCTTATTCAGTCCTCTCATGATTTGTTTTTCTTCTAATCCAATTGAATCGAGTTTAAAATAATAATTACAACAACAACAACAATAATAATGATAATAATCATAACGATAGCGGTAGTTTTTGTTGGGCTGAGGAGATGAAATGCATTTACGCGCGGAATGCCGGACTCCCTTACAGATTACCGGCTAAAACATCCCCCCCCCCCCATCTTCTAGGACACCAGTCCGGAACCGTTTAGCACGCTACTTCGGACTGGGCCTATTCTTTTATTGCCCCTAGGGCTCACTCGCTGTTATCGTTATTTTAATGCTTTAAATCCCGCCGCGACCTAGGTCGCCCTTTTTAGCACGGAGGATCTCCTCTACGTACTGCGTCACTGTGTTCCAGGTGTCTTCGCTTAGAGTCATTTCTCTGACAATGTTGTCTGGGGTAACCAGCCCAACCTTGCCCTCCAATGCTCCACGTTGACGCACCCATCGGTCACATGTGAAGAACGTATGTTCAGCGTTGTTTCTTCCTCTGCCGCCACTTTTTTTCCGACTGCGGCCTTCCGTTCGTAAATGGCCTTACGTTCTCTAGCCGTAAGACCAATAGGGATTACGCCTGAAATCGCGAGTACGGCCGGTTCAGAAACCGTGCGGTACGCTGCGGCTACCCTCAGCGCAGCACTTCTTTATACCTGGGCTGGCCGCTTTTGGTATTGTTCTTTATTTAGAGCATCCGCCCATACTTCTGCTCTGTATAATAGAACCGACATAACCGAATTCATTAATAAACGACGCTTGCTGGCTTTTGAGCCATTGACATTCGCCGTAAGTCTGCTTAGGGCTGTTACCCCCTTTGCAGCCCTGTTTGCAGTACGTTTAATTTATTCCCAACAGCTCAGCTTGTTATCCATAACAATGCCGAGGTACTTTGCATTTCGCTTCGTCTCTACGATTTCCTTACCGACCCGCATCGGCAGGATTGTGGGAATCGCCTTTTTCGTGTGGATAACAATTTCAGTCTTATTTAAAGTCAAAGCCAGGCCATGATCCGCCATCCAGGTATTAACCTTGCGTATAACCTGGTTCAGTTTTAGCTGGGCTTGCTTGACGTTGCGAGCGGCAATAAGTGCTGCGACGTCATCAGCATAGCCCACCAGGGATGTTTCTTCCGGCATCTTCATTCGCAGTAAACTATCGTAGGACACGTTCCAGAGGTCCGGTCCGAGGATCGAAACCTGGGCAGCTCCTGCTGTTACTGCCACCCTTCGTTGGCCTTCCTCGGTTTCGTACAGTAGAGTACGATCCCTCAGATATGCTTGAAACATCCGCAGGAGGTACTTCGGCAGGTGGAACGTGGATTCTAGTGCCGTCAGCATATCGATCCACTTGGCAGAGTTAAATGCGTTCTTCACGTCGAGGGTCACAAGAAGGACTACGCGACGTGAAAACTGGTTCCTCTGTTCGGCTAGTCTCACTGCCTCCGTTACCTCTTTGATCGCGTCTACCGTTAACCTACCAGCTCTAAACCCGTACTGTCTGGGTGCGAGGTCCCCAGCAGCTCGAATCGCCGCATGTAGTCGTGACCGTATGAGCTTCTTGAGTATTTTTCTTGCCGTGTCTAACATACACAAGGGTCTGTAGGACGACGGCATATCGGGGTCTCCTTTTCCTTTGCTAATGAGAACGAGTCGCGCGACCTTCCAACGGGAGCTGAAAGCTCCTACGCTCAGGCACGCGTTAAACATCCTCAGTAGCAGTTGTGGGTTCCGCCGGTGAACCTTTTTTAGAACTTCTGCCGGGATACCATCAGGACCAGGTGCCTTTCTATTTCGGAGGGAAAGGGCGCCATTTCCTAGTTCCTTGAAGCAGAAAAGTGGGAAGTCTCCTACCTCGCCTACGGTCGTGTCGGATCGTTCTGTGTGTACGGGAAAAAGAGATGAATCAATGTTTTCCATGGTGGCCACGTCTAAGATGGTTGAAGATTTAAAGGCCCTGAGCTTTTGAGTTACAATCTTGTAACCCCGTGCCCATGGATCGTGGTTCACCTCTTTTCCCACTTTTTTCCAGCAGCGAGCCTTATTCTGTTTGATAGCCTTCCGGAGGATTTTTTTCGCGGCCTTATGTTCTGCGGAGACGGTATTTGCTTTAGTCTGGTTTCAGGCGCACTGTACCTTCCGCCGTAACCTGTTGCAACTTCTCCGCAATTTCGCAATCTCCGGCGTCCACCAATAGGCAGGGATCTTATCATGACGGGGTCGCTTCTGTGGCATGGAAGCCTCACAGGCTTCGGAGATGAGTCGCATTGTGGAGGAGACCAGGGTCTCCGCGTATGCTTCCTCATCCGCGTTCAAAGATTCCGGTGCTTTTATGCCCTTGGCTAGCTCGACGGTGTACCTCTCAGCATCCATCTTCTCGATGCTCCACCTCACAGGCCTTTTTTGCAAAAAGGTCTGCTTGCCGGGTCTTTCGTGCAAGTCGAAAGTGATTTACTGGTGATCGCTGGCCGTGTAGTCCATCCATCGGTATGCGATGCTAGATGTTCCGACGCAAAGGAGACGTCTGGGATTGTTTCCATGTACCCGGGGCGTCGGAAGGTTGTGATCTGGCCGTCATTTAAAACAAGTAAGCCAGTTCTGGCTGCCATTTCCACAAGGAGCCTTCCACGAGAATCCGGGTAAGGCATATCCCATTCCAAAGCCTTTGCGTTGAAGTCCTTCGCTACCACGACGTCACCTGTGGTGCTTAGGACTTCGTCTTACAGGTATTCCAGCTTGGTGTTGAAGTCTTGGAGAAGTTTGTTTGGTGTGAGGTAGTAACTGTAACAGGTCACTTCCACGCATTTTGCCCACACAAAACCTTCCCGTCGACCAGAGCTTCTGACTGTCGCTTTCCTATGATCGACTACCCATATGGCGGCAGTATTCACAGAACCAGTATGGGGATTCTCTGTTCTCGTACTGCTCGCTCATGAGCAGCAGGTCGGCCTTCTTCTCGCAGGCTATCTGATACAGAAGATCGTTAACTATCCTACTCCTGTGCATGTTGCCTTGCAATATGCGGATCACTTGATCTTTCTTTTGGCCTCTTGTAGAGCGTTTCTGAAAACGCTACACTGTCCTGATCCTGGGATATGGCCCAATTGTTCCAGCCCGATCTCAGCAGAGAGCAGGCACCTTCCCGAGGTGATGCACTCTTTCGCCTTATGATTCGTGGATCCGCACTTAAAACAGATACCGCTTCTGTCGGGGCCGGTGCAAGATTTAGCCACGTGTCCGTAGCCGAGGCATCTGAAGCACCTAGGTACCACAGCCCTTAATCTTATTCGGCAATACACCCACCCTATCCTTATTTTCGCTTGTTGGAGGAGCTTGGCCATCGACCTGTCGTTCATCTCAGCACCGACATTTCTCGGGATCACCTTTTCTTTGATGCTCCTGAGGATGTCGGCGTAAGATTTGCTCAAAGCGGGCTTAATGAAGATCGCTTCGCGACGCGCCGTTGAGCCGGGTTTCCCACCCGCCATCTTTTTGGCCTGGTTTACTTTTCCTTGAATTTTTTTTTCAGGAGCTTTTTTCCCATTTTCTTTTTGGGCTCGCTTTTTCTTTTTCCCTTCGACAACTGTGAAGCCGTCGCTGTTGCCGCGGTCCCCTTGTCGTCCTTGCTTCCCCTCCACTCCTGTGGGGCTACCTTTCCTTTTCATCTTGTCTTCTTCTTGCTCCAAGGAATTCGAAGCTACCCCTTTCTTTCCGCAGAAGGGTGTCGATTGAGGCTTTGGGTCCTCTCGTTCCTTGGCGCAAGACTCGGCTTTCTCTCGTGACCTTTTAAGGTACGTTAGAGCGTCGATCGCGTCCTCCAGCACCAACATATTTGTCTTTATATTGGAGCTGACATTTTTTGTCTTGCTATGGCGGCCCTCATAGCGTTCAGGGCCTCCTTGCATTTTCGCAACTGTTCATCCTCCTCCCTCCCACGCCCTCCCACGCCTTCCTTGACTCCTACGTTCGACTGTGAGGCGTCTGGAGTTTGAACAGCAGTATTCCTAGAAAATCCGGGGGTTCCGGAAGGTTTTGCTGCCGTTGAGGTCGCCGTGTCCGAGGGGATCCTGTGATATTCTACAGGAGTAGATGGTGTAAAAGGACTGATAAAGCCCTCAGCGAGGACCTTGCTCCCTGTTCCCCTTTCCCTCCCTGTTCCTTCCCTTTTTCCTTTTTCTTTCTCCCCTTCTTTCTCTTGCTTCTCTTTATTTTTATTTTTTAAATCCATAAATTGTTTCATCACCGCTTCGTGCGCGAAGGGGCGGGCCGAAAAAACCAGGAGCGGGTGTGCCCTCGGAATGTCTTTCCTACCCCAATTCCCTGAAGCCTGGCCTTCGTTTGCCTGGTCCAGGAAAACACGGACGGACGACGAAAACACAAGAAAGAACCAACCAGTTTGGAGGCACTCCCAGGGCTGCCCATATCGTCAGCCAGTCTTCTAATTACCCTTTCAGTTGCCTTTTTCGACAAGCAGGGTATACTGCGGTCTATTCTTATTCCGGTAGCTGCACGGAAAATGATAGCGGTAGTAGCCGTAATAGAAGTATTAATTGTAACGTGGAAAATTATTCCCGTTACTTTAAGTGGCAAAAATCTCGATATTCCCGCTATAAATTACATCTTTTTTTTGTCTTCTCGTAATTCTTTCGTAAATTCGGGCTATCGGGAGTTATTGAAAACTAAAAGTGTTGAGAATTCTCCCGGGAACCTGAAGAAATATTATATCGCATTTATTATTCTCGCTATTGTATTTTTATTTTTTTGTTATGTTAACGAATCGCCTTATATCATTTTCGCATTATCGAATCCTTCCGCCTAACGCTGTCACCTTATTTCCTTCCCTTCCAACTTCATTGCCAATAAGATCACGAAGATCGGCACAAAGAGGACGCGGGAGAAGACAAGGAACATCCAAGACTTCTCCCACATGGGAAAGAAGAAGAGGGAAAACTCCGTAGCCGTCTATGACAGCGAAGAGAAGGAAGGATGAACTACCGACTCCCGAGAGAGACATGGAGAAGGATGTCACGGATCTATCGCTTACGGCCATCTAGCGATTCGCAGGAGACGTGTCGATAATGGAAAAATGGGTCGATGCCCTAATTATCGCCCAAGAACTTGTCGTAATTCCTGAATCCTGCCGTGAAAAGGATGGCGCTATCGCTAGCAACGCGAGGAAGCCGAAATCAGCTAATCACAGATTTCTGAGCCCTGTGCGAGTGCGGACGCCCTTTCTTGTTTTTGGGAAGACGATCAATTGAGGGAC
Organism: Gasteruption jaculator; assembly: GCA_949825005.1. Classification (NCBI taxonomy): domain Eukaryota; kingdom Metazoa; phylum Arthropoda; class Insecta; order Hymenoptera; family Gasteruptiidae; genus Gasteruption; species Gasteruption jaculator. The sequence continues at coordinate 1,214,953 of OX463769.1, read as the reverse complement.
CATCTTTCTTTTGGATATTCTGGTGTTGGACGGACTACCTCACTTTTGGAGATTCCGTTTCTGGACGAGACTTTGGAGTATCTCCCGATTATCGCAGTGGTGAGAGCCTTTACAAGGCCTTCTTTGTGTTTTACTTTGGCATCCCGTTTAAAATCCTATCGCCTATTGTCCTATCGACTCCCCTTTTTATGCTATTTTCTACCGCATGATTTCGGATTATTAAATATTAATTGTTCAGCGGAGGGTTCCCGCTTAAATTATATTCTTTTTCTGGGTTTCTTTTGTGTGCAATTATTGATTCTCGTTCTTTTTTTTGTGAATAAATGCAAATTTTTGTTAATCCCGAGAAAAGTCGTCTGGATTTTCTGTTGTTTTAAATTTTCGGATTAATCCAGACAACGGATTCCCTCTGGAAGGGTCTTTCAGCTCTCGCTGAGTTAGACCGGGCCCCCTCAGAGTCAAATCCGTGTCCGTAAGAACTGGCGCCCAATTTCCGGTTTGTTTTTTTTTTGTTGTCTTTCGCATTTTTGTTGAGTAAAAGGCTCTGAGCGAGGAAATTTGCAGCGTCGTGGCGTGTAGTTAACGCCGCGCTACATAATACAAGTAAGAATTTGATGGTTTTTCAATTTCGCCATTTTGTTTCTTGTGTATTATTACTACTACTACTACTACATACAAACATAGTAGTATAGTAGTGGTAGTAATATAAGCAATAACGGACGTAAGATTTTCAATGTTTTGGTGTTACCATATGATTTCTTAACACATTGAGCGTCGGCCTGTCAAGCGATAAACCCAGAATCCCGCATTATCGCGGGGCCGGCGCTCAATGTGTTAATATTGTCATTACTACTACTTTGTGTCGAAGGATAACACACCATAGTGTGGTAGTGGTAACGATAGAAGCAATGTTTTCATGTTACCCTTAGTTCTTTTGTTATGTTACTACTATTACTTTCTTTGGCGACGCACAGACGTTTAGGATTGAGTTTAAATTATTTTTAACGCCTACCAAGCCGTTCCGTCGTTCTGATTGGTCGGACCGTTTTAATTAATAACTCGGTAATTATTGCGAATTTCGAAAAATGGTACATAACTTTTCGTCTCCAAATTTCACAATCTTTCTGGGGTTTTCGGTTGAGACACCTTATAACGGACACCTTGTATGTTTTACTGTAAGTGAACTTGTTTAAGTATGCGTATATAACTGCACTGAATGAAGTTGTCGGACGTATCAGTAATTTTCATCAGATGTTAATGCATTACCGCATTCTTCGCAAGACAATGATTCTTTTAAGTGCCTACAACAAACCAGGCAATACATACAACAATTTTTGAAGAAAGTTTTGTAATTTAGCGAATGTCGGGAAAGTACCTGTGGTCTTCTAGTATAATGTCTAGTCTTATTCCAATGTGGTTACAGATCATTATTAAGTGGTTATAACGAATCTGATTTATTAATTACTTTTTCACTATTTTATGAAGAAGTTACATCCAAGGTTGATGTATTTTTAAGTGGTATGCAATTACCACAACCTGAATCTCTAATTTCAGAATGAAGGAGCAATTTCTTTATAGTTGTTTTAAACTGTCGAGTTGTTCGGTTATTATTGTGTCCTCCTTTAGATATATTGCAACCAAAAAATAGTTCTATGTGATCTTGGCTTATTTTGTAAGTTAAAATGTGTTTCAAAATTTATTGTTTTTCACAAACTTCATTGTAAAATTTGTGTAAACTCTTAATATACAGGGTGGGGGAAAAAATGAAAACCCCTGAGTAACTTTGCAGGATTAAGTTTTCGTGAAAAATGTTTCAGACAAAAGTTTTAGAATTTCAAATAACGAATTTACTGGTGACCTTGGATTTGACCTTGAGGTGATGTTTGAGGGTTATTTCAAGGTTAACTTGATTTTTGTATATGGCAACCGCTATTTCTGACCCCAGATTTTAAAAGAGCAGGAATTTTTACGTTCAGATATGTATTATGGTTAGGGGTCATAGTGAACCCGAAGGGTCATCTAGAGGTCAAATAGTTCAAAAGTGTCCGGAGCCCAAGTAGCTTCGTAAGATCAAGTTTCGTGAAAAATTCTTGATGATGCAGAAAAAACCCCAAAAAATTTCAAATTAACACGAAACGTCCAAAAATAAAAAATTTGAAAATCTTCAATCAAACAATGCAGTCAAATTCGATAATAATAGACAAGTTCAAATTTTCCATTATATCCATATAAATTTTCAAAAACTTCGGCCAGATAAAGTTGTTAAATCTGATAACATTAGACAAGTTCGTTTTTTTTATTATATGATTTGTCAATTTCTTTTATAGCCTCTATATCTTGAACAGGTGGCATTAAAACTTACTGAACTTGTCGGGCCCCGAACAATTCAGATGTTTGAGTACGATGTATTATTATTCATAATATTATTATTTTATCTCATCTTTACTAATTCATAATGCGGTAAAATTAAATTAATTTGTAAGATATTTGTTGCTTGTCGTTTGGGTCGGGGCCCGACAAGTTCAGTAAGTTTTAATGCCACATGTTCAAGATATAGAGGCTATGAAAGAAATTGACAAATCATATAATAACAAAAACGAACTTGTCTAATGTTATCGGATTTAACAACTTTATCTGGCCGAAGTTTTTGAAAATTCATATGGATATAATGGAAAATTTGAACTTGTCTATTATTATCGGATTTGACTGCATTGTTTGGTTGAAGATTTTCAAATTTTTTATTTTTGGACGTTTCGTGTAAATTTGAAATTTTTTGGGCTCTTTTTTTGCACCAGAGGTGTTTTTTGAGGGGGATTTGTTTCCTTTTTGCAAATATTATTTTTTCGTGTCCGCAACATATACAAACATACCAGTTCGGGTGGTTTCCTTGTAAGAAATGTATTAAAATAACTTTTTCTAGTCCTTATAATGCCCCTAGCCCTTATAATTTTAATTTATATAAGTGATGCGCATCGCAAACATCTTTTGTTTTATTTTCATAATAAAAGTTTAAGATAAAACGTTCTTTCAAAAATAATTAAAAAGATAATTTGAATTATGTGAGACAAGGTTTCTGAGAAGTGTTAACCAATATCTCGAACAACACGGTTTTAATGAACACTGAAGCAATTAATCGTGTTCTTCGGGGGTTACCTGTATATTAAAAACCACCAACCTTTTAACGACAACGATTCAACGCTGACTCTACAACTGTTGACGATGCAAATGTCTTGTTTATACTTTCTTGAGCTGTTTCTTTCATCAAATGTCACTTAAACCATATCGCATTACTTCGTGCTGTTCTTCTTTAAATATCACTTATTTATTGAACTCTTATTACACAAAATATTTAATTAATGTAATAGTTAATTAACTCTTAGCCCACCACGCGCGCCACAGACAACTGTACGGTTTCCACCGCGCAACGCCTTACTTTAACACATTGCAGATCGGCAATTTTTCTTAAAAAATTACCTCATGTCACCGGCTATTTGGTAGCAAAAGAAGCGCATCACGAGTTTACTCGTGGCCGGTCGGCAACGTTTGACCACGAGAACACGAGTTAACTGGTGACCGGTCAATAATGTGTTAAAATGGGGAGAACTGCCCGATCGGTCGAACACCGACTTACTTCAAAATGGGAAGATCTTCCCGATTGGTCGGCTAAGTGTTAAATGTTATTTCTTGACATTTTTAACGGTATTTTTTTATATCCTACACTTTATTTTTTAGTATTTATAATCCTAACATCATTAAATTGATGGATTTTATTAAATAATATTTTATTATATCTAATTTTTTTCTAATTCTTTTCTTTTTTCTAATACACAATTCTAATGTGCGTTTCTTTAACTCCTTGGCCTATAACCATGAGTGAGACTCGTGGTAAAAAATTTGTCATATGTGTCATATTTGTACACTTTTAATACTGTTAACCAATTCGCTGCCAAGGACGAGTATACTTGTCTTCATCTCCTCTTCCACCACCTCCACTTCTACCACCACCTTCACCACTCTTCCGCCTCCTCCACCACTCCTCCATCTCCTCCACCACCACCAACACTCCTCCGCCTCCTCCACGACCACTCCTCCTCCACCACCCCTTCTCCTCCTCCACCTCCACTCCACCACCACCTCACCACGTCACCACCACCACCTCCACCACCAACAGGTGGCATCATTTTATGCGGAGCGACTATAGTCGTCCGCAGCAACGAAAGGTGGCATCATTTCACGCGGAGCGACTATAGTCGTCCGCACCAACGAAAGGTGGCATCATTTCACGCGGAGCGACTTTAGTCGTCCGCAGCAACGAAAGGGTTAAATGTTTTCGTGTATTTTACCGCTTTTAAAGCGATCCCGCCACTTTAAGGGCGGGGTACTGTTAATTCTGTCAAATAAAGAGCATTTTTCAATAATTTTTTTAAAAGATACGGGTAATGCATTTTAAATTAGCTAATTACAGTATTGTAGTATTATGTCATTTAAAAAATATTTTGTTAAATTTGCAGTCAAAAATATCGAAAACTAAGCCGTTGGCAGCCAATCTCCGGAGACGTCTCGAAAAAAAGGTCTTTTGCGGTGGAGGTCGTATCTCGGAACTCGATCATCTGAAATAAAAAAATCAAATTGTTTTTGTTATTTTATGAGTTTCCCCAGGTAACGTTGTCGAGTTTTTTCTTTTTTTTTTATTTTTCGAGTTTTGGTGACAGTAGAAAGCGAAAAACGCGATTTTCGCTTTAAAAAATCGGTCTAATTATTATTGTAAAATAAAAAATAACAACAAATTTTAAAAAAACTCGACAACGTTACCTCATGAATTATACAGAGAAGTAGTGTACAAAATTTGGAGAGGATCGGTACAGTGGATTTGAAATGACAGCCTCCACCGGCTTTGAAAATATGAAGTGTGGGAAAATCGATTTAAAGTTTTAAACAGTAAAAAATCAAAATAATTCTCTTTTTCTCGCTGTATACTTACTCAGAATCATCGATGCCGTGAACTACTCCTTTTTCTTTCTTCTCTGCTAATTTTTCTCGGCATTTTCACTCACAAACGTATAAAATGTTAAAATTCTAACGAAAAACAGTCAAAAAACAACCGTGCAACTGTCGCGCAGGTATACAAAATCGGAGCGTAGTGACTCGTGCAGCCGTTGATTAAATCGCTATATCTTCCTTAGTTTTGCTCCAAATGCTCTAAAAATTTAGTACAACATTCTTGAGATGTTGTACATTCATAAAATGAAATTTAAAAAAAAATGAAAAAAAAAAAAGTTTACAAACAGTACCCCGCCCTTAACCGATTTTCAAATGTTTTCAAAATGGCTCTTTGGTTTCATGTACTCCTGATAATTTTTCTCAAATTTTCGTCTATTTCACCGCTTTTATTAAAGTGATCCCGCCACTTTAACCGATTTTCAAATGTTTTCAAAATGGTTCTTTGGTTTCATGTACTCCTGATATTTTTTCTCAGATTTACGTCAAATTTAGCGATTTTGCGCTGTGATTGATGCGACAGAATGCCTTTGAGTGTATGGAGTTTGAAGCTGTGTATATACACAACATGTTTTGGCTCTTTTTCATGTGCTCGCACCTAGTTGCTTCGAGAAAAGATACACGTTAGCGCTCGCATCCAATTCATACATGAACTTGTCTCGAGTCACTACCGTGTCTCTTGATTGACACAAGAGTTTTAGTATTTCGATCAACGAATTTATCAGTGACCTTGAATTTAACCTTGGGGTCATGTTTTGAGGTTATTTCATGGTCAACTTGATTTTTTTAATAAAAACCCGGATTTTTGACAACGACAATGAAACGAGCAGGAAATTTTACGTCCGAATATGATATTTAGTAATATTATCACAATTAATTTTTTAGGCCCAGAAATGGGCCTGGAAAGTTGAAAACTGCGGACGTTCTGAAATTGATTATGTTTTGTACATCTCACTACTGTTTCTTTTGTAATTTTTTTTCGCTCTTCCGAAAGGACTAGGTACTCAGTTTTTGGGCCCAGTACCAAAAACAGACCAAAGTCGGACCGGACTTGAACAATTTTTAATAAAAACCATTTTTTTTAATGGTTTTTTACAATTCTATGGGTAGTTTTACGTCCAAATATGATATGAAGCAATACTGAAATATTGAATATTATGAGCCTGAAAAATGGGCCCACTACGATATACTGTATTGAAACCTGAAGGAAGACTTTAAAATGTTTATGGAAAAAATAAGTATTTGTTTTGCAAAATTTAAGTACGCTTTCGCTTAAAGTAGCTTAAAAATAAAATAATTTCTAAATATTTTTTAGAAGAAATGCTTAATCTAAGGTAATAGAACTTTTTTGTATTAGTACAAAACGCTCTAAAGTGAGGTATTATATAAAAATTTTATTGAGCTTTTTCGAAAAATGCGAATTTATAAATGTCTTCGCACATTTTTGTTTATAATAGAAACTTAAAGTAAAGAATCAATAATTTTGTTTTTGTACTGCCATAGTGAATGCAATTATCTTATCCACAGTTTTAAAAGTGAAAAATTTTAAGAAAACGGAGTTAACAGTGTTTTTTTCATAATTAACTTTTTAAGTTTTATCAGTTAAAGTTGCTGTAAAATTAAAAGTACAGTATTACCTTCCGATAACAATTTTTACAAGATAATTTCGAGCAGCCACGTAGAGTGGGAGTTGAGGGAGAGATTGTTATTATAGGAGTTCTTTCGGTCTCGATGGGATTGTTATAGGGAAATCCCACTGTATTGCGAATTTGTTTCTGAAACTTTCACGAATTATTCCAAAGGTATTTTTCTTAAAAAATTTGTGGTAATCCGATAATTGTTTTTTTTATGCAAAAGCCTCCTAAACTTATTCTTTACCCCCTTCTAACTCTTTTTTTTAATCTTTGATTGAATTAATTTCTATCGAAAATGTCGATAGAACGAGTCGAACGACTTAGATCCTGTAATGCTGTTAGAACTCTTTTCAACAGAATTTATCAAAATGAGGGTGTACCTATTTCAAAAGGCACAATTTGTAAAATTGTGTCACGTTTTGAAGAGACCGGATCGGTGAAAGAACGTGTTATTCACGGTAGACCATCGTCAGCGACCAGTGGAGACAAAGCATTAGATGTTATGCTATCATTTGTAGATAGCCCACATGAGAGTAGTCGTTCAGTAGCTAAACAGCATGAAATTGATCATAAATCTGTGCTCAAAGTATTAAAGAATAACAAATTCCATCCCTTCAAAATTATTCCTGTCCAAGCTTTAAATGAAAATGATCCTGATAGTTGTATTGAATTTTGCGAGTCCATAATAGAAAAATAGATCACAATCCTCTATTTTTAAAAAATTTGGTTTTTAGACGATGCAACATTTCAGTTGACTGGAAATGTCAACAGAGATAACTGTAGATTTTGGTCTGATATCAATCTTCATTGGGTAACAGAAAGCCATACGCAGTATCCTCAGAAACTAAACGTGTGGGCAGGTATTATTGATAACACATTGATCGGTCCGTTTTTCATAGAAAGAAATCTAACATCAGAAAAATACGAACAAATGTTAAGAACAGAAATAGTTCCAGCAATACGAGCAATAAAAGGAGATGATGTCGGAGATACATGGTTTCAGGAAGATGGCGCTCCACCGCATTATGGCCGTAATGTACGACAGTTTCTTGATGCCGTTTTTCCCAATTGATGGATAGGTAGAAGAGGTACAATAGAATGGCCTCCAAGATCCCCTGATTTAACACCATTAGATTATTTTCTATGGGGTTATTTAAAAGATCGTGCATAAAAAACAAATCCTGAAAATCTCGGTAAATAAAGAAACCGAATTATTCAAGAAGCTAATCTTATTTCAGAAAATTGTGTTCGAAATGCTGTTGAAAGCTTTCACAACAGGATAGGGTATTGCCAGGAAGATGGTGGAGGACAGTTTGAACACCTGTTGTGAATAAGAAATATTCACAAAGTGTAATAAAGCAAGGGGACTCACGTTAACACTAGAACTACCACACCAGTCATTTTGACTGGTTAAACAATTTTATTTTATTATTCCTACTTCAGGTTACATTTTTTTTCGCAATGATGTAATGACTTTTGGAAAGATAGTTAAAGGATTAATATAATGAACTTTAATTTTGTTTCATACATTAAAAATAAAAGTAATTTTTTTTAAGTAGAAATAGCTACGTCTCAACTGTCGGTAGTTCTAGTGTTAATAAAGCACTCCAAATTGTGAGGGGCAAGGGGACTTACGTTAATAAAGCACCCCTAAGGGTACACAAATATTTTTCTACGTCCACGTCGTTGTTCCTGGGTAGTGCTAAAGGAATAATATCTAAAATCCTGGATCAAGAAAGGGGCTTTGCTAGGATAATTAGAAAATGATATTGTTTGGACTCAAGATGTTGACTCTTTCAATATTATTTATCATACACGGGCGTAAAATTTCATAGATTTCAAATCAGCAATAAAAAATAAGAGTTCCTTGAAAATTTTCAGTTTGGGACCAACTTGAGTCTGGCACTGTTTTTGGCAATGGGCCCAAAACCGGTGAAGTATTAAAAGATAGTGAGTGATTTGTTCTCAAAATGAAACTTGGATGGCACATTGATCCCAAAAATGGTAAAATGTCTGAAGGCAGGTATTAAAAATAGGAGTTTCAATCGAAAACAATGAGGGAGACCTTGAAATAACCGCCTAAATGACCACACGGTCAAAGTTAAGGTCGCCGCACGTTGGTCACTGATGATCTTTATAACTTTTAACAGGATCATTTTACACGAGATCTACTTTCCACAAAGTACTTTCGAGCAGCGACATACTTAACCTCAAAAGGACACAAGGGTTAATTCAACTTCATCCACGACTACACTTTCGGACGCAAAATTTCCTGCTCGTTTTATTGTCGATGCCAAAAATCGAGGTTTTTATTTTAAAAAAATCAAGTTGACTTTGAAATAACCTCCAAACATGACCCCAAGGTTAAATTCAAGGTCATCGATAAATTCGTTGAACGAAATACTAAAGCTCTTGTGTCAAGAATTTTTCACGAAACTTGATCCTACGAAGCTACTCGGGCTCCGGACACTTTTAAGTTATGTGACCTCTAGATGACCCTTCGAGTTTACTATGACCCCTAACCATACTACATATCCGACCGTGAAATTTCCTACTCTTTCAAAATCTGGGGTCAGAAATAGGGGTTCCCATTTAAAAAAATCAAGTAGACCTTGAAATAACCCTTAAACATCACCTCAGGGTTAAATCCAAGAACACCAGTAAATTCGTTATTTGAAATTCTAAAACTTTTGTTTAAAACATTTTTCACGAAAACTTGATTCTGCAAAGTTACTCAGGGGTTTCCATCTTTTTTCCCCACCCTGTACATATGTATAAAAGAGAAAATCTATCGTTTAGTATAGCAGGAATGTCTGGATATCTTCCAGACATAACACTACATTGAAAAATAAAATGCTCTGGATCTCAAGTACATTAGACTAATTGAAAAAAAGAAAGCCCATTCAATAGTAACAACAATGCATGAAATATCTAATGGATTTGTTTAAAGAATTTATCTTTTCTCTAGTAACGAATAAAATTGTAATAGGTTAGTTGCATCCCGTGATAATCATGATCTTGAATCAATATGATTTATTTTCTGTGTATTCAATACAGGTATTAACCATTATTATGTTTTTATTTTGAGTCAATTTAAATAGTTTACTCTGCAAAATACATTTATTCTGGTTGTGAGGTAACTATCCCAATCAGTGTGCTGGTAAGCAAGATGCTTTCTTTACGGAGTCAATACTAAGGTCTCTGTGCTGAATACAGACCCACATTATTATTTTAACTTCAGTAAAAATAAATATCCCATTTATTATTTTTACTCGTTTTTCTCTATGTTTTAATATTAATATAGAGGCAAATTATTTAGGAAAATAAATAAGGACCTTTACCCTGATAATCTTTTGTACATCGCAAAATTAATATACAACTTTTGTATTTTTTATGCAGCAAAAGGTCGTCACCGTGAATCAGAACGGGCTCTTTGCTGGTTACGAGGATGGGTACCAGTTGCTCATATTCGTCAGGAGTTCAACGATCTTTGTGACAACATTAAAAAGTCATCTGAGACCAATAATTGCGAAGAGGCAAAATGGAAGGCGTATACTCACCGAACATTTTTTATCCCATTTATTCTAGTATCAATTGCGTTTTTCATTGGAGCATTTGGGGGTTCCGCAACTTTGCAAACATATGTAGTTGTTATTTTTGAAGATTTAAATGCACCAATTGAAAAATATACAGCTGCAGTATGTCTTGGAATCGGAGAGTTAATAGGAACATTGGTCTGTGTGTCTGTAGTTCACTTTACTGGAAAGCGTATAATTAATTTCATATCCGTTTCTGGGACTGGTTTATGTTTTTTCTTCTGCGCAATTTATGGATATCTGATCAAAGTTGGTTTTCTTAGTGGAGAAGCTCATACCTGGTTTCCGACAACTTTAATAATTGCAGCAGCATTTCTTTCACATGCAGGAATTAGGCTACTGCCTTGGATACTAGCTGGTGAAGTGTTTCCAGTTCAGGTATTTATGCTTTTAATATCTATTTTTACACCTCGATTACCACACGGCAGACGTTACGGGTGCATGTGTTTTTGTCTTTTTTAACATTCCTAATATAATGGGTTTTGTACATTGTTCAATAATTTTCACGTTATTTAATTATCTACAATTTACCGGATACATTCTTTTGAAGCTTTTAGGCTTCCAATTGAAAAAAAACTGAAGAAAGTTGACCTATTTGTACTCAAAACACAAGACAGAGATATTTGAGGTTTGTTTTTGAACTCCGTGAGGCAACGGTAGACGGAAATTGCGTAGGGTAACTGAAGTTTGAACACGGAATAACTCTGTACTTTTTCATATTAAGCAATTTATGGAAGTGGTCAAGATAAATTTTTGAAATAACCGATTGGTTTAAAAAATATATGCAGGTACAACATAAAAGTATATGTTTTTTTTATTTCATCGAACGTTGGATTTAATAACTGTGGTTTTTCGTGATCGCTTCATTATACGACTACCATCAACTGTCATAAACTATATTGGCCACCAACAAATTCATAATGGTAATGATTAAAATATTATCGAATTGCTGTACCACTTTATTTTCTTTTGAGAAATAAATACTACCGATAACAGTAAATCTGCTACAGGCTGCAGTATATTCTTCTTATTGCAGTTATTATTTTTAATACTTTCAACGGTTCTCGTTAGTGACCATAAAGTTAGAGTGGATGAAATAATGAATAATTTTAACCACCAAACGCGTTATTTATACGTAAAAGGGTATAAATAGAAAATGGGATTGTAGATAAAAACGTACTAGTGGTAAAATAATTATCGCGCCGTTTGAACATGATCTGAATCATGGATCTGATCATGGACTGAATCGAGTAAATGCATTGTTATAGGCAAATATTAACTATTTTTGGGTGTTTTCCCCAAAACAAACAGGCGGCACATCATTAACAACTTTCGCAAAGGCCTTTCTTTCCAAAACACCTGTCTGACGGGGTCTTTAGGGAAATACCAAAAAAAAATTAATATTCTCTTGTAACAATGCATTTACGCGATTTAAAAAAAGAATTTTACAGATACAGCGAAAATGTACTATTGTAGGAATCTCTTATAAAAGAGCAATTATAATCTTGAAACCTAAAGTCATAATTCGTCGGCATACGTAACAAAAATTTTAAAAGTGCTAAATTGAGAAAATAGATCGGCTTTAACGGAAGAAATGACATTTCTCCGGTCTTTTTTTTTTTTATAAAAATAAAAAGCTGCAGATTAGCTTAGCCACGGCGGCACCGACGCTATTGGGGACTTACGTATAAATTTTGATATATACGTTGCAAAGCATGGTTCTAGTCGATGAAGTTTATTTAGGTTCATTAAGTTCCTACACAGTTTCATTGAATGAGAACACATAAAAAATTGTGTAAAAAATTTATTTCTTGAAAATAAAGTACTTTGTGCTCATATAAAAGTTTAACTTAAACACGTGAAACTTGACGTAAATATTCGTTTATATTTGATTTAACACGTTGTGCGCGGCGCCGAAATTGATGTCTTTTCTGTTCAGCCGGCAGCGAGCAAGCGTTCCTCAAATGATCCGATGACACAGGGTGATTCACGACTTCAAAGCACAGTTGTTACATTTTCGTTTAGAATGTTTTAATCAATTTCATTGAAAATACATTTGACTACATTTCATTGAGACTACATTTATTTTTTAATTTTAATACCGTCGGTTTTAGGGACCGACACCGGCCAAACAAAAGGTCCAGTGCCGGTCCCCAGGGACCGCGCTCTACGTGTTAACTAAGACCCGATAAACCAAAAAATCTGAAAAATTTCAAGAATAATAGTAGCATGAATACGCATTTCCTATTAAAATATGATAATAGTCCCACGAATCCTTCAATATCAAACGGGCATTTTTCGGAAGTTTTTTGCGTTTATTATTTTCTGTGATTTGGATTTTGAGTTTAAAAACCCGTAAAAATACTGTACTGCGTGTCTCAAGAACCAAATGTCTCTGATTTCTGAAACGAGATGTTTGAATTTTGGCCATCACTGACCCCTATGTTGAGATACACAATTTGTCTGCCCAGTCCTCTTAGGTATTAATATAATTGCAATTATAAACACATATATCGGAAAATATTGTTAAAAATTAATTTTTGTTAAATACATTTCATAAATCTGTACCCTGTGTGAGCGACAAAGAAAAGTATAACTGCTCATTGGCAGTGTCGTGAGTGCGACAGAGAAAGGTAAACCGTTCATTGGATGTGTTATGGGCGCGAAAGAGAAAAGTATTACCGCACATCGGTCGTGATATGAAAGCGAAAGAAAAAAGCTCATACCATATCCCCGTCTTCGTCTCTCGGTATGGTTACGAGTGAGAAAGATAGTTTCGTTGCTCTTATGGCATACTTCTCTTCCCTTGGCGGAGAAGAAACTCATCCCCACCATCGAAACGAAAATCTTGCTTGGTTTAATACAGAAGATAGAGGATTTTTGTCTTCCCGTAAGAGGAAAAAGGAAACCAGCAAAATACCCAATATCACCTATCCTTTCTGTTCAACATGATGTAAAGAGAGATAAGGAGACTAAAAATAGGCGGGCCTACCTGAAGTCGCTCTGCCTATTCTGCAAACTATGTAAAACAAATAACAGCTTCTTCAGGTACCTGAAGGGAAACCTATTTATTTCATGGAAACCATAAATGCTGGTATCCGTACTTCAGTACAAGATTATTTTTCACTTTAATTATTCTCCTCTTTTATCGAAGTATCAATAAACGAAATACTAGAAATATCACTTTTATTACGTATAAGTATTGTGTCATCTTGGAGTTTGCAATTAGCAGACTCCGAAAGTGAAACATTAATATTATTTAATAATAATTTTTCATATGCCGAATGAAACTGAATCGTGGTCGGATTATTTGTTGTAACTGGAGAACCCCGGTATTTTGAGATAATTTATAAGGTAATATATAATCACAAATTTTATCTTTGAAAAGCATCTCACACAACGAATAAAATTTTTTTAAAGAAATGATTAATCCTAACAAACCCGTTAGTACAAAAGTTGATTTCAAAGCAGACTTCTTTTGAAATAGTACCATTTTTGATGGATTCAATTTTTCGTTTGTATTTTCTTTATATTGATTTTGATTTTTTTTACTTTAAGTGATTCATTAACTTCTAAATTTTGAAAGCGTTTTGTAGATTGTGACGTGTTTTTGGTTTGTCACATAAAAGAGGTTCTTAAACCTATGCATGTAAAGAAGAATCGGTTTTTTTTCAGGGTAATTGGGCTCCAGGTATAATGCAGTACGCTTTCGGGAAAAAAGATTCGCCTCCGACTATGTCGGTGTATGGTAAAGGGGAAGATTCATTATGAAAAAGAAGAAAAGGGGATGCGTGAAAAATAAAATAGAAAATATATTAAAGAAATAACAAAATATAATCCGAAAAAGAATATCGGCTTTGAACAAAAGAAATAATTGACGGTGATCCGAAGACACTGAGCCCGCTCAGAAATGTTTGAGATAGCTTCCTGTCAGCTACTGCGGATGATGTTTCGGTCCGTTCGATTGCAGGGGAAAATATTTTGCTTGCCGTCCTTACGGTCGACTGAAAACTCAGATTCTCCTTTCTCAGAACTTTTCCCGCTTTTTAGGCTATATTTCGATCCCGATTGATTCGGGTACCCCATTAATTCCTTGTCTGCTCCGTAGTTTTCTGACCGCGAGCCTTGGCCATGCGTCACTTACGACAGATCCTCCTAACCCCTCGCTCCTTCCCGGCAAACTGGATGGGTTAGCCAATATGATAGCTGCGTCTAAGCTGCGAACTTCCACCGCTATCAGTGAGCTCGCTGTCAGATTAGAGGCTCTAGATTGACTGTTTACCCGCGTGGATGACCATGATTCTCGGCTCGCATCAGTTGAGGCGAGCATCGAGCGTTTAACCCTTTCGCTCCTGACGTCTTATATATCCGTCATTCACTTTATATTCCCCGGAGCCGAACGCCGGATATATCCGACATTCACTCGATGGTCTGCTGGAGATGAACGCCGGATATATCCGGCATCCAAGGTGTCCTCATTTAGACGCCTGAATAACGTTAAAATTAAGACCAATATTATGTTATCCCTACTTATGGCTATTGTTTTCAATCAATTACGAGAGTGCAATGATATTTTCGAGCAGAAAAGAATTATGGGGTGACAAATTACCACCCCACAACTAACTTTATCCAGATATGTCTCGGCTCCTAATGAATATTTTGCGATGCGACAAAATGGAAAATGTTTGTTGCGAAGAACGCTAGTTAATGAATGTTTTTTTTTAATATTGGGGTTGCGACCCCTATTTTTTATTTTAGAAAAACGTTATTTTTCTGTAGTATGTTCATTGTAAAAGATCAATTTAGCCTCGAAAAATAATTCTATTGACATATTTCAGGATTTTGCATAAAACCACCCCTACAAATCGTGACGATGCATTTCTCAATGCATTCGCTATGTAAAACCGACGAGACATTAGAGTAAATAAGAACTCTCCCAGAGACACCAGTTAGGGTCCTAATTGTATTTTGCGGACGCCTAGACCTCACGAGGACGCTATGACCACCCTAAGAAACTTAGAACATCGTTCCTTACGACAATATTTTCTATATTCTATTCCCGCAAATCGGGAGAGTAAGAATGGAGAGTCACCAGTTGAGAAGGAGCACCACCCTCAACAGGAAGGAAGGAGGCCTTGAGACCCGGAAGGACAAGAGATCCAGAAAACGCCTTGACGGATACGGGGACGCCCTTATTCGTCTGGAGAAGGCACTAACAGACGACACGAAGAAGCGGTGACGTCATCCTTCAGGCCTTACTTCAACGATATCCAGCCGAAACTCGTCCAAGACAAATTGGCGAAATCTGGCAGGACTCGTAATCAATGATAAGCGGTCGATCACCCGCTCTATCATGATACGGGACTGCCTTATCGACCTAGATCCTCTCCTGCCGGAAGATAAAATTTAGGAACGATAAAGGTGCGTAACCCCGAAGACATTTTGTCAGTCGTCCCGGAAAGTTTGTAAGGTGCACTAGGAGAGAGAGATCCAGGAATATAGAAAGAACCCAGGACCGATTACGAGGATATTTGAATCGCATCTCCTCGGGCGAGAGAGATTTATAGAGAGGACCCAGTGGAGGGTAGGAGATCCTTTGGTTCCGGTGAGTGCACTCTGCATAATTGTTGGGATTTGCGACGGTCTTCGGGGTTTCCACCAAGTCCAAGGAAGCCTCCTTGCACGTGGTGGATGAACTTATCTGCACGCAGCGTCCTTCGCGGTTAGGGTGCGTCCGGTATCTAATTAGGGCGACCGCACCAATTATTATTTTGTTATTCAGCATTATTCAGATTGTATAAATGTTATGTTAGTCTTGGAGATCGCTAATAGCGAGAATTGTTGTAAACTTTCTATCCGGAAAAGTTTTGTAGTATAAAGTCAAATTATTAAGGGCAAGTTATCATTACTATTATTTGTCAAAGCCCGGCAAAGATTCAACTTTGTATTTCTTTCTTTTATTTATTAAAGTCTTATTTTCTTTTATATAAATATATAGTTTCCAGTTTCTTTAGTTTGTCTCACCAGACCCCACGTTTCGTTCCCCTCGCCGACAGGAGTTAGCCTTGCCGATAAGATTTGGTCTTTCTGGATCCTTAGAGAAGTATTGAAATTTTGATTCGGATAGCCGGATCTGGCGCCCACATTTTGAAGTATAAGAATCCAGGAAACCAAATATTATCTTTAAACACTCAGGCCATTTACAACGTTTGAGAATATGAATATTCTCACAAAATCGTTCACTACCTTTTAAAGCAAATATTCACTTATAACAATGAAAAGCATATTTCTCCCATGAAATATACTATCTATGCGGCGAGCTGAATATTCTTTTCAATCAATTACGAGAGTGCAATGACATTTTCGAGCAGAAAAGAATTATGGGGTGACAAATTCCCACCCCCCAAATAACTTTATCCAGACATATTTCGGCTCCTAATGAATATTTTGCGATGGAACTAAAAAAAATATTTATTGTGGAATGCATGTAGTCTCGATTTTTATTTCTATAAACTGGAGCATATTAAAAATCGAAACTACATACATTCTTCAATATATATTTTTTTTTAGTTCCATCGCAAAATATTCATTAGGAGCCGAGATATATCTGGATAATGTTATTTGGGGGTGGAAATTTGTCACCCTATAATTCTTTTTTGTTCGAAAATGTCGTTGCACTATCGTACTTGATAGAAAATAATATTAGCTCACATGGAGAGTATGTTTCATGGGAGAAATGTGATACATGAGAAATTGTGACAAGTGAATATTCGCTTCAAAAGGTAGTGAATGATTTGTAGAGGTGGTTTTATGCAAAATCCTGAAATATGTCAATTGAATTATTTTATTTTATTTACAAAACTATTTTTTTCTCATTTTTCGAGGCTAAATTGATCTTTTACAGTGAACATATTACTGAAAAATAACGTTTTTCTAAAATAAAAAATAGGGGTCGCGACCCCAATAATCAAAAAAACATTCATTAACTAGAGTTTTTCGGAAGAAATATTGTCCATTTTGTCGCATCGCAAAATATTCATTAGGGGAAGAAATATATCAGAAAAACCTTTTTTGGGGTCAACTTTGAGGGTAGTTTTCACCCCTTGAAAGCGTTTTTTAGCAGATAAAAAAAATACGTGTCTATTATTTTTTCATGCTCTACAACATATATAAAAATTACCAAAATCGGTGAGTTCGGGTTCGGGTGGTTTCCTTGTTAGTCTTGAGGTGTCGCCTAAAACTGGGATCCCACTTTTAGTTTCAGTCGTGTACAGACGCCCCAAAGTTGTGATTTTTGACATACTATCAGCTGATTTGCTTAAAATATCTCACCTCTACAAACCGCTTCTCACTTTGGGCGATTTTAACTGCGACCTCATGCGCTCGACATTCGAATCATCCTTACTAGTCGACTTTAGCACATATTGTCATTGGCGATTGTTCTTTCTGAACCTACTTACCACACAGCTTCTTCAGATTCTCTTTTCGATGTAGCTATCGTTGATTCCCTTAATCGAATCCTTGCATTTGAGAAATCTCATTCTCCTTTTATTGCCTGTCACGACTTCATCGCGTTAGTTTTGAACCTTGGTACTAAACTATAACAACCTTGGCTATTACTTGAAGTTGAAAAAAAAGAGTGTCCTGGCGTACAAAGTTTGAACCCTTCTGGTCACCTGAAACAAAAATATCCAACGGATTCATAATTAGTAAGGATGTCGCTATGGGCTCGCCCAATGACAAGTCAAAAAGAAATTTTCACACAAAATGGCAGCCGTTTGAAAAAACAAATTACTTTCTGTCCGTTTAAAAGAACAAATTTTTTTTCAAACGGCTGCCATTTTGTAAAAAATTTTTTTTTTGACTTGTCATTGGGTGAGCCCATAGCGACATCCTTACTAATTATGAATCCGTCGGATTTTTTTGTTTCAGGTGACCAGAAGGGTTCAAACCTTGTACGCCGGGACACTCTTTTTTTCTGAACCCCCCACTTTGCCAACTTCTTAAATTTTGAATTTTTTTTCATTCAATTTTTCATGTATTCTTAAAGTATCAATAAACGAAAGATAAAAAAATGGATAGTAAAGATATTTTTTGTTTCATTTTTACAGGGCGCGAAATAACGGCCGAAATTCATGCCTCTAGACTAGAATACCCCCTTAATGTTGCCTGCTGATACTTACGCTCTTCTCAAGCGGGTGAGGGCGAGGGCTACACACGCCGGTTTTAAGTATGTCTGGGTAAGGAACGGTGTCATCAGAGCTAGGACATACGATGGCGAGCCATCTATTGCTCTATCCTCTGAACCCGACCTGGACCTGCTCATCTGACGGCTACCTACCACGATGCTTTCGCAACCCGCTTCTACCATTACTTTTGCACGGCCTTCTTCTTCGTCGGAGAATGTCTATGCCTCTACCGATTCCTCTCTCATTGTATCCTACTTCAATGCCAATTCCTTGCTTGTCTACATTGATTTGGTGGCTACAAAATTCATTGCCAGCGGCGTTCATGTCGTTGTGGTCACGGAGACTTGGCTTCATGATGGTATACCAGATGAGATGGTTGCCCTTGAAGGCTATACCATCCTACGCAACGATAGGATTGGCAAGATTGGTGGTGGGGTAGCCCTGTATATCTACTTTTCTCTCGGGGTATGCTATCTGGTCTCTTCACCTAGTACTTTTTCTAACCAGCCTGAATATCTTGTCGTTGAAGTAAACCTTTCTCACGGTGCTCTAATCCACATTGTGGCTGTGTATAGACGTCCTCAGGCGGCCTTATTCGAGTTGTTTTTGTTCGATCTGCTTAGGTTTTTCCATGCCTATCAGTCTACCTTGATACTGGGGGACCTAAATTGTGACTTGACGCGGCAATCTTTTGAATCCTCCTCTTTACTGGAGTTCACCAAGTCGCTTTTAATATACGTAGTTCCCTCTGGCGTGCGGAGTTCTTTCCCATAGCCAGACCTCGGCGTAATTACTCTCTGCTCCAAACTGATGCCTATCAAGAATCCCTAAGTCGCCTGCTCGAGAATGAACCAGTTCTCCAGGAATAGGTAGAACTTCCTGGCCAACTAGAAGCTAGGGTTTCTTTCCTAAATTGCTGCATCCTCCATGCATTGGATACTCATTCGCCACTGGCACTTGTTCCGCTGAAAAGACGCCGCCCTCGTTGGCTTGTGCCCTCGCTCCTAGGCAACATCAAACACAGAAGTAGCTATTTTTGGCACTCCCCGCTACCTATTTTTGGCACTCCCTGCCGATGGAAATAAGAACGGCCCTTCCTTGGCTACATTTAAACGACAGCTGTGTAAATATTAACAAAATTAATATAAGAGAAGGCGAACAGAAAGGAAAAAGAGCATAAAGAACAATAATAAAAGCGTTGAGGATTAGGTTAGGGTGGTGCGACCCCACTCAATTTCTTCCAGCTCATGTAGGTAGTCGTACATGAGCTAAGACTACCTACATGAGCTGGAAGAAGGGGTTAGGGGTGGCACCACCCTAACCTAATCCTCAATGCTTTTATTAATGTTCTTTATTCTCTTTTTCCTTTCTGTTCGCCTTCTCTTATATTAATTTTGTTAATATTTATAGAAATCCATTGCTGTTACTAGTACTATTAGGCAAAATTGTTACTATTGTACCCTCTACATACTCAATAAGCGTTCATCTTTCCATATTGTAAATTGCTGCTATCATTACCAATCTAAAAATTTTTTGTCTTTGCTTGCTAAAACAGCTCTATGTATTATTGTACTAAGTCTCTCACTGAATTCTTTCTTTGGCCTACAGTGTATTGAGGTCATAAATAAATAAATATATCTATCTATCTGTCTATCCTTCTTCTCCCCTGACGATCTGAACGCCCACTTTGCGACCGTCTCTAATTCCAGCCCAGGATGCTCTGACTCCCAATTTGCTGTGATCCTCCGGGGGCCTGCACCAGAGCCGATCTTTGACTTCGAGCCTATTGCCGCCCAAGATATCATTGATACCTTCCGCTCCTCTCGTTCACGTTCTGGTGCCAGGGGTCCGGATGGGATCTCTCGCCGCGATCTGGGTGGGTCCTTACCAGTTGCTCTTGACCTCGTCACTAACCTTTTTAACTATTCTATTGATGATGCCACTTTTCCCTCTCAATGGAAAATCTCACACATCAGAGCACTTAGTAAGCTTAGAATCCCCAGTTCACCCTCTGATACGAGGCCCACAGCTAACTTGAGCGAAATTTCCAAACTTCTTGAAAGATTGGTGGGCAGCCAGCTTTCCTTCCACCTTGAAACCCATAACCTGATTGACCCTAGACAATCAGGGTTTCGTCCAGGCCACAGCACCCAGTCTGCTCTCCTGCGGGTGGTGGATGATGTTCGTCTTGCCATAGACCGTCGACAGGTCACAATTCTCCTTCTGTTTGACTTTTCGAAGGCCTTCGACACCCTCCCCCACTCTGTCTTATTGACCAGACTGCGGCAGGTGGGCTGCTCTGATCATGTTTTGGCTTGGTTCCGCAGCTATCTGTCTGGGCGATTTCAAGCTGTCCTCAATGACTTCGGGAATCCCTCTACTCTCCTGCCCACTCACTCTGGGGTCCCTCAAGGTTCGGTCTTGGGACCTATGTTATTCCAAATCTTCATAAACGGAATTAGTTCGGTCCTCAAACACTGCAGCCACATCCTATTTGCTGACGACCTCCAAATCTATTGTTCTTGCGCAGTTACTGACCTTCCTTCGGCCCTACAACTTGCCTCGTCTGATGCTTCAGCTGTTGCTGACTGGGCTACCTCCAGTGGCCTTAAACTGAATGTGGGAAAGACCAAGGCGATGATCCTTGGCAGCCAGCGCTTTGTTAATGAAGTCTATGCTCGAGCCCTGCCTCCCATATTAGTCAACGGCAATCCCATCCCTTGGGTAACCGAAGCGCGGAATCTAGGCGTAATTCTTACGCCTTCTCTCAATTGGAGGAGTCAGGTGCTCGGCATCTCGCGACGAGTCTTTTCGACACTTTATCGTCTCAAACATCGGCGTGCCGCGCTCCCTCTTGACGTCCGTGCCCTGCTTATCAAAGCGCTGGTCTTTCCCATTTTCGATTACTGTTGCCTCGTCTACTCCAGCCTCTCTGGAGTCCTTCAGCTGAAGCTCCAACGGGTTCTCAATGCATGTATCCGATTCATCTTTGATCTCAGGCGGGATGAGCACATTACTCCCTACCGCCTAGGCAGACTCGAGTGGATGTCGCTCGACAGCAGGCGACTTTATTTTTTGGGGTCCGCACTTTATCAAATCTTATCCTCGGGAAATCCACCATATCTAAGAGAGTACTTCTCATCCCCTGACCTTGGTGTCCGCCGGGCCGAAAGGCTAGCTGCCTCTCAGCTCCCTTTCACTATTCCTCCCTTCAGGACTGAAGCACTCCGAGGCTCCTTCCACATCTCTGCCACCTATTTTTGGCATTCCCTGCCAGAACAGCTCCGATCCGCTCCTTCTATCGACTCCTTTAAAACCGGGTTGCGCGACTTTCTCCTCAGGAATGAGCTGGAACAAGCCTCGGAACTGCTTCAGCATGATGACGAGGCTCTCTGCGATCGCCAGCCTGAGCTACCCCATACTTAAACCACCTGGTCAATTGCTGCCTGCAGGTCTGGCCCTGCAGTACTCGCATTGCTTGCAATACTTGCGTTACTTACTTTCTTCTTTCCTTGTAATTACCATGCTCTACTTCTTAAGCTTTTTCTCACACACTATTACTATTTTATTCTATCTTTGTTACTGCTAATTCTATTGCGATTTCTACCACTGTTATTTCTATACTTCGTGCTTCACTTTATGCTCGCTTTTACATGCTTTTTCAACCACTTTTGTATTTATTTGTGTTTTGTGTTACTCAGAACTCTTCTGTATCTTTATTTGGCCTACAGGTTTTCTAGGCCATAAATATATCTATCTATCTATCTATCTATCTATCTATCTATCTAACTATCTATTTATCTATCTATCTATCTATCTATCTATCTATCTTTCTCTTTCTCTTTCTCTTTCTCTTTCTCTTTCTCTTAGTCATGTCACATGCGCTCTTGTTACGAGGAAAGATTCAGTGGGAAATAGTGGTTTCTTGAAACAGAAATTTGCATCAAAGGTGCAAGAAAGGACGGGAAATCAGTCGGAGTGACGGTGTGTGGGAATTGTAACAAAGAAAGTGGAATATATACTGAGGAAAAACTGCGTGTGAAACGGTTAAATTGTTAGACGCCATAAGTGAGTCGTACCGCTCCGATGCGGTAGCGACAGCGGCGACAGTGGCGACGAGATAAACTACTGCTGCTAAGGCAGTCGATAAGTCAGAACTGTATATCACATGGCAATGAGGAATGTCTGAATTGGCGAATTATTGCACATGTAGATAATGTAGAAAGGACATAAAAACGCAGTTAGTTAGATGTATTCCATGTGACAAGAAATTCCACCCAAGTTGTCATCAATTGCATAAGGTTTACAATGTAGATAATGAACTTGTTACTTGTCCTGGAAAGTGCGAGATATTTACAGTGAAAGAAAGTACTAGTGGGATAGCTGGTATGACGAAGAAGCTTACAGAATTGCAGACAGAAGAATATCAACAAGAAAGATCCAGTATGGACATGAAGATAGATTGGTTGGTGAGCAGAATCAAAGATGATATGGTCAGCAAAAATGAAATAAAAGGTATGATTAGGGATATTGTTAAATATGAAATAAACAGCTTGAAGATGGAGATGAAAGAAATGATACAAGAAGCGGTAAATTGAAAGAGGGGAGATACAGAAGAGTTATAGTGCAGTCATGAAAGGAAATCAAGCAGAATCAGTGTTACTTATCAGACCAAAGGATGGAGATGCGAAAAAATCAAGTGAAGATTCTAAGAAAGATGTCAAAAAAATTGATATCGCGAAACTTGGAGTAGGAGTCACAAAAATGAAAAAGGTAAAAGGAGGAGCAGTTGTAGTTGGATGTGAGAATAATGAACAAGCAGAGAAGCTGAGGCAAGAAGTAGTTAAGGATATGGGAAGAAGATATGAAGTACAATTACCAAAGAAGAGGAAACCGAAAGTGAAGATATTTGATGTTGATAATGAAGACTGTGAGAATGAACAGGTTTTCTGGGAGAAAATAGAAGAACAAAACGGGGTACAAAAAAACACCATCAAGGGCAAAATAATAAGGAAGGTGACGAAAGCGAACTTTACAAAGACGGTGGTCATAGCGGAGGTAAATAGTGACACAAGAGAAAAATTTATGCAAATGGAAAAATTAAAAATAGGATGGAATGTATGTAAAGTATAGGACCATATAGGAATTATGAGGTGTTATAAGTGTTGTGGTTATTATCACTTTGCAAAAGATTGTAAAAATAAAGAAGCGTGTGGAAACTGTGCAAAGCAACATACGACTAAAGAGTGAAAAAGTGACACAAGGAAATGTGTAAATTGTGAAAAAAATTAAGAGTTTTAAGATTAAAAACTTAAAGTCGGATCACACAGCATAACACAGCACAGATGAATAAGTTGTGTATAAATGTTGGGAAAAGAAAAGAAATGTTAGCAAGAGGTATTATCAGGTGTACAAGTATGAAATGCGGATTTGAGAAAACACATGGCGCACCGACGCAGTGTGTAGTATAACAATTTTATATATATGCCATTTTGTTGCGTCATCAACAAGTATCAAACGTGCATAAGTGATAAAGTGAAAAAGTGTGTGCATCGTATTGTTTTGCTGTGTTCAATATGTCGAAATTTGTGCCAAATAAAGAGCATTCGTCGACAGCATTAATTTTTTGTTTTCATTTGAAGAAAACTGCTGTTGAATCACGCCGATTGTTTCGAGAAGCTCATGGTGAACATGCTCCATCGCAAGATACGCGTGGACGATGGTTTCGGCGTTGCAAAAGCGGTGATTTCGATATTGCAGACAAGGAACACGGAAAACCGCCAAAAAGGTATGAGTGTTCTTGTGCCTCTCCATTTGCCTCTCGTTCAATTCATGTGGTGCCCATCTGCCGACCTTCTGAATTTTGCCCATCTCTCGTAGGCGATTGGAAACAGCTTGTTGACTAACGCTTAATTGCTGTGTGAGTTTTTTTTGCGTTTTAGCATCGTCCTTGTCCAACAATGCTTGCAATTCCGCATCTTCGTACCTTTTTGGCGGTTTTCCGTGTTCCTTGTCTGCAGGCGTTGCTTTTGCAACGCCGAAACCATCGTTCACACGTATCTTGCGATGGAGCATGTTCACCATAAGCTTCTCGAAGCAATCGGTATGATTCAGCAGCAGTTTTCTTCAAATGAAAACAAAAAATTAATGCTGTCCGCGAATGCTCTTTATTTGGCACAAATTTCGACATATTGAACACAGCAAAACAATACGATGCACACTTTTTCACTTTATCACTTATGCACGTTTGATACTTGTTGATGACGCAACAAAATGGCATATATATAAAATTTTTATACTACACACTGCGTCGGTGCGCCATGTGTTTTCTCAAATCCGCATTTCATACTTGTACACCTGATAGGAAGAAAGTCTGTGAGGATATTATAAAAGTCAAGTTAAGAGGTAAGAAGTTGGAAGTAGTGACAGATATTAAATACCTAGGAATAATAATTGATAAAAACTTGAATTTCGCGAAACATATAGATTATATAAGTAGAAAATTAGGAGCGAAACTGGGTGTTATGCGAAGAATAGGTAGGGACATATCAGCATATATGAGATGTGTTGTTTACAAGTCACTTATTGCCTCGTTATTTGATTATTGTGGGTCAATTCTGGTGAGTGTTAGTAAAGCGGATATGAAACATTTACAGAAACTGCAGAACGAAGGAATGGGAAATATTCTTAGGTGCAATAGAAGAGCTCAAATAGCCAATATGTTGGAGGCATTGCATTTTATGTCAATTAAATAAAGAATTGAATATAATGTATGTATGATGGTGTATAAAATTGTGAAAGGTTTGTGTTTAAAATATCTACAAAATAAAACAAAATTAGTGCAATACACAACAGGAGTAGGTACTAGACAAGAGGGAAACTTATATATTGATAGGTGCAAGACTAGCGAAGAGCAAAGAATGTTGATGTACGAAGGATTAAAAATGTATAATGCGCTACCAGTAGAGATAAAAAACGAAAGAAAAATACAAAGTTTCAGAAAGGAGTTGACGCGATATATTACAGCAAAGGGGAGAGCAAATGCGTAATGCGTAAGAGAAATTTAATATGAATTATAAGTGGTGCCAGATTGTTCAGTTATGATGTTCATTTCTTGTTATCTTTTGTAATGTAGCTACAGTATCTAATAAATAACTATCTTCTTCTTCTTCTTTCTCTTTCTCTTTCTCTTTCTCTTTCTCTTTATCTTGCTCTTGCTCTTTTTCTTTCTCTTTTTCTTTTGCTTTCCCTTTCCCTCTGCGTGCGCACGTAAGTACTATCTCTCATACTTCTTCTCTACTCTGTCTTTTCTGAGAATTCCTACTGCTGCGCTCGGTCTTCGGGCCTTTTTTTTCTGCTTCAGGATTTGCTTAGCTGCACTAAATCGCTATATATCATTTGCAAAGCCGGGCAATTATTGTGCATGCGTTCCTTTTGCACTTCTTCGACCGGCTTCTCCTAACCTCAAAACCGTTGATCTTCGCTGCTTTATCGCCTTCTCATCTTGCCTCTCGCCTTTCTACTGGATCCTCACTGTCATTGGCTAGCTAGCATGGGCATGGCAAAATGCGGGAAATGTGAACGTCGGGCAGTTTATGTTAAAGTTACCTGCTCTGTCTGCCTTACAACATTCCATGCGAGCTGTGCTGTTGACTGTCTCACGACCAGCTTCTTGAGACAGGCAGGCCGGCAGTGACTTGAGATTGCTGTAAATCTGCTGTCCCAGCTTTAGTCAGAGCCTATCTCGGGTAGGAGGCAGGCCTTCCATCCGAAGCCGTCGATACCACGACACAAGCAAGTCCTCACGTAAGGTCGTACGTCCTCAATGTAAGTGCGAACGCGCCTTCCATCAGTACCCCCACTCTTCCTCCCGTTTCATTCCTTCCATTTTTTCTCCTGCCATCTCAATCGTAACATTGAGAACATCGGCAATTACTACAACCGCTGCTACTATGTATACCACCACCGCTTCTTCCTTAACAGCGCCTCGGCCTAGCTTCTTCCACTCCGCCTCTCCCTCTTCGCTTGTGTGCTCGGCCTCTTACCTACCGCTAGTTACTACTCCGTTAATCACTGGCATCTCTGCCTCTGTACTGCCGGCGGCTACTCCTGTGAGCAACCATCTCACTATCGCTGCTCCCGGAGTATCCGATCAGCTCTCACTTTCTGAGAAGCTTGATCGACTCACTTTCTTGGTCACCAGCCTTCAGAGGACCACGTCAGCAGCCGTCGGTGATATTTCTAATAAAATTAATGCGCTCAGCCACTTAGCGGGGAGGGTTAATAAGGACGATACTCGCCTGGCCGCTCTGGAGTCCGCGGCCGGTGGTGTCTCTGGCCGACTTACTGCTTTAGAGCAGCGGCACGCGACCCCCTCGCGCCCTGACTGTAGGGCGGCTAGGAAGCTCATAGTCTCTGGCGTTTCCCTGGGAACCCAACTATGAGATGATGAGGTGATTACCGTAATTCTTAGAACGCTTGGTGCCACCTGTTGGTTGTCCGACATCATCGGAGTAAGGAGGATGGTTAACCCTCCCGCTGGGAACACCCATGCACCCCTAGTGGGAGCCTCGCGCTCTCCTCCTTCTTCTTCTTCGCCTACACCTTCTGGTCGGGCTCCGCAGTGGCAGTAGCGCTTTTGTCTCGTGGTCACCGTCAAATCTAACTTGGCAAGGAACTCCACGATTGATTTTAAGAGGAAGTATTGTCTAGAGGTCTCCAACGTATTCGCTAGCCTTCTCTCCTCCTTCCTGCCCTAATTAACATTAATGAAATGTTGCCACCTGCCACTTACACTCTGTTACAACATGTCAGAACCAAATATAGAGCTCTTGGCTTTAAATATATCATGTGTGCGCGACGGCATCATTCGTATCAGGAGAGAGGATAGGAGAGAAACCCAAATCAGTGGTTCTTTAACTGACCTCGAGGGGCCATGCTGACGGTTACAGCGTCGTCGACTCTCTTCTGCTACTCGTGTTTCAACTGCTGCTTTTTCTTCACCCGACTCCTTGCTCGTCTCTCATTTCAACGCCAACTCCTTGCCGGCCCATACCGATCTCATCATTGCATACTTTGCGGATCATCCTGCTCACCTTATCGCCGTCACTGAGACCTGGTTACAGGAGAAAGTGTTGGATGGTATGGTTGCGCTTAACGACTACACTCCCCTAAAAAATGATCGTGTGAGTCGACTGGGGAAAGGTGTTGCATGCTACGTCCATAACTCTCTTAAGGTCCAGGTTTAGCTTTTTCTCCACGTCTCTCTATTGATGATCCCGAATATATAATTTTAGAAGTGCGTTTGGCATCGGACATGCTACTTCTACTCGCTATTATCTATCGTAGACCTAAGGCTGCTCTTTTTGCAAACTTCTTAATAGATTTCAATCGCTTCTTTCATGCCTATAAGTCGGTGATCATCATGGGGACCTGAATTGCAATCTTAAGAAACCGTCCTTCGAAACATCATCCCTACTTGAACTTGTATCATCTTACGCACTCTACCTGATACCTTCTGAACCTGCTCATCATACTGTATCCTCTGACTCTTGGCTAGGTGTGATGATCGTTGACGGTGCTGATCGGGTCCTGAACTTTTCCAAATCCAAATCCCCCTTTATCGCCGGTCACGATCTGAGCAACGTTGTTTACAGCCTTTGTTGCAGTGAGTTTTTTGTCTCAGTTAAGCCTGTGCTCTCCTACTCGAACTTCCATCCTGACCATTTTCGTTACTCCATTACCTCTTATTTACGTAATTCTCCTCTTGGTCTACCTTCACTGAATGACAAAGTGTCGAACCTGTCGTCCTCCCTCATTCTAGCTCTTGACAAACATGCTCCTTTTGGGGTTAAATCCCCAAACCGAAGCCGTCCTAAGTGGCTTACTGCATCCCTACTTGGCAAAATGACGGAAAAAACAGGCTTTACAAATTAGCAAAATGCAATCCTTCCCAAGTAGCGAGGTCCAAGTTTCGTGAGGCCAGAAACTCTATACACGATGACATATGTGAGGCTAGGAATCCGTTTCTCAGGGACAGGATTACTTCTTTTACTAGTCCTAGGGCGGTAAGGGAAATTCTGTCATCCACTGGGTTGGTCGGATCTCCCATGCCTCCTCCACTAAGCTTTTTTTCTCCCGCTGATCTTCGGTGCAACTCACAACTGCACCAATGTTGAATTTAATGACATCGTGCGGGAGCCGGTTTCCGGCTCCTCGGGGTCTTTCGTGCCTGAGTTTCAATTTGGTCCAATTACAAACACTGACCTCTTTGACACAATGCGTTCTACCCGGTCTAGACAATCTGCGAGAGATAACCTCTCGGTATAAATCGATGGCACGGTACCTGTTCAATTGCTTGGCGAGCAGCATTTACTACGCAACTAATCAAGGTCAACCCAGCGTTGACCTTGCCTTTCGGAAGCTGTACTGATTTTTCGCTAGTCTTTGTCTGCTTTCCGTATACGTTACCAGTCGGTTATAAATAATCCGCTCAAGGTTCTTCCCAGTGGTGTGTCTAGGAGGCAGATTAGGTGATACAATGATGGCTCATCCAACGGTTTGTTCCCCTTCGGGAGGAGCACCAACCATTGCATCTTCTAAGCACTAGGGAAGGTCCCTTCGCGTAGACACGCGTTGTAGACGCGGAGAAAGGCGTCACTTTGGCATCTCACTGCAGCCTTCAGTGCCGCGTTCGGAACGCTGCACAGTGGGGTATTTGTACGAAAAAGCTGGACAAAACTATTTCAAAATTTTCCCAATCTTTAAAGTTCCATAACTTCATTAAAATTCATTCAAATTGATTAAAAGAAGCACTAAGGGGTTAATTTTTCTATTTTTCTACCTTTTAAGCGGTCATGTTCAGCCAGGGAATATAAAAAAAGAGTGATTTCTAGAAATGTTTTTCTTCAAGATATCAGTCTTTTTTCAAAAGCCCTTTGTACATTGAACAATCATTTTAGGAAGTCATGCAACAAGTTTTGAAAATAAATGTTGAAATTTACAGAAAAAGTGATTTTCCGGAGCTTCTTCTGATTTTCCGGAGTTTCTTCTGAAAAATAGTGTTTTACGAAGACCACGACTGCTCCGATCGCGATCAATAAAATTAAAGAAACTAACCGGATTTACTTTATGTATCGAATTATTCAGTGTTTGAACAAAGGATTTTAAGAAATGGCGATTTACGACGAAATAGACGTTAAAAGTAAAAAAAAGTTTCGATTTCTAATGAAACATTCACTGGTTATTCTTGAAATAAAAAAAATCTATTGATCGACAAAAATCCTCCACTTAAACACTGAATAATTCGATATTGAAAATAAATTCTTATTTCGGTTAGCTTTTTTCTTTCAGATGATAGCAATCGGGACAGAAGTAGTCACGGCAAAATCCTATTTTTCAGAAAAAATTCCAAAAAAGGGTCACTATTCTTGTGATTTGAAGTATTCCTTTTCAAAAATTGTTTTGTCATATCTTAAAATATTGATTTTTAAATGTACACATTCCTGTAAAATGTGAAAACTCCTGAAAATCACCCTTTTTTCCTCTTCATGACTGAGGACGACCCCTTAATCCACTTGCAACGACATTTGTCCTCACGGGTTAAATTTCACCCTTAAATAAGGCTAAGTAAGACTTACGATTCGTCAAGTCTACTCTAAATAGAATTTTTTAAATTCAAAATACAGTTACTGAAAAGAAATCTGATTAAAACCTCTTAACGCCTGAAATCCCAGTGGCTTTTTAAGCGTTAAGGTCAGGCAAACTTCAAGGCAAACTTCAAGAATTTGTTTTAACAATTTAAATACCTATTTGAGTCCAAATAAAGCATAATTTTATAGTACATGTACTCAACTTAATATATACATTTTTTTATTAACACATACTTAAAACTGGCCAAGATACTGAGACGTTTCGCGTTACGTCACGAGTTCTTTCTCCCACTCTCGTAGTGGTCGTGTGTGCGAATTAGTCTTAAAATAAGGTTCGTGTACTGGACGGGTAAAAGAAAAGCGACTAACTTAGGATCTGTAATCGATAAAGAGTGCGAACTTCTTTATCGGTAAAGACCAAGTTCTTAAATGTTGGTTGTGTAAGAGTGTATTAACTGTGTAAATTTTTATTATAACAATTTCTTTTCCATCAAAAGGGAATAGAAAAATAGAAATGAATAACAAGCCTGTCAAGATGACTTCCGGTTTCTTTACTTTTGGTTATTCCTCACCTCTTACCGTGCTAGGAGCCCTGCGAGAGGATCTGGAGTTCCTGGGGATAGGGATACTGCGAGGAAATCAGGTTCCTCTAGAAATGGAAGGGGCTAGGCGTAGTGCTAAGAGCCTTCGATCTCTTAAATCCTCTACGAGGGGTTAGGCGTAGTGCTAGGAGCCTCGCAAAAGAATCGAGAATCTCTAATTCTGAGGATTAGGGAATAGGAACTGGGTTCCTCTCAGAAATAGAACGGGCTAGGCGTAGTGCTAGGAGCCTTCTATCTCTTAAATCCTTTACGAGGGGCTAGGCGTAGTGCTAGGAGCTTCGCAAAGGAATCGAGATTTCCCAAGTACAGGATAATGATCCAGGAATGGAGATTACCAGGACTTTGGGAAGGTTTGAGTTCTTTAAAGGGGCTGGCTTTTACACCAGACCCTCGAAAGAATCTCGAGTGAGATGTGATTCTGTATCGTTGAGATTGCAGAATCAATCTGAGGATACAGTCGATCTTACCTCCTTTTATACTCCTCTCAGAGCGTGCGGAAAGCGCTATTTTCCCTTTCCATCAGATTCTATCCTGTGATTGGTTTTCCTGACGGAGTTGGCTCATTTGAATCTCGCACATTTCGTGTCTCATTGGAGTATTTCAAATGGCGCACCGTCAGTCGCGCAATCCGCGTCTGCTATAGGCTGTTCACGAGTTTTAAGGGGTAGCCAGACACGCCCTCAGTCGATTCTGTATCATGACTCTCGGTTAACGATTTTTCCACTTAACCGATGTCATAACGAATTTTCCTGTTATCGTCGTAACGATTTTTCTCCTTATCGTTGTACCGACTCTTAATCTTAATTTGAATTTTGAATTTTGAATTTAGTTCTCTCAGACAGCACAGGCGCTGCTGTAACAAGGACAGCCATCTTGCCTGACGTTGCATCATCGAGTAGAGAAAGGTAAAAAAGTGCGTATGCAATACGCACTTTTTTAACACTAGAATGTGCATTCGTAGTGCATGGTGCAGTTGGTGCTTTCTTTAATGAAAGGAAAATTGTGTTTTCTTTATAAATTTGGATAAAGTGCTTTCTTTGAAGGTTTGTTTATTTTAGTTGATACTAATTTTCAATATTAATTTTTATTAAAAGACTTTTCTCAGCCTCAAAACACTGCATGTTTGGTTTTGAGGTTATGTCTCCTATTTCGATACTGATTCTTTGAAATACTTCATAGAATCAGTGTCACGCATTAATTATTACTATAAAAATGTTTAATAAGCTCATTATGTGAGCCCATTATTATAATTTGCAAGCAGATTCCAGTGAGTTGAATCTGCTGCTTTCTCCTCAGAACGGATGCATCACCGTTTTGAGGTTATGAAGCTTTTCTAATCATAATTATTTTTGATTCAAATCATGGTCAATAAACTATCTAGATGATTTATCTAGAACTTATGTTTATCATTAACATTGGTTATCTTCAACCAGTCAATGTAATTCCGATGAATGAATTGATGTTAATTCATCAATTCATTCGTCTTTCATCGATTCGACTCATCGAATGAGTCGTATCCTCTATTATACTTTCCTCGGATCGGGTACATCTCGAGGTTATTTTACTTACTTCAATCATCATGAATCGTTGGATGATTGAAGCCTATAGATATTTATTTTATAATTATTAACGTTTCAGCAAGCTCGACTTGCCGGAGCGTTACAATACATAATTCGTCAGAAACGTCTTTTCTTGGTGTATATTATTAAATAATTTGGTTACGGCTCACCTGAAAAGCACAAAAATTATTCTGTTAGAAGACACCAAATTTTCTAAATGAATGAAGGAACTATTTTTTCGCCGAAAAAGTGCTATTTTATTAAGGAAGAACGATAATTTTAAAAGTTGAATAAATGATATTCACTAAAACCACTGCCATTAGCGTAAAAATAAAAATTTCGAAAAATCCTTTGTCCATTCAGCAGATGTTGATGTCTACTAACAAAATAACTTTGTTGGTATTTTTTTAGATGAGCCATAACTATGTTATCATGTACACCGAAAAAAAGATGTTCCCGCACATTTGACGTATCTTGGCCAGTTTTAAATATATTGAGACGATTCGGCTGCTACCTTAGGTTCTCGCAGAGAGAGGTGCAGTCACATCTAAAAAGGATTCGTGTGCTGGACGGGTTTAAAAGTCAAAATGAAGAAATAGAAATAAATTTTACTCCAGACAATTTTTTTAACTACTAATATTCGTTTATTGAGTTCCTGGATACAATTCGAATTTATTTAATATCACAAATTTTAATTATTTTAAGTCTATTGCTTTTTATAGTTAATCCTCTTTAATTAATTTAATAAATCAAATTTCCTTATTAATTAATTTAATGAATTAAATTTTCCCAGGATGGAAGGTTTTCCTCATGCGGATTCGGTATCGAGGGGCTAGACGCAATGCTAGTGGCTTCAATACCGAAAAACTGACCTCAAGAAGGGCTGAACGCGATGTCAGTGGCTTCTCCAGGTCAGCTGCATGCAAAAAGGGATCACCTTAATTACTAGAAGGGCTAGACGCGATGTTAGTGGCTACTAGGAACTCGAATGCAATCGTGAGGGCTGGTCGCGATGCAAGTGACTTCCAGAATTAGAACACAGCAGAAAGGGCTGGACGCGATGCCAGTGGCTCTCTACTGTATCCCCTTTATAGGAAAGGAGATTTTTCACCTTTTACGAAGGGCCAGACGCTATGCTGGTAGCTTCTAAGGTATTGCAATTTGAAAGAGGGGCTAACGCTATGTTAGTAGCCTCTTTCCTATGCAAGATAGGAAATTCCTCGAGACTTTGAAAAAGGGCTAACGCTGTGTTAGTGGCTTTTTCTTCTGAGTCTCGAAAAGGAACTTAGGGTTTTGAGAGCAAATTCTTCCTGATCGCTTTGATCGTAGGACTACTCTAATTAAATTGAGATTACGCTTATTGCTGTTCTCTGAAGCTGCTGCTTGTACGAAACAGACGAAGCATCTGAATCTCCTAGAGCTCCCGGTCGTGCCTTTATAGCTTACCTCAGAGCCTGCGGGAGCCGAATTTTCTCCTACCTCGTCGAAGGCTTTTCCTCGAGAGGGGCACTTTTCCTAACAGAGAGGGCATATTCGAGACTCGCGCTTTTGCGTCTCATTGGAGCATTTCGAATATCCCCTTCGTTAGGCACGGCTCCCGCACCTGATATAGGCTGGTTTGGAAACCATGTGGGGCAGATCAGGATCTATCGGGAGATTGACGTCACGCATGACGTGTAAATCCATTGGTCGATTTGTTAGATTTGTTTTAGTTCCCTCAGATACGCCAGGACGTGCTATATGGTAATAGCTAAACTTGTCCAGCAAATATCCATCATTGGGAAGTGAGTTTCTTTTCTATACTGGAAATAGATCTTAGTGATTCTATGATTGAAAGTGGCTGCTAACAGCCTGTGAACAAAGAATTTACTTTTAGAATAGAATAATAGAATTTAATATAAGGTTTTTTTTAAAAAGACACAGTTTTGAAATTTAATAAGATTTGAAACATAAGTGAAAAATAAGTGGTGAGTAAGCTTATAGATAAGATTGTGAGTGAGTTTAATTTTTATTATAAGATTTAATATTCCACCACTTTTGTAAGTATTATTAACCTCTAATTTTGTTAAGCAAAATTAGAGGTTTAATTTTGTTTTAATGATTTTTGGGAATGGTAGGGTGGATTAATGGGACGTTGTTAATTATGCAACGTTTTACCAACGTGATCGTTGGTAAACTTGGAAACGTTACAATATGCTTATAAAAAAAATTGATATATTAAGTTGAATACATGTACTATAAAATTACGCTTTGTTACATATAACGTAATACCTCTATATACCGCTTACATTAGTAAAATTAATAACATATCATAAATTTTATCTTCAGTAAACTACAAATGTAATTTACAATACGTTTAACAACATTAGTCTGTTGGTGCAATGTTTCGTTTTTCATGCACTCTTTCGCTTTTTTAAAATAAACTTGGCGCCACCAGTTATCTTTCGAAAATCCGAAAGACCATGTGGTATGCGGCCATCTTGGGTCGATGTTATCGATATATCGATGATCCGAAGAGCAATTTTCGAACGCGCCCCTCTCCCTACCGTTACACTTGAGAAGCGTGTGCTCTACCTTTTTCTTTGTATCACTTTTAATCTTTTGTAATCGCATTAAATCTTTCAAATACGTTGCCCGTGTGCTTCCTTTTTTGATACCTCTAACATAGTCAACTCTTCAAAGCTTAACTGTCGACATCCTCTCTATCTTCGTCTTCGTCTTTGTTTTCGTCTTCATTTCCACCTTCGCCTTCGTTTTCATCTTCCACTTCGTCTCTTATTCTATCTGCGTCCTCCTTTTCGACTTCATCTTCATTTTTACAAGCTTTTATTTAGTTTCACCTGTCCCGTTGTCTGTCTGTCGGTATGTAATCAAATCTTGCAAGTTAAATTTGATTCACTTCCCGGTTTCCGATTGAGCTGAAATTTTGCATGCATGTATAAATCGGATGACAATGAAATATTATTATGACATGGAGCTGATCTGATGATGGAGCTGGAAGGTGGCCATAGGAACTCCGTAATTAAACGACGCAACCCCATCGAGTTTGGGCTCGTTTGATTCGTCTTGACGAGTATCTTGGTTGGCGTGAATATGCAACTCCAACAAATTAGGGAAAAAAAGTTCGTTCCGTTTATTAAGAATGTGGATTATGTCTGATTGATTAGATGGATGACCCAATGCCAAGGTGAGCACGTGCCGAGGGCTGAATGGTATGAGGGTATATAAACATTTCATATCGCTAACGTTGCGCCTCAGGGTACCAGGGCGAACCCTGTTGTACTGAAGCCCTTATCCCTCTACAATGGACCTCTGGGGGGATGGACCGTTTTTGTCCTATACTCGTGGGAACAACATGAACAAAAAAGAAACTACTACACAAGGAAAACGACGTTTAGAGAAGGCGAAATTGAAGAGACAGGAGAAGATTGCTAATGAAAGCGATGTCCACAAGCAGCAACGCTTAGAGAAAATAAGTTTAGCAATAGCTAAACATAGAGAAAACGAATCGTTAGAACAACGCACAAATACGCAAGATACCGATAGAATACATACACAAGAGAGAAGGAAAAACGAATCTTTAGGACAACGTACTAATAAGCAAGATGTTGAAAGAATGCATACACAAGAGAGAAGGAAAAATGAATTACAAGAAGAACTCTTGGCCGGGCTCGAAAGGAACAGAATGCTCAGGCAAGCAAGTCAGTTAACACAAACAGCAGAGGAACGCATTGTGACAGCAGAGAATGAACGGCAGAAAAAGACTAACCAGAGAAATTTTCAACGTGGTAGCGTTGACTGCTTTAACCTTTAGAGCGCCGGAAAACGCCTAGAAGCGTAAAAAAATTTTACTCATTACTTTTCATCTAAATTGGTTGAAAATTCATGTGTAGAGGTTATAGAACTCTCCTAAAATGATTGCAAATTTTTCAACCCCCCGGCCCTTTAAAGGTTAATAACGCGATAAATACATTTTGCGATAAAGTGTGTAATATTTGCACGAAGAGATGTTATCCCCATCAAGTGACCAAATATAAAAAAATTAAAGAAAAAAAAACCTTTTTTAAAAACAAGCTTTTATTATTTGTTATGTAGCGCGCCTACCAACTTCGCCAAAAGTTGGTGGCGTGTCTCCAAATTTCCACACCCAGAGCCTTTTGCTCACCAAAAATACGATAAAGAAAGAAAGAAAATTTTTCGGGAGTTGGGCGCCAGTCCTTACAAGGACTCGGATTGGCTCTGAGGGGACCCGGTCTCACTCGGCGAGAGCTGAAAGACCCTCCCAGAGGGAATCCGTTGTCTGGATTAATCGGGAAATGAAACAAAAATAAAATAAAATCCAGACGACTTTCTTTTCGGGATTAATGACACAAAATAATCGATTTATTCAATAAAAGTTCGGTAGCAAAAAAAAAGAAAATTGTCGGGAACCCTTCGACTAACACGTGAAGTTCTTACTAATTCGAAAATACGCGACAGAAGATAGTAATGAGGGAGTCGATAGGAAGGTAGGCGAGGTAGGGTTCGAACGGGATGCCAAAAATTCGTAGACAAGACCTTGTGCAGGCACTCGCCACGGTGATCGGCCATCCAAAAATAATCTAGAATTGCTCGATGGCAACTTCCACAAAGATCCGGAATTCCAAAAGTTCAAGTTTCTCAAAAAAAGACAGGTGATCCCTCGATACACGTGAAATAATACCAAAGTGTGATCCGCGCTCAGCTAAGGCTCAGAAATTTCTGATTAGCTGATTTCGGCTTCCTCGCGTTGCTAGCGATAGAGCCATCCTTTTCATGGCAGGATTCGGGAATTACGACAAGTTCTCGGGCGATAGTTAGGGCATCGACCCATTTTCCTATTATCGACCCGTCTCCTGTGAATCGGTAGATGGCCGTAGACGATAGATCCGTGACATCCTTCTCCTTGACTCTCTCAGGAATCGGTATGTCTTCCTTCCTTCTCAACTCTATCGCTGTCATGAGCAGCTACGGGAATCTTCTTTCTCCTTCTCTCCCACGTTGGCGGAGCGTTGGATACTCCTTGTCTTCCTTCGTTTCCTCTTTGTGCCGATCTTCGTGGTCTTATTGGCAGGGAAGTTGGACGGAAAGGGAATAAGGTGACAGCGTTAGGCAGAAATATTCGATAATGCGAGAATGATATAATGCGATTCGTTAACATAATAAAAAAATAAAAATACAATTACGAGAATAATAAATGCGATATTACAGTTTTTCAGGTTCTCGGGAGATTTCTGAGCACTAGGTTATTTTTTAATTATTCCCGATAGCCTGAATTTACGAGAGAATTCCGAGAAGACAAAAGAAAGACATAAATTATAAGAATTAGCGAGATTTTTACTACTTAACGTAACGGGAATAATTTTCCATGTTACAGTTAATAAAATGAACTAAAAAGTTAAAAATAAATTAACTCTAATAAGAATTATAACACTTTATAAGTTCATTGTAACCTTTAACGATAATTAAGCTTCTTCGTCTACGACAAAATAATTCCATATCGTATATAATTATAAATTTTTAGCACGAAAACTTTACACCTTAATTATTAAATCTTTCCGTTTTTATCACAGTCCCAATTTTATAAATAAAAGCGTGTTACATTGTGATAGCAAGAGGAGAAAGAAGGTGCTAAATGTTCTTAATTATACCATCAAAATGTAACACGCTTTTATTTATAAAATTGGGACTGTGATAAAAACGGGAAGATTTAATAATTAAGGTGTAAAGTTTTCGTGTTAAAAATATATAATTATGTACGATATGGAATTATTTTGTCGTAGACGAAGAAGCTTACTTATCGTTAAAGGTTACAATGAACTTATAAAGTGTTATATTTCTTATTAGAGTTAACTTATTTTTACCTTTTTAGTTCATTTTATTAACAAATAATTAAAAGCTTGTTTTTAAAATAGGTTTATTTTCTTTAATTTTTTTTACTCTTAGAATTTGGAAGGTCAGAAGGAAGCAATAAAGCTATTGTTTTCTTCAAAAATGGCATCGTTCCTTTTCTTGGAATTTTTCTTATGCTTGTCAAAAGCGCATTCAAAGTAAGCAAAAGTTTATTTATAATATCTTCGTTACTCGTCTCCCGGGAAAATCTTCTCGAATAGTTTTGTCGAAATAGGCGAAAATGTTTATTCATAGTTTCCGCTGCCTCTTCTGAGAGCTGTCCAATCGGTAAGATGGCATTTTCTATAACAGTTGGGCCATGAATTAAAATTTTGTGCATAGTCGGTGTCATTGGATGCCATGGATATAATCGGACATATAGTTCTGCTGTATCCGCAGCATATACTGCAAACTTTGCTGCGTCAATCTTGTAAGCACTTGAAATTGTTTCTAATATTACTTTAAAACGATATACTAATTGGATCATGGTTTGGGTTTCGCTTTTTTTTTCTTTAATTTTATTTTTAACTTTTTAGTATTTTTAATTTTGTTCAAATTGTTCCCACGAGTATAGGACAAAAACGGTCCATCCCCCAGAAGTCCATTGTAGAGAGATAAGGGCTTCAGTACAACAGGGTTCGCCTTGGTACCCTGAGGTGCAACGTTAGCGATATGAAATGTTTATACACCCTCATACCACTCAGCCCTCGGCACGTGCTCACCTTGGCATTGGATCATCCATCTAATCAATCAGACATAATCCACATTCATAACAAACGGAACGAACTTTTTTTTCCAAATTTGTTGGAGTTGCATATTCGCGCCAACCAAGATACTCGTCAAGACGAATCAAACGAGCCCAAACTCAATGGGGTTGCGTCTTTTAATTACGGAGTTCCTATGGCCACCTTCCAGCTCTATCATCAGATCAGCTCTATGTCATAATAATATTGCATTGTCATCCGATTTATACATGCATGCAAAATTTCAGCTCAATCGGAAACCGGGAAGTGGATCAAATTTAACTTGCAAGATTTGATTACAGACCGATACACAGACAACGGGACAGTTGAAACTAATTAAAAGCTTGTAAAAATATGCGCAATAGCGCAATTTATTGTTAACAAAATAGAAAATATACAAGAACACTCTAATATCGTAGCGTGAGATAAAAAAAAGAAAAAGATGCGATTGCAAAAAAAACTCAAAGTCGTACAAAAAGAAAAAAAACTAGTACGATTCGTTATTCTGAGAGGAAGGGGGGGGGGGGGGCGAGAGAGAAAATTTAGAACTTATTGTTAGCGCAAAAGAGAACAAATAAACAAAAAGAAGAAAAGAAAAGAAATCGCAAAAGAAACGCGAAACCGTGTTACAATACGGGCGAAAAGGGGCACAACAAAAGAAAAAAAAAGGATGATCTCAAAAGAAAACAGAAAATACGCGATAGGGATTCAACAAGAACGAAAGGGGGCGGAAGATAAGTAAAATTTGAAGGGGGGGGGGGGGGGGGGGGCAAGGAAGAAGAAAAGAGACAAAATGGGATAATACCAAAAAGAGAGGGGGTGTAATACCCCTCCCGCTATCTCTATCGTCGCCCGATTGTTCGAGGGTGGCGTTTCGGGCACTCTGCCTAATTTGCTCCAGGGCTCGGGTTTTCGGCATTTCGTCCAGAACACCAAAAACGAACACGGGAAGGAAGAAATCCCCGGCGGTCACTCTTTGCTTCTTCTCTCTTTTCTTTTGATTATGGCACAGCACGGCACAGTACAATACGGAACAGCTCGACAGTCCAAGTATCTCTGGAGATCCACACGAATTTGTGGGATCTCCTTGCTCTAATTTCCCCTTCCAGAGGGCCCGCGGCGCAAGTAGGCCACGAGGCGCAAGTAGGCCACCTCTCGATCTTTGGGTCGATTCGCTAATTGATTGCCGGCCTTCCTTATCTACCGAATCGATGCAGGTGATCCTTTTTATCGGTGGAGACCTTGGTTCTTCGCTATCCGGCGATTAGAGATCCGCGAGCGAAGGTACCGGAACGGGAATACTTCTTTAACCTTTTAAGGACGGGACTGGTCGACATTTCGACCATTCAAGTATCATAATATTTTCGAGTTGTTTGGAGGATAATATTATGTGTTGAATATAGGAAAAATAGTGTAACCATTCTAGGAAGCATATTTGACCTTGAAACGCATACAAAAACGTGAGGATACCATTTTTGGTCTAAAATAGAAGAAGCAATGAATTTGACCTTGAAATGCAATTTTCAAGTTCAAGGATGTCTCCTGGACATTTTTCATTTTTTTTCGTATTCAGCGCATCCAATTACGTAGGAAAGCACTCCTAATCGCTAAATCAAATTTTTAACATTGGACTTTACGTTGCAGACGGGAATGGTCGAAATTTCGACCACCAATTTTGTCAGGCAATCGATGTGACAAATTCTTTGATTTTATGTACAAATATTGAGTAAAAAAAAGTCGAATTTTAACGTAAACATCCCCGTCTTCTAAAGGTTAAGGTTCGCAAAAGGATGAAATTCGCGAGGGGAAAAGACAGGGTTTCAGAATAGGGGAAGAGGGAGCTGTAGCCTTACCTATTCTTACAATAATCTAACAAGGAGAGTACCCGCCAATCGGATTTTTGTTTTTTTTTTATATTTATGGTACGTAAAGCTGAGGGCCCAAATAGTAATTTAGTAAAGCCATACGACGCCATATTCAGAACTT
This sequence comes from Gasteruption jaculator, assembly GCA_949825005.1. Lineage (NCBI taxonomy): Eukaryota > Metazoa > Arthropoda > Insecta > Hymenoptera > Gasteruptiidae > Gasteruption > Gasteruption jaculator. The sequence goes on along the minus strand of OX463769.1, from coordinate 1,174,085 downwards.
TTTGAGAAAATCGAGTTTAAAGTTTTTGCGAGCGGCTTATGGACATGAAATTTATACGACTGTTCGAGCAAGCCGCGTAGCTTAGTCGGTAGCGCTCCAGTCTAGTAACAGCGAGATCGCTGGATCGAGTCTCGCTTCGTGCATCTTTTTTTTCATTAATTTTTTTTCTATGAGATACTAGAGTTATTTAAATATAAAATTGAACAAATTTATGCCAAATAATCCATGAAAAGCGCACGTGTGATTATCTGGAACTTGCAAAATTGCACTTTCGATTGGGAATAATGGAAAAATATTACTGCTGGATATTTTTTTTCTCCTATTCGCCATTTTGAGTTCCACATAATTAAAAATCACACGTGCGCTTTTCATGGAATAGAATAATTATACATCGATTATTTGGCATAAATCAGTTCAATTTTATATTGAAATAACTCTAGTATCTAATAGAAAAAAAATTAATAAAAAAAAGTATGCACGAAGCGAGACTCGATCCAGCGATCTCGCTGCTACTAGACTGGAGCGCCACCGACTGAGCTACGCGGCTTGCTCGAACAGTCGTATAAATTTTATGCCCATAAGCCGCTCGCAAAAACTTTAAACTCGATTTTCTCAAAAAGTTCTGAATATGGCGTCGTACGGCTTTACTAAATTACTATTTGGGCCCTCAGCTTTACGTACCATAAATATAAAAAAAAAAAATCCGATTGACGGGTACTCTCCTTGTAAAATAGACGCTCACGGTTTCGCTAAGAATAACGCAAACAAATCCCTGAAAACAATCTTAAATGACAGAGATAGCGCAAAAGAGAAAAAAACATTTAAAAAAAACAATACAATCATCTCTGATAAGGTACGCCACAAGAAAAATAATATAATGATAAAATGATTCGCAAAAATGACGCAAAAAGCAAAAACATCAAAAAGGCGCTCAACTAAGAATTTAGTGTTCCCTCCTCTCAGGGAGATACCTGGAGTTAGCCATGGCCGCCAACAAAAGTCATATATAATGTCAAAAACAAGAATAGATAGATAAATGATAAAAAAAGAAACAATAAAGGTAAAAGAAAAAGAAAAAGAAAAGAGTGTCCCCACCTGGAGAGGTGACAAAATGCCACGTCACAAACCAAAAAGATCTTTCTTGTTGAAAGACCTAAATAGCCTCCCATGACTGCTATAAATTATTTCTAATACGCGTTAAAACTAAATTTGCGCGAGTTCTTCGGGCTCTGTTTTAATAATTTTTCAATTGTTATTAAAATAACTTATAAAAATAAAATTAGGCTATTCCTTCGTCTTCTCGAAATCCTTAATATGGGTAACCTGGGTTGACATATGGATTTCGATTTTTTAGTTCAAAGTAGACAAAACCGCTTTCACGATAAAGTTAAGAAATTTTGTGAAGAACTTTTTGCGCCTGATTTTTTAGGTGATTTACATAAATTGATTTTTTTATTTTCTAGATTCGCAGTAGTGCAAGCGGAGCGGCAGGTTGCATTGGATATATCTTCACCTCCATATCGAACAAAATTTTTCTCTACATGGTTAGTGGAATTGGTTTGGAAGGCACCTTTATATTTTACGCAGCCGTCAATATTTGTGGATTGATTATTCTTTACTTCATGCTTCCCGAAACAGAAGGAAGAACATTAAAGGAAATCGAGGAACATTTTGCTGGAATACAAACACTGAAAAATAGAGTGCGTCAAGAACAAATCCCGTTTAAAGAGAAATGGGCTGCTACTAACTTTGTTACCACAAACGATGTTGAAAGTAAATTCTAAAGAAATATTTTTATCTTTTTACTACAGTAAAAGTTGTGGATTTCTGAATTTGATGATTATAAAAAAAGCCTCAAGTTGAAGAATTCGTTTTATAGAAAACAAGCTTGCAACTCCTCAAATGAACGACACGCAATCCGTACATGAAAACTTATGAGTGTACTAAAATTAATGTTTTAGCTGTTTCATATGTTAAGAATTTTACCGAAAAAGAATATCTAGTTTGAACTGAAATTTACAAGACAATTAATTGTGTACGATACGAGTAAAGTTATAAAAAAAAGAATATTAAGCAAATTTTAAAATCCAAACAAATAACTTAATTGGGTTGTTTGTTATTTAGATTAGTACAACATAAGCTAGATTATAAACTAAAATAAAAGAAAGAAGATAGCATGATAAGATAAATTAAAATATATAATAAATATATAATCAATTAAGATAAATTATCGATCTGGCGATAATATTATAAGTTCAATCATCCGCCCACTTGAGAAATATCCCTAGTTAAAAGTTTAGCAATAGATTAACAAGGTGGGAATTACAAGTTATGAGGCGGAGCTCTATTCGGTGGAACGGGGCTCTTTAACATTTGATAGGCTGCATATTTTTGGGACACTTGTATTTTTAACGGATAAACTTAAAAATTAGTCCTCTGATTTCCTAAACCCTTCGTTGCTTCACAAAATACAGAATAACAGGAATAACAAAAATTAATAAAATTCCTTTTTGTTCCTCTTCTCCCATAAAAAAGATTTTAAAACTAATGCTATATCATCAAGGTACAGTTTATTTATCTAACTTCTATTTTTATTATTATTGCTTTGTATGTTATTGGTAATAAGGTAGATATACAATTGGCTTTTTTTATGAATTAGCGTACTACTGATACTTAGCGCGAAATACGTTTACAAAAATAAAAAAAAATATCAATGCAGTCCAAGATATGTGTCACAAAAAGATCAAAGAAAGTATTGAACATATTTTTTTTAAAATTGCAATACTTAATAATTTAAAACGTTTTTATATCACTTGTAGTTAAGGATGGTTTGCAGATACAATTAGAAATAAAAGCGCCTGAACTTTTAACCTTTTCGCTACAACGGGTGACTACACTCGCCACAAAACGCAGCCTGGATACGACGGGTGACTATAGTCACCCGGCGCATCTATTACAGAAATGGAGCCAAAAAATAAATCTGGTCATAATCAATTATTAAATCTCATCATATCAACCCAATACGTCTTACTACAAGACATTTTCCATCAATCTACGTGTACAACAAAACGAAACGAAAAAATCCATTACGAAAATGTGTAGTATGCGCAAAGAACGACAAAATCAGTTAAACGCGATATCAATGTGAGAACTGCGATGTTGGGTTATGTGTGTATCCGTGTTTTGCGAAATTCTATACAGAATCTGATTAGAAAATTATTGGTCAATATTATGTTACAGTCAGTGTCAAAAGTGAGTCAACACCAACGACGTTCTTCCTTTTCTCAAAATTATGAAAAGAAAATGTTCTGCACACCGATTTTTACTACAAAAAGTGAAAGATTTATTCATTAACAATAAAATAAACACAAAGAAACTGCGACAAAATACCTCATACATTTTTTTACAGAGGTCAACAAAAGAATATCATATATTACGCGTTAAAAGTGAGTCAACACTTACATATGGAGTTAGGATAAGTTAACATTTTTAAATTTTTCATATAAACTAATATTTAGTTGACCCCCTCTTTACTTTTATTTCACATTCTAGCCTACGTGGCATAGACTCAAACAGCTTAGTTGTAAAACCTGGAAGGATTTTTCTCCACTCTTCCAAAAGGGCTGCTTTTATCGTTTCCTTGCTGGTTATGGGTTTTTGCGTATCTGCCGGTCCAAATAGTCCCAAATATTCTCAATTGGATTAAGATCTGAGGACTGTGGGGGGTTATCTAGTACTTCAGGGGTCCTATATAACAACCATCCCTTTGCTATACGTGATGTATGCTTGGGCTCCTTGTCTTGTTGGAAGATCCAATGACTCGGCAAGCCTAATTTAGCGACACTGGAAGCGAGATTCTTTTGCAAAACTTTTACGTATACCTGGATATTCATGGTTGTTTCAATGAAATCTATTTCTCCGACACCCGATGCTGCAAAACATGCCCCACACCATACTGGAGCCACCACTATGCTTAAATGTATGTTGCAGACGTTGATCATGAAATTCCTCATTTTGTTTCCTCCAAATTTTTCTGTGTTTTTGCCTACAGAATATTTCAAATTTGCTTTCATCGGTAAAAAGAACAGTTTTCCAAAAAGAAATATTCTTGTTTTTATATTTCTGAGCGTAGTCTAGTCACTTTGTTTTATTTGCTTTCGAAATGTAAAGCTTGTTTCTCGGACATCCGCCATGGAATCCGCATTTATTCAAAACTCGTCTAATTGTGCTGGCACTTACGTGTTTCTCGGATTCCGTAGAACAGTAAAGTCTCGTTAAGCGCACAAATGTCTCTAGGATAAGAGCGCAGAAATCATCCCCACCACTGGGGGGTATACCTCTTGAGGGGTCCAAGAGTTCGGTCGCCGAGTTGTGTATACTTTTTGATATTTGCCGCCGAGCGTCGAACGTAGAAAAGGACAGCGAATAAAGAAAAGGACGGAGCGAAAACACGGACGCATGTTGGTGAAAAAATGTAATGCAACGATGAAACTCTTTCATTATTAACTTTTTTGTTGTAAAACTTTTACCATTATATTCCTGACATTTTTCTAATTATAATGAGACCAAACACGACGTAATTCGCAATTACATATTATTTCTGTTAAGAAAGTATTCTATTCTAGATCCATTTCCCTGATCTTTTTAGGTATTTTTTTTTACAAATAAAGTGTAAGTTTCACAACGTCGGCGTTTTATTACATATGGGTCATTCTATGTCAAATCGACGAATGATTGGAATCGACCCCTTTCCATTTGGACGAATTTTGGTCAGAAGTTTTCTTTTATCATAAAACGAAGTTCCATCAAAGGAAAAAAATTTTAAAAATGTTTTTCAAAAGTTATGCAAATTTCAAAGTTTCACCATTTTTCCCATTTTCCAAGTTTATTTTTCAAATATCTCGAAAAGTATTATAGTTACAAAAATGGTTCAAAGTTTGTTTTTAAGGGAATACTTGGAGCTATAGGAAAAAAAATATTTTGGAGATAATTTTTTGAAAAATGACGATTTTGCAAAATTTTGAAACTTGGCAAATCGTAAAAGTTTATCGTCGACATCGAGTTTTTGGCTCAAATTTTTTTATAGAATACCTTAAACTAATCCTAAATTATCCTGAAATTTTCAGGAGGGTGTTTTTTATTGTTTCAAAGTTATATATTTTTGAATTTTAACAAAAAATAATTTTTTTGCAATTTCTAAATTCAGTAATGGTAATCAAATAATTAGTTTTGCAATTTTTGGGTAATTAAAAATAAAATCTACAGCAAAAATAGTAACACTTTCGAAATTAATTTTAATTAATTAATAAATAAATTTTTTAATTTATTAGCATCATTTTTTCTTTTTTATTCGTGTCAAGAAAAATACAAACTGAACATATATATATGTATCAAGAAAAAATGATAGTTACTAATAAATTAATTTCAAAAGTGTAACTATTTTTGCTGTAGATTTTATTTTTAATTAACCAAAAATTGCTAAACTAAATATTTGATTAGCATTACTGAATTTAGAAATTGCAAAAATGATTTTTTTGTTAATATTTAAAAATTTATATCTTAGAAACAACAAAAAACACCCTCCTGAAAATTTTAGGATAATTTAATATTAGTTTAAGGTATTCTATAACAAAAATCTGAGCCAAAAATTCGATGTCGATGATGAACTTTTACGATTTTCCAAGTTTCAAAATTATGCAAAATCGTCATTTTTCAAAGATTTTTTCCAAAATATTTTTTTTCAATAGCCCCAAGTATTCCTTTAAAAACAAACTTTGAACCATTTTTGTAATTGTAATAGTTTTCGAAATATTTGAAAAATAAACTTGGAAAATGGGAAAAATGGTGAAATTTTGAAATTTGCATAACTTTTGAAAAAAATTTTTTTCCTTTGGTGGAACTTCGTTTTATGATAAAAGAAAACTTCTGACCAAAATTCGTCCAAATCGAAAGGCGTCGATTCCAACCATTCGTCGATTTGACATGGAATGACCCATATTTATTTAAGTTAACGATAATTTTAAATAATCTTATTTTACGTTTGATTTACAAACATGGGTTTGCTCTGATTATGAAAAGAATTCTTGTGAACCTGACAGTGAAATATTCCCATATGAAATATATCTGGGAGCCCTGAAAAGGGCTGGTTGTATTATCGTGCTGGAAAGTTCTAATGTTATACAGTTTGTAATGTTTGATGTTGAAAAAACCATAAATTTCATCAATTTATGGCAAAGCTTTATTTCTAATGGTTTTCTAGAAATTCTACAAAGTATGTTAATTGAAAAATTAATACTTAATTTTTTGAACGAATTCACTCACTTAAGAATGCCATTTTCAATCCTTCTATAAGGAATCGAGTCGAAGGAGGAACGCGGTTTTTGAAACTTTCAAAATACCTATATAAATCTACCAATTTCTCTCCCTCTTCTGTACTTGAAGAGATTCCTCGTCGCAGTGTTTCCCTTTCTTCGTCCCTTTCTTCGTTTCTTTCTTTGTTTTCAACCATTTTTCACCCCTGCCTTCGACTGTACCATTAATTGTTTCCGAACTTCTGTTTTCTTCCGTTCTGCATGCGTTAAAATACTCTTCAATTTCTTCACATGTTATATCATGCTCCGAAATGCGTGTTAAAATCTGTTGCATTTCTTGTACATTTTCCCCTTCCTCTTTTTCTTCATTTTCTTCTTTATTTTCTGTTTGTGTAATAATTTTATTCCATGCATTTCTAATATTACTGCTTGTTATTTCTCCCCAGGCTTCATCAATAATATCTATACAATGCTGCAGTGTATATTGTTTATAAAAATTTTTCATATCACCTTCATTAAGCAGCAGCCTCCGAGCCATTTTATGTCGAAAACTTCTTTTGAATTTTTCAATAATTCCTTGATCCATTGGTTGGATCAAGGATGTGGTATTTGGCGGCAAATATTTAATTATGAAATTTTCATCACGTATATAATTTAGGGGAAATTTGTGACTTGCACAATTATCTAGTAATAGAATAACTTTTCCCCCGAGTCCGGTTTCTAATTGGCGTTGTTGAACACTCTTTTTAAAGTAATTGTCAAACCAATCAGTAAATAACGTTTGATTCATCCACGCGTTGGCTTGGGCTCGAAATACGACAGGGAGTCGATCCATACTATTTCTCAACGCCCTTGGCTGCTTAAACTTATAAATTAATAGAGGCATAAGTTTATGCGTGCCGGTGGAATTAGCGCACACCGCTAATGCCAGCCTGTCCTTTTTCATTTTATGTCCACTTACAGATTTCTCTGTTTCACCCACCAAAGTTCTCATTGGTAAAGCTTTCCACAGTAACCCAGTCTCATCCATGTTATGAACATTCTCTGGATTTATGTCTTCTTCTTGCATGAACTTATAGAACTCAGCCACAAATCGACGTGCGCCATTGGCATCGGCACTAGCTTTTTCCCCATATGCACGGACTAATCTAATATTGTTCCGCTTTTTAAGGTTTGCAAGCCACCCTTTGCTAGCTTTAAATTGCGGAGATGATCCATACTCCTCCTTCAATTGACCTGCTTTTTCTAGTAGTAGTGGATCCGAAATATAAGCTCGTACGGTTCGTTTTTCGAAGAACCACGTCAACAAACGGTTCTCCAATCCCTGGTTCATGGGTTTTCTGTTTCTCTGTCGTTGTTTTACCTTCGAATCTAAAGGTTCAAATGTATTAATTTCGGACACTTTTTGTCGGATCCGAATGATAGTTGTACGGTGAACATTATATTTTTTTGCGACAGCTTCAACAGAGGATGTCTCCAAATCCTTCAGAATATCTAGTCGCTGTTGCATTGTTAATGCCGTTTTTTTCATGCTTGCCATCACTAAATATAAATAATGAATCCAACACTTACATTAACACTGAATATAACAAATGAAAAATTTAAAAAAAACTAAGTATAATTGTTCTTACAAACAAAGACTCAAAAGAGTTCGAATTACACTGAAAATATTCTGGGTTTCAGTAGCGCTCGTCACTGGAGTTCGCTCTCAAAAAAGAAAATAATATAAAAGTTTCATGGTTGCATTGCATTGTTTCACCGATATACATACCTTGGTGTTTTCGCTCCGTCTTTTTCTTTACTCGCTATCCTTGTCTACGTTCGCCGCTCAGTGGTAAACATTAGAAAATATACGAACTCCACGTTAGTTGCACAAGGTCAGTCCCGAATTTGTGCTCTTAACGAGACTCTACTGTAATGTCTTTAACAATTTGCACTGCACTAGTTCCAGGATTTTTCTTTACTATGTAAATTATTTGCCTGACATCTCTTTCGCTTAGCCCTTTTGGACGTCCCGGTCGTTTGAAATTTTCTATCGTCTTAAAATTTTTGAACTTATCCACGGTTATTTAATTGATACTGGATGCCTTCCCACAATTTTCGATACTTCGCGAAAAGATTTACCTTTTTTAAGCAAATCTATGATAATTCTCCGAGTCTCTAAACAGATTTCTGTCTGCATGTTTATCAAAACTGTTTCACCAAATCACTGCCTATTCACTACAAATTCTGTTTTCAAATGAATAAAGATGTACTTTAAGTGTCCTATGCGGCCGAAACTGTGGGGAAGTGACAGGAAATCTAACATATCTATCTTACAAACAGTTTGGAATAAGTGTTGACTTACTTTTAAAGCGTAATATATGAAGTTCTTTTTTTTGACGTCTTTTAAAAAAATGTATGAGGTATTTTGATGCAGTTTCTTTCTATTTATTTTATTGTTAATAAATAATTATTTCACTTATTGTAATAAAAATCGATGTGCAGAACATTTTCTTTCTAAATGGAAATACGTCGTTGGTGTTGACTCACTTTTGAAGCTGACTGAGTTACTATTTTGTCGTGTAATGTAAAAATATTAGTTGTATTGTTGAATTAAAAATATGTTCTTCGAAAAATTATGAAGAGAACTCATTTTACTTTTAAATGCAATGTTACAAAATCGTTTTTGAGACAAAAGTCTTGGCCCCGAATTTTCAAAACTGCGCGCGCTTTATGCTCGCACTTTCGGCATGGTGATCCGCTCCAGGGAAAGCACTCCGTGTCGAGGCCTGCATACGCCTGTACGTGCAAGGCATTGATTCACCAACATCCAACCTTGGCTTCGCTCTAACAAGGGGAACACAGGCTCCTGATGTCACGGATCTTGACGAACATTCTTTGGGTTATTCCACAACATTATAAACACTTTCTGTCAACACTTCATCATTTTCGAGAAAAAAAATAAAATAGTTTACGCGTGACTGATAAAGCGAAGTGTGCGTACTCGTATCGCAGTTCCCGCAAAAGGTTCAAGAACTACAATATGAGTTTACACATTCAAAATGCGACATATCTATGTGAGCACCAAAGAGAAATACGTTCCCGAGAAGATGAAAACAAAATTCATTTGCTTATCCATCGATAATAGATGATTTCACCTCCAATTTTGTTGCTATATTTGCGTGCTACGATTCTAAACTTATTGACGCAAAAGTTATGCTTTTTAATGTTAATGAAATTTGTTTTCCTGCAGAAATACAAAAAGAAAAGTGCGAATGTAATTTAATCTCTCTTATCAAGTGCGCCCAATACACAAAAGTACTTTGTTATGTATATTTTCACGATAAATATCATTCTCAATTTTGTAAAGCAGACGATGTAGAGCAAATTTAAAAAATTTCGTAAGACTTTGTTTTCTTTAATTGTGTGTTATCTAATTAAATATATTCCTTTTTGATACTATTGTGTTATTTTTAATTGGTTTTCACCTATATTATGTTAAACATATTCCTTTTCTTGTAATTATATAATATTTACATCCTTTTCCACCAAGTTCGATAAAAAAAATTGACAGTCCGGGGATTTGAAAACGAGTCAAAAAGAGCATACGCCCCAGTAGCGTATGCCTTAGCCTCCGCAGCTCTCGAAGTTCTTGCTAATTTCCTTTGACTTGCCTTAATCAATCGCACGTAAACTTTGTTCTTTTCTCGAAGCCGAAAAGGCGTTTGTAAAAACGCTTTTGCAGAAAATGTTTACTAATGGTGTAGAATAATCCTAAAAAATGTTCAGCCATATCCATGTCACCAGGTCCGTGTACTCCCCTTTTGAATTGGGAACCTTAGGTCACGTTTTAATAGAAATAAGGAGCTTTTGATATTTTTGAGACCACGGCCCTCTAAGCGTTCAACTCGAAATTCATTATTGTTTTTTTTTATATAAGTGTTAATCCATTCAGAGAAAACAAGTCAGCAACTGCCTGAGCATCGCATGCCAATCTTGTGATACCACTATTAAGGTAGTTTTCGACCCGAAATTCTTTCTATGTGTGCATATTCGCACACGACCATATCCCATGTGAAATAAAAACGGCAACGTCGTATCACAGACGAAGTTAGTCAACTGTCGCATTCTGTCATTTCAATCGCATTTCTGTCATAGCACGTAAATCAATATTATAACACGAAAATTAATATTTTATTCATAACGAATAAATAAATACTTTATTGTTTAAAACTAATCCTTTATTTTTATATTTTCCGAATGATAATTCGAAAAATATCGTTCAATTCTTCAATTAAATTGACGGCGTGATGTAGAATTCGCGACGTTGCCAGCTGATGCGGCGCTTCTTTCTAGCAGTTGAATTTTATGAATATTTCAGTTTTTACATCGAGATTATTCTATAACTATACCGCTGAGCACATTCAACCGAAACTATTATATGTATTATGTTATTTTACATAAACTGTTAGTTTTCTTAAAAGATTCCACGTTTCGTTATTGAATCATTAATATAAATATTGCTCTCACAAGGAAACCACCCGAACTCACCGATTATGATAATTTTTATATATGTTGTAGAGCATGAAAAAGTAATAGACACGTATTTTTTTCATCTGCTAAAAGACGCTTTTAAATCGTGAAAACTACCGTCAAAGTTGACCCCAAAAAAAGTTTTTCTGATATATTTTGGCCCCTAATAAATATTTTGCGATAGAACAAAATGGAAAATGTTTCTTCCGAAAAACGCTAGTTGATGAATGTTTTTTGACTATTGGGGTTGCGACCCCTATTTTTTATTTTAGAAAAACGTTATTTTTCATTGATCTATCCACTGTAAAAAATCAAATTTAGCCTTAAAAAAATTGAAAAAAATATTTTTGGAAATAAAATAAAATAATTAAGTTGACAATTTCAAGATTTTGCGAAAAACCACCCCTACATTCCTTCACTATCCTTTAAGGCGAATATCCACTTATAACAATGAAAAGTATATTTCTCCCATGAAATATACTCTCCATGTGAGCTAAATATTATTTTCTATCAAGTACGATAGTACAACGACATTTTCGAACAAAAAAGAATTATAGGGTGACAAATTTCCACCCCCAAATAACTTTATCCAGATATTTCGGGTCCTAATGAATATTTTGCGATGGAACTAAAAAAAAATATTTATTGCGGAATGCATGTAGACTCGATTTTTATTTCTATAAACGAGGAGCATCTAGAAGCTTATGGGGTTTGTGGAGTATGGTGTAGTGGTAAGATAATCCCTTACATGTTTGTATAATTTACACTGTTGGATTTATTTGTAAGGTAGGTGACTAATTAAGTGATTAATAATTCTTTTTTGTTCGAAAATGTCGTTGCACTATCGTACTTGATAGAAAATAATATTTAGCTCACATGGAGAGTATGTTTCATGGGAGAAATGTGCTGTTATTGTGACAAATGAATATTCGCTTTAAAAGGTAGTGAACGATTTGTAGGGGTGGTTTTATGCAAAATCCTGAAATATGTCAACTTAATTATTTTATTTTATTTCAAAAAATATTTTTTTACAATTTTTTAAGGCTAAATTTGATTTTTTACAGTGGATATATCAATGAAAAATAACGTTTTTCCAAAATAAAAAATAGGGGTCGCAACCCCAATAGTAAAAAAACATTCATCAACTAGCGTTTTTCGGAAGAAACATTTTTCATTTTGTCCTATCGTAAAATATTCATTAGGGGCCAAAATATATCAGAGAAGCGTTTTTTGGGGTCATCTTTGAGGGTAGTTTTCACCCCTTAAAAGCGTTTTTTTAGCAGATAAAAGAAATACGTGTCTATTATTTTTTCATACTCTACAACTTATATAAAAATTATCAAATTCGGTGAGTTCGGGTTCGGGTGCACGGAAAGAAAAAGATCTTAATTTTTATGAGGATTTTCATAGAAAAATTGTTGTGCAGTACAGTAATCGTGGTGCAACTTCTAATCTAAATTAAAAGCACAGTTTATAGCTTCATTTTTTATTTTATGGAAAAAGAAAATTTGTTCAATGATTGAACAGAATTATCTCTGCTATCGTAATAAAATTAAATATACCGTCTGAGAAATTTTACCGTGCTGTTACTATAAAAGTTCTTATACTTTACTATACAATTTGTTATACTCGACTCCAATTTTTTTCGCACAAAAAAATAAATTTCAAATTAAACTACACATCTACTTTAATTGACAAAAAATAAATTTGTTAAGGAATAAACAAAATATTAATTTTAACAGACCTTGCGTTTATATAACGAAAAGACAGTTGTGTACGGATAATTGCATATAGGTGAATATAAAGATTGTAAGATAATTAATTACTTAAGAGATATTTACCCTTTTTATGCCAGAGGTCTTTTTTTGTTTCCAAATAAAAAATTTCCAAGCGACGCAATAGCGCTCTTATTTGTAATTTCAAGAATCTAGCATTTTTGGACATGGAACAGAAGAGCGATCGTACCGCTTGGCACTAAAATTAACTGAAACAGCACGGTAAAAATTAATTGTAAATTTTAAAGTAAATATATGACTTCATTACGGTCAGATAGTTGATTATTCCATAATTGAATCTTACAATTACTTTGTTATGCTGATTTTACCGTGCTATTTAACATAAATTCTGAAACACATTTTAAAAACTAAAAATAAGAAATTAATTTTCATAGGTATTCTTAATAAAATTTACAAGGAACAGTCGTTCGCATCTACATTATAGTGACAAGCACGGTAATTTTTCATAGAAATTTCTTTCCGTGTGGTTTCCTTGTCAGAAGACGTTTTTCTATGTTTCACGTGTAAAATATTGCAACTTTAAAACGTTATATCTCCAATACGGTACCGCTAAGCCTTTTAAGGGGTTATACCCAGTCAGGAGGCCGAAAAAAACGCTTTTTTTAAAGATTTTTCTTGAAGAGAGTTTTTAATATATTCAATTGAAGTTTTTTGTGCTTATAATGTAAGTATTGAAGATTATAGAAAAATTTTTTATTTTAAAAAATATTCATAATAAGGGCCGTGGCAGGCGATCTTCGGGCCCTCCTCCAAAAAAAGATGTTTTGCGGTGTACACTGTAACTCAAGACTGGATTATCTTAAACCAAAAAACCAAACAGATTTCGTTAATATGATAGATTATCTAGTAAGTAATCGAAGGAATAATACAAATATTGATTTTTGACAAAATGGCGGCATCTCAAAAAAAATTTTCTATTTTTCATCAAAATTTCGGTCTTTATTTATTTATAAAATGGGAAAAAAAATCCAAAAATTAAATGCTTCGATTAATTACTAAAAAATATATTCAAAAAGATTGTATAAAAATTTCAGACCGATCGATGAAGCCGTTTTTGAGATAGCGTGTACACCGACATTAAAAACATGGTTTTGAGAAAAACGCGTTCAAAGTTTTAAACCTACCTTTGAACGTACCGAGGCGTCCTTACAAATATGCCCGTAACTTCGAAAATATTGGTCGGATCGACTTGAAATTTTATGTGTACACTTTTGAATGGTTGTACATTAAGAAAATATAATTTAAAAAAACGATTTTTTCAAAATCCTGACTGGGTATAACCCCTTAAAACTTCACCAGCTTATAGAAAATAATTTCATAAACACCTCATTAAAATTTAAAAACGATTCCACGTCTCGTGATTTTGTCGACAACTACCTTAAGTTCGTCAGGAGGGCAGAATAGATAGATCTAGGTGCCGTCCGCAAAGATCATTAATGTATTGGGAGTGTTACGGCCTAACGTAACAATCTAAAAATTTATAAGAAAATTTTTGACAAAATTTATCATTTACCAATTCTCAGAACTCTAGATGAACACCTGAATAAATCTTAACATTTTTCAGGGTTTCAAACCATTCCCCTCCAACCGAAATTTCTAGAAAATGGTAAAATGCAGCAATTATCTATAAAGGTGAACAAATTTCCATGCAATAAAAATCCCATCAATTTTGGACCCGTGAAGTTGAGGAATTTGAAGATGTTTCTTATACAAATACTACAAACATTTTGAAGACATCATCAAATAAGTTTCACCCTTCCATCTTCTTACCAAATGATCAAGTGTCTATTTTCTAAAAAAAGAAGAAGCTTGACCGATATCTTTCTTTAAAAGATCAGTTCTGACTCAGAACTTATCAAACCCTACAATTTGTTGCGTGAGAACGACGACGTACTTCTTGAGTCTAAAGTCCTTAAATATACAAGGTGTGAAATTGAGAACACCCGAAACTAACAAGGAGATACCACGGGTCGTGCTCTCGCTTTTGGAACCACACCATATAGAAGTTGTAATACACATGTAGTATAACAAAACCCTAATGGGCTTTTTCAGAATGGGCCCTGGTTTTCGAGATATTTTGATTTAAACTTTTATACGCATCTAGTAACTCAGTTCTGTGATGCCGTAATCGAAGAGTGATCGGTGGCTACAGCGGTAGAGTACAAGTTTCTCACCCCGGCGGCCGGGGTTCGAATCTTCGTACTTCGCTATATATTTTTTTTTCCTGTTTTTTTCATTGTTCAGTAATTTTTAATCGTAGAATGATATTTCTGATACTCTATGTATTTTTTTTATATATGTCGCATATTTTTTTGCGCGTATTATTATAAAACGTGTATTTATAACATAATATATTCTGATCTTTATCGACGAATATTTTTACATTTTAGTACTGCGAAATTATTTTTCTGTGAAAATTCCTCGTACCGAAAGTTTTGATACCTGCGATGTTGCAACGGAGACATCTTATCCTTTGCTTAGACATAACGGTTACAGCTAGCGGAAAGTGTATTTTTTTACCTGGTCCGAAAAATGTCGACTACCTGCCCCTTAAGGGTGAGTAAGTTTTCTGAAGAATTTCAGTGCTGTGTCGTCAGTTGCCATTTAACTATCGTGGTAAAAGCATCGAGAAAAGTTCTTTGTGAAGTGTGAAAATGGATAGCGTCTGTATGACTGCAAGTTCTTCTCATGAAGAAAACACCAGCGATAATGTAGAATCAAAATTTGATACATGGAGTGCATGGAAAGAATGTGAACGCATGTTAATAGCAAACCATTACATGCTGGAATCACAGTCCGTGAAAATGTCACCAAAAATTGCACAAATTGCGAATGAAATGTGTAGTCGCATTACGAGTATGATTGACGATATGGAATTAATAGAGGACGAAGAACTTGTACTTCAAGACGAGGATATATCCGACGATTTAAGTAAATACATTTATTTCCTAAATCGTATATTATGTTATGCATGTGAATTATATATTTATTAGCAAACTTCATCGAATCCACACGAAGAAGATTGTGATTGGGAAGCCGGAGCGACCACAAGTAAACAACGAGGCTTCATATCCCTGGAATATAAAAGGAAAGTCGTTGAATTGGCGAAAGCTCATCCCAAATGGTCATTACAGACTCTACAAAAACGAGGATCAAAATTATTGACAAGGAAACCACTTTTAAAAATGTAAGATCAGTTTAATTTTACTGCTACTAATACTAGATATAGATTAATGTTATATGCTAATGATCTATCGTGAAAATAATGATATTTATTTATTTGAATATCAGTTGGGAAGCAGAAGTTGCTGCAGGCGGTACCGTATTTCATAAATACGAGGAAATAAATAAAAAAACGTTTCAGCGCTTTCAAGAAGCGCGCGAAAATTTGGAACAAGTAACGAGTTCAACATTACAACAATGGGCGTTGATGTATGCTCGAGAAGTAAATTGCGATCAATTTGTGGCGTCTGACAGTTGGATAATTAAATTTAAAAAAAGATATGGGATAAGGCAAAGAAAAATAACAAGGTATGTAAGTATCGGGGAAATAGCGTCTGCTAAAGATATTCTTGAAGCAGCAAACAAATTTCAAAGAAAGATAAAAGAGATAGCAAATAATTTTGACGAAAAATGTGTTATAAATACTGATCAAACAGGTTGTCAGTATCAATCCACGATTAATAGAACTCTTGCAATTAAAGGGACTAAAACAATATTAGTTACAAGTAATAGTTTTCATAAATTAACGCATTCGTATACAGCACAGTACACTTGTACAATGGCCGGTGAAATTTTACCGCAAGTTTTTATTTGCTTACAGGAAATAAATAATCAATTCGGACCAAGAATTCAATAACAAATCGATGACTTCACAAATTTTTATAACAATATCGTGGTAACGTGCAGTAAATCGGGAAAATTATCAAAGCATTTGTATGCAGAGTATTTACGCAAAGTTTTACAAAAATATGTAGGAAATGAGAAGATTTTATTAATTGTAGATTCGTGGGGAGACCAAACAGGACATGTTTACAATGAAGTATTTGATAAGGAAAATATCAACGAAAATTGGAGGCTGGAAATAATACCACCAAAATGTACTCCCTTGGTGCAGCCTTGCGATGTTTACTTCTATCGTCAAGTAAAAATATTTATTAAAAAAATGCAACATTGTACATATTTACGTGAAAATAAAAGAGAAATAACACAAAGAGAAGATGCATTACGTATCTACTCTCTTATTCATAACCAATTAAGTGCACCTGCTTTTAAAAATATGTTGTTATATGCATGGTATACAGCGGGATTAGTAACTAAAGAAAAGAGAGAATTTAAAAATGTAATCGAAGTTTGTTTTTCTCCTGGTTTATTAAAATGTGCATGTGAGCAAATGGCATAATTACAATGTGCATGGTGTGGGAATACTTTATGTTTTCCATGATTTTACGATGCGTACCACCCGAAACATTGTGTAGAATATTTAAAACAGATACAGATACATTTAAAATGTACATATTATAAAGTGCAAATATTAGGTCGAGTCATAAATAACTTCCGACGCAAGCTATAGACATCTGGTAAGAAAACGGAAGATACTTATGACTCGACCTAATATAACGTAGCATATCTATATAATATAGTATATAAGTGTAACACGCATGTTATAATAATTAGTATAAATTAGTATAATATATTAATAAACAGAAAAATAATTTCGCAGTACAAAAAAATAAAAACATTCGTCGATAAAGATCAGAATATATTATGTTATAAATAAACGTTTTATAATAATACGCGCAAAAAAATATGCGACATATATTAAAAAATACATAGAGTATCAGAAATGTCATTCTACGATTAAAAATTAGTGAACAATGAAAAAAACAGGAAAAAAAAATATATCGCGAAGTACGAAGATTCGAACCCCGGCCGCCGGGGTGAGAAACTTGTACTCTACCGCTGTAGCCACCGATCACTCTTCGATTACGATATCACAGAACTGAGTTACTAGATGCGTATAAACGTTAAAATCAAAATATCTCGAAAACCATGGCCGATTCTGAAAAAGCCCATTAGGGTTTTGTTTTACTACATGTGTATTACAACTTCTATATGGTGTGGTTCCAAAAGCAAGAGCACGACCCGTGGTGTCTCCTTGTAAGTACCAATTTGTACCTTCGATTTACTTAGAGGGAAACTATAAGACATAAGTTCACGATAAGGATAAGCTTGTAACGTGGCGTTTTCCACGCTATGTTACGACTGTATTTTTTGGAACATATCCGTTCAGAGGAGATGTCAAGTTGGTTAGATTGGTATCTATTTTGGTTACGAATTATGTAAAGGGCTAGATTCCTTGGGTTAAGGCTAGGTTAAGTTCTCTATATAAGATAGCGATAATTGGCGCATAGGGGAAGCCGAGGAATACGATTTGTTGGTCTTATAGATTGCAGACTAACGGACCAATAATAGGCATCAGGGTACTTACCATCGGAAACCGTAGTTACGATCTTCGTGGGACATCTGTTCGGCTCTCGGGAACCAAGAACGAACAGTAACTAGGAAGTTACCGGTTCGTAATTAGTGGCAGCATCTTTCTATTACCATAAAAGGAGTGGATGATCGCGCAAGCGCAGTCACGTCCCGAGGGTGAAGACGATGAAGAAGAAGAACACTTCTCACCTGGACGGCTTGAAAGCGAACGTGGTGGGACCAAAAAGAATCGAAGCAAAGATTTCTGGCAAGAAAATCGGAAATCCGAGTTGTTGGAAAGGTTGAAAGAACCAGTTGTGGGAAAACCAGTGGCTCACTATTTTCGAGTTTGGGTTTACTGAAGTTTGTTGAGTGCCCAAGAGCTTTTGTCATTTTGGAGAGATCTTTTTCGAAGCTTCGTTACCTCGTTAAAGAAGATTTAAATCGGTTAAGTTGGAAGCGATTAAACTTCCACACGATCGTTAGGATCACCATTTTGGTTTACCTACTGTTTGGGTGGCCCATGGAATATGTTTTGGGCTTCGTAAGAGTTCGGCTTCCCCCTTTCTTTTTGGATTTAATATTAGGATATCTTTCTGAGCAGTTATTTTCTTTTGTAGTTATTCCACGAATGGAATAACTACAAAAGAAAATAACTGCTCCCAAATAAACCCAAAAGAAAACCAAAAAGGATCAATCCGAAGATTGATCCTTTTTGGTTTTCTTTTGGGTTTCGCTACCTAGTTTTTGGTCGGGTTCACTTGGGACCACGTGACAAAACAGGACCATTTTTTCCAAGGGTTATCTCTTCGGAAATTATTATTGTTATTATTAATGTTTGTTTTTTTAATTGTTTATATTAAATTCATTATAGTCTAACATTCGGTTTCATTCATTTGGGGAAATTTTCCTGTGTGTGAGCCCCTTTCTTTTCAGGTTTGGTCGGCAGTTGGCGGAGTCGTGGCGATACTTTCACGCCCCAGAGGTAAGAGTAAGTCGGTTTTGGGTTTTGGAACTTTTGATCTCTTTGGATAGTCCTTTGGGATTTTTAGAAGGTCAAAAAGTCCCTGGCGCCCTTCTGGCTTTCGGTACCTTTGGTAAAGGGTGTCAGTTTGTGCCGGGAAGCCGATCCCGAGGTTCCCCGATAACACACTAGACGAATAATTTTGTCATTGGTTGAAGAAATACTATTACCCTTCAACTTTTGACCAATAGATTAAAAGAGGATTCTGCGTTTACAAATTCTTCACTAATGAAAAACCAACACGTACGAAATGATAAATCGTGGGTAGGAGCACACTTTAAAAAACCAAAAACTTCATAAAAAAGTGGAGTCATACAAAATTGGATCTCTCGGATCGAGTCCTGTAAACGAAGTCATTGAGGCCATTTGAATGATATAATTTTTCAAACATAATGGTATTGAATGTACTTTAATCCACAATAAAAGTTTCCGTTATATCTCCCACACAACTCTTTTTATTCAATATTAAAGTTCGGATACGCTTAATGGAAAACCCTAGAATTAGTTATAGTTATAAGTTTTAATCTCGGTGATAATTACAATTACAAGTTTTTTAGTGCAGTTCCAGTTACTGATTCAATTACAATCGATTTTAGTTCCATTCAAAACTCACGAAATTTATGAACTTCGATTTTAATAATCATATAAAACTATTTGTTTGGTGCTTTATTCTGTGTTCCTTTTTGGATATTCATACCTCTCTGAATATTTGACCCATTCTGGAATTATCTCTTCTTTAGACACCAACTTCTGCTGTTATCCAAATCTTTTGGGATTATTTTACACCTTTTGCTGTTACCTTACCAAGAAAAAGCTCCTTCCGCATCCACTAATTCATTCTAGACTTAATTTTCAGGTTGAAAAAAAGGCATCCATAATTTGTAAAATTGTTTATTTATTTATCAGATTACAGATAAGTAATTTCACGCTCTGTATTATTTTTTTCAATCTTTTAAGATTTTATTCAATCTTACTCCTCCGAATATTCTGCTCAAACTAACTCTGTGTACATAAAAAATTGGCTTATATCATCTTGGTCAATTAGGATTCTGTTACCTGTCATAAAACTTCATAAAAATACCCCTTAACTAGATTACCTTCTAAGAATGGCTCACACACGGCTAATTAATGTACCAATAAGGATTAGTTTTGTTTAGTCAAGTAAAAGAAATAAGTTTAAGTGTATTGTCTCGTATAGTATGTAATCTTACAATTTATGGCAATATGGTTTATGGTTTAATTGCAGATAGGCAAAATTCACATCTCGAAAGTGTTCATTTATGGATAAGACAAAAAAATAAACTCAAGCATTAAATTGTTATCCAACCCTTTGTATTTTGTACAGCTGGAAAACACATTTATATTTCGACAGGAATTTCCGATAATTATTTACACATGGTGTTCGGTTAGTTAAGTTTATATAATAAAAAAAAAGGACTATGTATTTATGTTCATTAAGTTTATTTTGTTTTTTTTTTCATCTTCATTGTAGTAGTAATAATAATAATAATAATGGCAATGATAACAATGATAATTGGAATTGTTTATTTGGGGTTTTGGGACCAATTCTTTCGGGGCTTCAGGTGCAGTAGTTGTTCTAGTCAGTTAGGTTTTAGCGGTCGACGGGCCCGGACGACACACCCCTACCTGGGCAGCCAAGCGTATCGCACGTTGGTTGACCAGCGGCAAACTTCGGGTTTTCTTTGTCCTTTTTTTGTTTTATCGATGTGTCGAACCGCGTGAAGACGAACGATTGGAACGACCAATCTAACGCGCCGTGATCGAAACCGCGAGTGAATGTGTGTGTTTGTGCCTCAAGGAACGGTTAGGACCCCCTGTATCGAGGATGGTGTCTGCGTGCGCTTGTCGACGTAACCCGTCCAGGCGACTCGGCGTGCGACAA
Organism: Gasteruption jaculator; assembly: GCA_949825005.1. NCBI lineage: Eukaryota > Metazoa > Arthropoda > Insecta > Hymenoptera > Gasteruptiidae > Gasteruption > Gasteruption jaculator. Next base: position 1,153,061 of record OX463769.1, on the reverse strand, counting down.
CACCCTGTTGTCCAGGGCACCACGCGTTGGCCTCCCCGAGACGTCGGGGCGAGCGTGGTGCAGGTCGAGGACCACCTTCCGAGTCGCCCCGTCCAGGTTGTTAGCTGTAGCGCGGTGCAATCCTGCGACGCCCCCCGTTAACCTCAGCGTCCCCCTCAGCGGGCGGCGTTCGAGCTGCATTGCGCGAGTCGCGTAAGTACCCGATCAAGAGAGATTTCTCGAAATCGTCCGCGTTGCGCTAGTTTTGCAAGTCCTTGAATTGCATTGAACGATCATGTATATTATTAGTAGTTTCAATAAAATATTCGCTTGCTTCGGCTTTTCCCTCAAAATCGTGAGGGTTTTTATGCCGAAGCAAGTGCCTTTGCTCTCCGCGAAATGGTGTGTCAATTTATTTAACCCTTCACTCATTCCATCCCATCCCTTATTGGTACTCGCCTTGAGTTATCTCAATAACGACTAGATTTCTGAACATGGTGCCCCGGGTGAGAAATGAGTGAACGGTTTTCGAGTAGATTCTTTGACTTTTCGATTCTGTTTTGCGTATGTAAGAACGATATACATTATAAGGTCGTTTCATAAATATAGGCTAAGAACTGTATGGACAAGGCGTTGTTACTGGGACAGTTCATTTTCCGTTAAGGAGATTATTGTTTTATTTCCAAATATAGTTCTCTAACAAGGTTACAGCTTGAAGGCTTTCTCGCACCGCGCGTAGTTGTTTACATTAAGCCCGGCCATGAGTTCTGGGAATCCCCATAGCCCGACCGCGCGTGCAAGAGTATACAGCCGAAAGAGAGCTTAGGTGCTGCGCTCGTTTACAAGCCGTACTAGTACCGTTAGCGACACTGACGATTACGGACCCTCGTTCTGTTGCTCGATATTTATAAAAAAGTTCGGCGATTCCTTTAAATATAACATTTCGCGTCATGGCTCCTATAGCGTTAAAGAAGTTAATTGCGATACAAACATCTCGTGAGACCGAGATCGAGGGCATACGCACAAGTTTACTAGCTAAACCGCGCGACACCCTCAATAAAAACATAGTACAGGCGCGGCTTGATGCGGTGAAAGGTATTTGGATAGAGGCTCGGAAGACTCATTCCGAGATAATCGTCAGGGATGATGCAGAAACTGATGCTTATTTTACCGAAAGTTGGTTCGATCGTATTCAAGGTGTATATGAGAGTGCTTTGGACGAGATTCTGTCGTTGCTTACGATTTTTGAGAAGCCCGACGACAATTCTACTGCATCGGAAGCACCATCTAAAGGGTCTCCCGTAGCTCAGCTACCGAAAATTCCTCTACCAAGTTTCTCTGGCAAAGAAGAGGATTGGGCTAGTTTCTGCGACCTTTTCACGACGCTCGTACATAACGTCGCTGTCCTATCTGAGGCAACCAAGCTTCTGTATCTCAAATCCTGCTTAAAGGACGGAGCAGCAGAGCTGATCAAGGATGTTACAACCACCGATGGTAATTATGCGAGCACTTGGAAGGCGCTGAAGGAGCGCTATCATAATCCCCGGCGAGAAGCTTGTAAACAAGCTTCTCGCTGCCTTTATGGAAATTCCGCCAATGAAAAGAGAGTTGGCCAGTGAGATGCGTGCCTTTGTAGACAAAGCTCAGCGGATTGTTCGATCGTTGACTAACATGAAGCTTCCGACGGAGCATTGGGATGTGTGGCTTGTTTACTTACTTTCAGAGCGTATGGATCCAGAATCCCGGAAGCTGTGGGAAGCCAAGCTCAGTGAGAAGGATTCGGAGAAGTGTGAGATTGACGATGCTTCGGCGGAATCTGCTCGTTACTTTCCTAAATTTTCAGATCTCGTTAAATTCTTAGAACAGAGAGCTCAAGCTCTTACTATAGTAGCTATCGAGCGGAAAGGAGAGAAAAGGCCAGCATCCACGCCTACGTCGGGACCTCAGGTTAGGAAGGTTTTTCATGCTAGTTCTTCTCGATCGCCCGAGTGTAATTTTTGCCAAGGCACACATTCCCTCTCAAAATGTAACCAGCTAAAGGACAAAAATCCGCAGGATCGTCTGTCAATTATTAAACGCCTGCAGCTCTGTTTTAATTGTTTTGGCGCACACAGGGCTAACGCTTGTACTTCTCCGGGACGTTGTAGGCTCTGTCAAGCTAGACACCATACGCTTATGCATTTAAAATTCCAGGGACAAGGTGCGAAACAAGGGCCGAGTGGCTCGCAGGGGGATAAACCAAATCCAAAACCTCCTGTTATAGGTTTGCATGCAGCGGGTGGTAGCCCCGTATCAAGGCGAAAAATCGTTTTGGCATTAGCGCGGGTGAAGGTGATTGGTCCCGGAGGAGATAGCACGGACGCTCGAGCGCTCATAGATCAGGGCTCAGAAGCCTCGTTTGTTTCGGAGTCCATTGTACAGCTGTTAGGGCTACCAAAGCGGCGTACTTGCGTGCCGTTAACACGGCTTGGCGCCACTGCGGCTGGCACTGCGTGCGCGTTTTCTTCGCTTGTTCTGAGGTCCGGTACCGAATCGGATTTCGAGCTTAGAATAGACGCACTTGTCCTTCCCCGACTGACGTCACAGCTCCCATCTGAAAGTCTCATTGATCTGGATCTACAGCAGTTCACGGGGCTCGATCTAGGTGAGCCGCAGTTCTTCGTTACAAATAAAATTGATATCATCTTGGGCGCTGACGCTTATGGGCTGCTGATTCGAAAGGGTTTAAAGCGTTTTCTTTCTTCGCAGTTGATTGCTCAAAATACAGCTTTCGGCTGGATCATTTCAGGCGCGTTTCAGTCCCAGACTTCACAGCGGGCGGAGCGGTCTAGCCCGTCGACGCCGTTGCAGGCTCTGCACTGCGCGTCGGCCCGCGAGCTGGATCGAACTTTGCAGCGTTTTTGGGAACTCGAGGAGCTGCCAGCGACCTCCCCGAAAATGAAGCCCGAGGACGAGGCGTGTGATACGCTCTTCAAGGAAACTCATCGTCGCGATTCGCAGGGTAGATACGAAGGTCGCTTGCCCCTGAAGGCGGATTTACCTCCGGTTTCGGACGAAACTCGTAGAATAGCGCTAGGTTCTTTGTTCAATATGCATCGTCGTTTTGCGCGTGATACGAAGTTAGCTCATGGATATCGCGAGTTTATGCGGGTGTATGAGGAGCTCGGACACATGACTCCGATTCCACTTTCGGAAACTCAGCAGGCAGGAACCTGGTATCTGCCACACCACTCGGTGGTGCAGGATACGCCGGACCAATGGAAGCTGCGAGTGGTTTTCGACGCATCTAGACGTACTCGTGATGGCCATTTCCTCAATAATTTCTTGCTGCCAGGTCCTGCTTTACAAAGGGATCTGTCGTTAGTGCTCTTGAATTGGCGTAGGTATTTGTTTGCGTTCACAGCAGACATTGTGAAGATGTTTCGACAAATACGAGTACACCGCGAAGACCAGGATCATCAGAGGATCGTTTGGGCCCCGGATGCAAATTCCCAGCCTGTGGAGTACCGCCTGACCACGGTTACGTATGGGACCGCTTGTGCACCGTACTTGGCCATTCGAACGCTTTTACAGTTGGCAGAGGACGAAGGGGCACGATTTCCCCTCGGCGCACAATGTCTTGTTTCCGAGACCTACGTCGATGATACTTTCGCAGGTTCCGATGAGCTTTCAGCAGCGGTAAAGAAAAGGGACGAGCTTTCGCAAATTTTAGCTTCGGCAGGCATTTCTCTCGACAAGTGGGCGGCTAATCACCCCGAGCTTCTGCCTGCGCAGGCCGAGCAAAATGCAGTAAAGGAGATCGAGGCAGACACGTCGGTTAAAACTCTTGGCGTTCATTGGAAACCAGCCCAGGATAGGTTTCAATTCAGCGTAACCAACCTAGCGGAGTTCGCGTCCGCTTCGACGAAGCGGTCCATCCTTTCGAATATTGCTCGTCTATTTGATCCGCTTGGTTGGTTATCTCCGATCACGGTGACGGCGAAAATACTGATGCAGGATCTGTGGATCCAAAAGTGCGAATGGGATTCTCCGTTGCCGGTAGAACTTCGAGAGCGTTGGTATACATACTGCAAATCTTTATCTGATCTGCCGTTATTAGCTATCGATAGGTGGTTAGGTGTTGCCGGTTCTCGTTCGTATCAAATACATGGGTATTCTGATGCTTCCTCTCGAGCTTATGCGGCGGTCATTTACCTGCGAATCGACGAGGGTAATGACAAGTACAGCGTGGCGTTGCTGGCGGCGAAAACCAAAGTCGCCCCGGTGAAAACCGTTAGTATCCCCAATTTGGAACTTTGCGGTGCTGCGCTTCTCATGAAACTTATTTGTCACGTGCAGAAATTGGAATTTCTTAGCGTGATTCCGGTTTTTGCGTGGTCCGACAGCCAAATCGTGCTTACTTGGCTCCGTAAACATCCCTGTCATTGGAAAACCTTCGTTGCAAATAGGGTATCGTATATCCAGACTGAGTTGCCGTCGGCCACCTGGGGTCATGTATCGACGAAGGAGAATCCGGCGGATTTGGCGACCCGAGGCTCGGAGCCGGCGGAGTTGTCGCGCAACGAGCTTTGGTGGCACGGACCTCGTTGGCTTTGCCAACCTCCGGAACAATGGCCACAACCGGCCGAAACTCAGCAAATTCTGTACGCGCAGCAGCAGCCCACGGAGCCGGAGATTTTGACCCGATTTTAATCATTGTCGCGTTTGATCCGGGTAGTCGCCTTCTGCAGACGTCCGCTTCTCAATTCGTATAGACGTAAGAAAGGCCAGGATTTACTTCCGTCGTTTCTTACAGCGTCTGAATTAGCTGAGGCTCGCTATACCGTTATTCGTCTGTACCAATCGAGCAGTTTCGAAGTCGAGATCGAAACATTAAAAGCGGGAAGGAGACTGCCGAAGCACAGTCGGCTCAGCAAGTTGAACCCCTTTTTGTCAAATGACAATATATTACGTGTAGGAGGCCGACTGTCGCATTCCGGCCTCTCTTTCGACCGTAAAAACCCCCCGATCTTATCACAGGATTCCACTCTTAGCGCTTTGTTCGTACGTTCTGCGCATATTATGTGCCTGCACGGTGGCCCCACTTTGACATCAAGCGTGTTAATGCAGCAAGTCTGGATTATAGGACGGAACAAGCTTGTGAAGTCGACGATTCACAAGTGCGTTATCTGTCAGAGAGTCAAACCCCAATCAGCTCAGCAACTGATGGGCGATCTTCCTGCCGACCGCGTAAATATAGGTAGGCCGTTCGCCGTTTCAGGATTAGTTTACGCGGGGCCCGTTCAAGTTCGAACAACGAAAGGACGTGGGTATCGTTCGTACAAAGGCTATATTGTCGTGTTCGTCTGCTTTTCCACTCGAGCGATTCACCTAGAGCTAGTTAGTGACCTTACGACTGCGTCATTTATTTCTGCTTATCGACGTTTCGCGGGTAGACGAGGGCTCTGCCAAAAACTGTATAGCGACAACGAAACAAATTTCCATGGAGCGGACAACGAGTTGAAGGCGATGTTCCAGCGGGCGTCAGAGTTCTATTTAAAAGTCGCTTCGGTTCTCGTTAACGATGGGACCGATTGGGTTTTCATCCCTCCAAACGCTCCACATTATGGCGGGCTATGGGAGGCTGGAGTCAAGTCGGTAAAACATCATTTAAAGAGAGCTGTAGGTGAACACACTCTGACATTCGAGGAGTTGTAGACTGTTTTGGTGGAAGTTGAGGCTTGTTTGAATTCGCGTCCGCTCGGTGCGTTGAGCTCCGATCATGACGATCTTCGTGCCTTGACGCCCTTTCATTTTTTAACTGGGAGTTCCTCTGCGTTGCTGCCTGATGGCGATCAGATGAATGTGCCTGAGAGTCGACTGGACCGTTTCCAGCTGCTTCAGCGGATACGGAATCAGTTTTGGAAGCGGTGGTCGTCAGAGTACCTGCTCCATTTGCAGCAACGGGAAAAATGGAGGGATCCGACAGAAAACTTTTGTGTAAATCGGTTAGTAATAGTTAAGGACGATCGCTACCCACCATCCAAGTGGCCCTTAGGCAGAATCACCGAGGTGCACCCTGGACCGGATGGTTTGGTGCGAGTAGCAACAGTGAAAACTGCTACCGCATCACTCCGTCGACATATATCTCGCCTGTGCCCTCTGCACATCGGGGAAGACTGCGGGGTGCCCTAAGTTGATTTAAATTATTTGTTCGTCCATCGGACGAAGGCGGGCGGGATGTTCGGTTAGTTAAGTTTATATAATAAAAAAAAAAGGACTATGTATTTATGTTCATTAAGTTTATTTTGATTTTTTTTTTCATCTTCATTGTAGTAGTAATAATAATAATAATGATGGCAATGATAACAATGATAATTGGAATTGTTTATTTTGGGGTTTTGGGACCAATTCATCCGGGGCTTCAGGTGCAGTAGTTTTTCTAGTCAGTTAGGTTTTAGCGGTCGACGGGCCTGGACGACACACCCCTACCTGGGCAGCCAAGCGTATCGCACGTTGGTTGACCAGCGGCAAGCTTCGGGTTTTCTTTTTCCTTTTTCTGTTTTATCGATGTGTCGAACCGCGTGAAGACGAACGATTGGAGCGACCAATCTAACGCGCCGTGATCGTAACCGCGAGTGAATGTGTGTGTGTGTGTGCCTCGAGGAACGGTTAGGACCCCCTGTATCGAGGACGGTGTCTGCGTGCGCTTGTCGACATAACCCGTCCAGGCGACTCGACGTGCGACAACACCCTGTTGTCCAGGGCACCACGCGTTGGCCTCCCCGAGACGTCGGGGCGCGCGTGGTGCAGGTCGAGGACCACCTTCCGAGTCGCCCCGTCCAGGTTGACCGCTGTAACGCGGTGCAATCCTGCGACGCCCCCCGTTAACCTCAGCGTCCCCCTCAGCAGGCGGCGTTCGAGCTGCATTGCGCGAGTCGCGTAAGTACCCGACCAAGAGAGATTTCTCGAAATCGTCCGCGTTGCGCTAGTTTTGCAAGTCCTTGAATTGCATTGAACGATCATGTATATTATTGGTAGTTTCAATAAATTATTCGCTTGCTTCGGCTTTTCCCTCAAAATCGTGAGGGTTTTTATGCCGAAGCAAGTGCCTTTGCTCTCCGCGAAATGGTGTGTCAATTTATTTAACCCTTCACTCATTCCATCCCATCCCTTATTGGTACTCGCCTTGAGTTATCTCATTAACGACTAGATTTCTGAACACATGGTAAATAGTTTCCCTTTTTTGTTTATATCTTCTATTTCTATTTTATAATTAGCTTTACTATGTATCCTTTATGGAATACCATAAATATTCAGTACTGCCATATTACATACAACGAAAGATTCGCTCAAAGATTTGCCTTCATCAATGGAATCCTCGTTTTAATATTACTAGTGAAATTTTTGGCAATATCCAATAGAAACCTATTTACAAAAAACACTTACATAGCCACTCAGTAACTTGAAAACTTAGGTGCTGGCGTAGGACCTCGTCAAAAATGTGGCATCTTCAGAACCGCCATGGGTTATCGAGCAAAGTATCTTAAGACCGTCATAGGTATAGGACAAATAAAACCGCCATAGGTTGCGCATAAATACTAAGGCGACAAACTTATAGTTATTAGTTTAAAAAGTTATGTAATACGTGATTTAAATAATCCGATTCCACTAATATCCGGTAATCTCGTAACAAGTTTTGTTTATGATCCCAAAGCGTAGTCATATGATTTCAATATGCTATCTACCTTTTTCCCTCTTTGTCAATAATCAATGGAAAGAGTAAATTTACTAAGCATTTCAGTTTTTATATTAGTAATTCACTTCAGTACCCTTTAAGTAAAGAAAATTAATTAAAACCCATGATTATGGAATACTCATATTTTCCTAATAGGTAATAAGTCGTTTTTGCTTAATGTAGCAAAAAGGAATCAACTTACCGGAAAGTCATTATGAGTTGCGATTCGTGAAAGTAAGAAACACTACAGACAATTTAAAGGAACCCTTGCGGTGCTTATTATAAATCAGAAAATGACGCACTGCTGGTGTTCATAGTGATTTGAAATACGACACTTCGGAGGGTGTCACGTCGCGCGACATACCTCATTGTAGGATTACTTTGCGCGCCATTTCTTGATTATAAAATTTAGAACGACAAGTCTTATGCTAAGAAACCATTCATTTATATAAATATTTAATGAAACCGATTTTGCGCTTCCAAAATACTTATATACATACAATCTAAACTGACAATTGAGCATTTCCAGCACTCTAGATATTTCACAATTTAGACCTCATTAATTAAAAGAGGAAATGAGAACGATAACGAGACCACTTACAGGAAACCACCCGAACCCGAACACACCGATTTTGATAATTTTTATATATGTTGTAGAGCACAAAAAAATAAGAGATACGTGTTTTTTATTATCTGCTAATAAACGTTTTTAAGGGGTGAAAACCACCCTCAAAGTTGACCCCAAAAATCGTTTTTTTTATATATCTCGGCTCCTAATGAATATTTTGCGATGGGACAAAATGGAAAATGTTCCTTGCGGAAAACACTAGTTAATAGATTTTTTTTAGACTATAGGGGTTGCAACCCCTATTTTTTATTTTAGAAAAACCTTATTTTTCATTGATATATCGACTGTAAAAAATCAATTTTATCCTTAAAAAAGTAGAAAAAAATATTTTTTGTAATAAAATCAAATAATTAAGTTGACATATTTCAGGATTTTGCGAAAAACCACCCCTACATTCCTTCACTACCCTTTAAGGCGAATATCCACTTATAGCAATGAAAAGCATATTTCTCCCGAGAAATGTACTCTCCATGTCAGCTGAATATTATTCTGTGTCAATTAGGAGGGTGCAATGACATTTTTGAGCCAAAAAGAATTATGGGGTGACAAATTTCCACCCCCAAATAAGTTTATCCAGATATATCTCGGCCCCTAATGAACATCTTGCAATGGGGCTAAATGGAATATGTTTCTTATGAGAAACGCTAGTTAATGGATGTTTTTCAGACAATAGGGGTTGCAACCCCTATATTTTATTTCAGAAAATCGTCATTTTTCGCTAATATGTTTACTTTAACAGATCAATTTAGCCTCGAAAAATAAAAAAAAAAACATTTTTGGAAATGAAATCAAATAATTAAGTTGACATATTTCAGGATTTTGCGAAAAACCACCCCTACATTCCTTCACTACCCTTTAAGGCGAATATCCACTTATAGCAATGAAAAGCATATTTCTCCCGAGAAATGTACTCTCCATGTCAGCTGAATATTATTCTGTGTCAATTAGGAGGGTGCAATGACATTTTTGAGCCAAAAAGAATTATGGGGTGACAAATTTCCACCCCCAAATAACTTTATCCAGATATATCTCGGCCCCTAATGAACATTTTGCAATGGGGCTAAATAGAAAATGTTTCTTATGAAAAACGCTAGTTAATGGATGTTTTTCAGACAATAGGGGTTGCAACCCCTATATTTTATTTCAGAAAATCGTCATTTTTCGCTAATATGTTTACTTTAACAGATCAATTTACCCTCGAAAAATAAAAAAAAAACATTTTTGGAATTGAAATCAAATAATGGATAGACATTTTGGAGCAGAAAAAATTATGGCGTGACAAATTTCCACCCCAAAACCTTTTTTTAAATATATCTCGGCTCGTAACGAATATTTCAAATGTTTACACTGTTGGATTTATATTTGAGGTGGGTGACTATTTGAGAGATTTACATTTCATTTTTTTATTATCAAAATATAAATATGAAATAACAGAACAAATTTTATTGTAATTTATATGTTTCACATTTTCGGTTTGAAATATATTAGTCAACAAAGTTTTGACAATAATGGTAATCTATATAGAAATGTTTGAAACACAATGATTTTTTACACCACCCGCATCGTACAATAGCAATATTTTCACATCCTTCCACTTCACAATGTGTATTACAAGAATCTCCAAAACCAAATTCTACAGGATTATCAAATGTCTCTGGTTTTTCATCGATGTAACCACTTTTAAACCAAGAGTATTTAAAAAGATGGAAACCACCCGAACCCGAACACACCGATTTTGAAAATTTTTAAATATGTTGTAGAGCACAAAAATATAAGAGATACGTGTTTTTTATTATCTGCTGTGATGGGGGTTTTACGAACCCCATCCACAAGTAAAGAGTAATAACGCAGCGTCCTACCGGTAAAGGCGCCGAACGCGGGAATCGGGGAATCCGAATCCCGGGTGACCGGTAAGGCACCTTCGTACCCCCTGGGCAACCGCACATAACCTCCAGCCTGTCACTTCGGCCACTCGTTCTTTTTTCATGAATCCACCGAGATACCGATCGGGAATCGACCGCCGAACAACGCGGGAATTGAAGCCGGGAATACGAACGGCCATATTGCGGCGCGGCAACCAGGAGCCATTCAAAGTCCCGGCTACCGTTCCGAGGGAGATACCCTCCTGGCACCATCAGGGACGAGGGAAAAACCACCGGCCCGATCCCTGCCCCACCGGAGGAAGGGATAACACCGGACCCAGGCGTTCCGGAAGAGACGACGCCCGGGAAAACGTCGGCCGGGAGCCACCGGATTCGAACCGTCCCGCGCCGGCTAGGGAGCGGCGATTAGTACGGAGGGCAGCACCGGACGGACCGGCGAGGCTCCGGCGCTGCGATCCACGGTCGATCGTCCCCCTCTCCGAGGAGAACCGCGGAGCGAGTCATTCTCGCGTTCGCCGCCATACCGCACGGACCCCCTTTTTGAGATTTTGTGAAAAACTTGGAACAAGGATTAGAGAGGACGGTGTTGGAGGATTTCGGGAGGAGGAAAAGGTTCGTGAGCGGAGCTTACATCAGCTCCCCGTATTTCTTTATAAGCCTTTTTCTTTTCTTTTCTTTTTGTTTGTAGTTTCTTTTATTTTTCGTTCTTTGTCCGGCACGTGGCCGGTAAAGTTCCGGGGGAGAAAGGAAGCGTCCTTTCCCCTTTGAGGTTCCGGTCCTTTCCGGTTATTTTGAGCCCCGGTTCCGGGCGTCCGGACCGGGTAGGTTGCCCAGGGGAGCTTCCGGCCTCTCCGGGAGTTTCCCTCAGACGTGTGTGTGTGTGTGTGATACGGAGTGCGAGAGAGCGAGAGAGAGAGAGAGAGACAGGCGAGCCGGTCGTATCCCGGCCGCCATTTCGTGGTACCCCGAGTGAAGTCCGGTTGTTGGGATTTCTCCCGGGTTATCTTAGTTCGTAAGGACCAGATTGTTATTACTATTATTAATATTATTATTTCCGATTTTCCTTTTTGATGTTATTTCTTTTTTTTGGGGATTTGACCGGGAATAAAGATCCGGTGTTGTGATATCGTAGTAGATCCTGGGAGTTCTTATTCGTTTTTCCGGTCCCCAAATCTTATTTTCCGTAGTTTTTCAGCACCCAGCACGGCCAGGTCGCCCCTGGCTGGCGCCCAACGGAAGGTTAGCAGTGCACGTGGAGGAGGTTGCCCGACCCTCCCGAATTCCACGTCACACTGCTAATAAACGTTTTTAAGGGGTGAAAACCACCCTCAAAGTTGACCCCAAAAATCGTTTTTTTTATATTTAAAAAAAATATATTATTCTGTATCAATTAGGAGGGTGCAATGACATTTTTGAACCAAAAAGAATTATGGGGTGACAAATTTCCACCCCCAAATAACTTTATCCAGATATATCTCGGCCCCTAATGAACATTTTGCAATGGGACAAATGGAAAATATTTCTTATGAAAAACGCAGAATAATGGATGTTTTTTATACTATTGAGGTCGCAACCCCTATTTATATTTTCAAAAAACTTTATTTTTCACTAATATTTTCACTGTAAATGATCAATTTAACCTCGAAAAATCAGAAAAATATTTCTTTAAATAAAATGAAATTATTCAATCGATATATTTCAGGATTTTGCATACACCACCCCTACAAATCGTTCACTATCTTTTAAAGCGAATATTCACTTGTAACAATGTAAAGCACATTTCTCCCATCAACTCTCCATACGAGCTGAATATTATTTTGTATCAATTTTGAAAGTGCAATAAATTTTCGAGCCAAAGAATGCCTGGTTTTCTGATATATTTTTGCTCTTAATGAATAAAATGTTTTTTATGGATCTTAATCCCTATTTCTATATTGTTGCAAGAAGACATAATACAGAAGCTAAATTTAAATAATATTCAAATAGGTAGCTCACAAATCTTTGGAATAATGCTCAATTTCTTTAATTAATATTAATAATAATAACTTTCATAATTACTATTATCATCACTTTCGTTATCTTATAATTGTGCCACTTTCGTATCTTATAATATTGCCACTGTAAAGTAATCAGTAAGTGAATGACCTTTTATACGACGTTCCAATAAAGCCTGACGAGTGTAACTTATAAATAGCCACATTGCACATATAAAATGAATTCATTTTCGCGAATAAAAGCAGTCTTTGAAAAGCAGTGAGTTCTTTCGTTTGTTCATCTGTGTTTAAAAATGAAAATCAATCCTCTAAATGTTATAAATTTATTATTAGTGTATTTTCAAAATTTACAAATACGCGATAGTGCCACAAACTATAAAGAAATCCAGTTAGTAGAATCAATTAAAAAAATATTGACAGATACAACAAATGATTTCAACGATATCGACTTGATTGTTGAAGAGACATTAGATTTTCAAGAAGAATACAAAGATATTGACGCAAAAATAATTGAAGATGAAATACAGCACCACTTTCCTGATCCTGTCGAAGCACCAACAAATTTCTGTACAGAAGATAATGAAGATTTAAGTTTTGATTATAAACAAAGAGCAGTGGAATTTTGGAGAAGTGGCAAGAAGAAAAACTTGAACCTAGAAACTGTAAAAAACAGATTTAGAAAAGTAACATCAGTTCATCAATTGCAACGTTGGGCTCACACGATAAATAAAGGTGGTACATACAGAGAAAAAATTGGGAAAATTTGTCAGTACGTACTAGATAATTTTAATTCTGCTATTGAAGGTGGTTTTATCATTCATGATCGTGATATACGTCGATGGGCTTTGCAAGCTCAAAAAGAAATTGGCTTTGAAGATTTTAGATTCAAAGCTTCTAACAATTGGCTATTAAAGTTCAAAAAGGCTCACCGAATAGTATCTAGAAAAGTGAATAAATTTATTACAAGGAAAACTTTGGAGAGTGCGTCAGAACTAGAATATAAAGCGACAGAATTTGTAGCTGATATTAAAAAATGTATACCTGCAATTGGAGCTCAAAATTTATACAATTCCGATCAAAGTGGATTTCAACTAGAAATGCACTCTGGAAGAACACTGGCTATTGAAGGAGAAAAGCAAGTGCAGTGTTTGGTTCAATCAGTTTCATCGACAACACACAGTTATACAATACAACCACTTATATCAGCTACGGGGCAACTCTTATCACCCCTTTTTTTAGTGTTGAAGGAGCCAACTGGTCAATTTGGCCCTATTGTAGGAGCAACTTTATTTATAGCAAATAACGTACACGTGGAAGCATCTAAATCTGGAAAATTAACCACAAAATATTTTCAAACTTTTTCAGGTAATATTTAACAATAATTATCAAAATAAGTCACTAATAATATCTTGTAATTACAGATCTTTTTAAAATTTGGCTAAAACAAGTATTTTATCCAAATGTGAGCCATCACTCTGTACTATTACTTGATTCTTGGAGCGGACACTGTGACAGAGTAATAGAAGAAACGATGCCTACAAATAAAATAATAGACATGAAAAAAATACCAACAGGAACCACAGGCAAAATTCAACCGCTTGATGTATATGGGTTTCGCATCTGAAAAAATTACTTTCGACATTTTTCAGATAACGTAATTTTAATGAATCATGATTTGAATCTTCATTTAAGAAATAACATCATCAAACTTCAATCACTAGTTCACAACCAACTATCTTCTCCTAGATATACAAATCTTTTTAAATACTCTTGGTTTAAAAGTGGTTACATCGATGAAAAACCAGAGACATTTGATAATCCTGTAGAATTTGGTTTTGGAGATTCTGGTAATACACATTGTGAAGTGGAAGGATGTGAAAATATTGCTATTGTACGATGCGGGTGGTGTAAAAAATCATTGTGTTTCAAACATTTCTATATAGATTACCATTATTGTCAAAACTTTGTTGACTAATATATTTCAAACCGAAAATGTGAAACATATAAATTACAATAAAATTTGTTCTGTTATTTCATATTTACATTTTGATAATAAAAAAATGAAATGTAAATCTCTCAATTAGTCACCCACCTCAAATATAAATCCAAGAGTGTAAACATTTGAAATATTCGTTACGAGCCGAGATATATTTAAAAAAAGGTTTTGGGGTGGAAATTTGTCACGTCATAATTTTTTCTGCTCCAAAATGTCCATCCATTATTTGATTTCATTTCCAAAAATGTTTTTTTTTTATTTTTCGAGGCTAAATTGATCTGTTAAAGTAAACATATTAGCGAAAAATGACGATTTTCTGAAATAAAATATAGGGCTTGCAACCCCTATTGTCTGCAAAACATCCACTAACTAGCGTTTTTCATAAGAAACATATTCCATTTAGCCCCATTGCAAAATGTTCATTAGGGGCCGAGATATATCTGGATAAAGTTATTTGGGGGTGGAAATTTGTCACCCCATAATTCTTTTTGGCTCAAAAATGTCATTGCACCCTCCTAATTGACACAGAATAATATTCAGCTGACATGGAGAGTACATTTCTCGGGAGAAATATGCTTTTCATTGCTATAAGTGGATATTCGCCTTAAAGGGTAGTGAAGGAATGTAGGGGTGGTTTTTCTCAAAATCCTGAAATATGTCAACTAAATTATTTCATTTTATTACAAAAAATATTTTTTTCTAATTTTTTAAGGATAAAATTGATTTTTTACAGTCGATATATCAATGAAAAATAAGGTTTTTCTAAAATAAAAAATAGGGGTTGCAACCCCTATAGTCTAAAAAAAATCTATTAACTAGTGTTTTCCGCAAGGAACATTTTCCATTTTGTCCCATCGCAAAATATTCATTAGGAGCCGAGATATATAAAAAAAACGATTTTTGGGGTCAACTTTGAGGGTGGTTTTCACCCCTTAAAAACGTTTATTAGCAGATAATAAAAAACACGTATCTCTTATTTTTTGTGCTCTACAACATATATAAAAATTATCAAAATCGGTGTGTTCGGGTTCGGGTGGTTTCCTTAGATGACTAACCCAATCATGAATATATCACCTTAAGAGAATCAATTGTAAAAGGTGATATATCTAGAAACGTAGCGTCTAAAATTATACGTAGGAAATCGCCGGTCAAGCGGAACAATATATCAAAAATTGACGACACCGACGAACGACAGGGCACATCCTCTCAACAGAACAAGGTGGAATAATTGCCTACAAAAATATCCAAATGTCAACTCATCAACCAATTTTATGACCGTTGCCTTAAAATAGTAAAAAGAACAATTGTAACATGCGAAAGACGAACAGAAGCGATAACTTGTAGGTAAAATCGAACGACAAAAATAATTACTCCGCCTCCTAGATATGCGGTTTCCAATGATATATAAACCCATTAAATTTACGGGAAAATCAGTTCTTCCGAAATGCTTGATAAGGCTCCTTCGTCGTGCGGATAAGTTTATCAACGAAACTCTGTTCACCGTTAAGAATTTGTGACTAAAACCGCGCTTCAAATCTGTAAAAAGGGCCATCCTGAAAGGAATCCTGTGTTATGGCCCAGCGTAACGGATTCAAATTTTATAAAATATTTTTTAAGAAACTCTATAGATTCCGAGAATTTCCAACGTACACCTGAATCAATATTAACATTTCTCACAGTTCGAAATCATTTTTCTCTCTAATCAAAATTCCAGGAAAATGGTAGAATGAACGAATTACATACAAATTTTGATAAAAATCCGATCAATCATTAGAGCTATCCGGTTGAGGAACTTGAAGACGTTTCCTAAATAAATATCGGAATCATTTTCAAGGCACCGACATACAAATTCACCCTATCATTTCCTTATCAAATTCAGTTTTCCAAGAAAAGAGGAAGTTTGGGCGATACTTTTCCTCAACACTTATCTACCCCTACAATTTGCTGCGTGAGAACGACCGCGTAGTTCTTGGGCCTCAAGCCCTTAAATACAGAAGTTGTAAAAATTGATAGTAGTCGAAACGAGGTATCAATTTGTACCTTCGATTGACTTAGAGGGAAACCGTAATCTAGGTTTATGATAAGTTTAAAGTAGACGAGTCATTTTGTCATTGGTCGAAGGAGTACCATTACCCTTCGATTTTTGACCAACAGATCAAAAAGGAAAATTCCTCCTCGAAGAATTTTTCACTAATGAAAAATTAACGTGGGTGGAAGAACTTTGTTTAAAAAACTCTTGTACTCAGTCAACAAGTAGTCACTCAATAATAGTAGTAGTTTTCCACTAACAGTTTTCGGAGTAATAGGTTTCATAGTTAAGTTTTTCACAAGTTTTGTCTAGTTGAAACCCAGAGTTAGGAGTAATCTGTTATAAGTCCGTTGTAAGACAGTTGAGTTTTGAGGTAGCAGTGTGAACACTCAAGTTTTCGAAGTTCCAGTTTAATGTCCCAGTTCGGTTCCGGTCTTAATCAAATGTTCAATTTTAGTCTTGAGACAACCAAGAGTTTTAAATATCTTTTGAAGTTTTGCGTTAAAGTGAAGTTTGTGAAGAATTGAATTGACCAGTTTTCCAACGACAAATTTTTGTGTGAAATATTAAATAAAGTTATACAAAGAAGTTCGGTGTTTTAATTTTGTTAATGCTAGACTTCAAGGAAAGGAGAGAAAGAAACAACTAAACGATGAACGGATATTCCTTTATTTTCTGTAGATGAAGAAAACTCGCTCTCTATTCAGAATAGACTTCTTCGCGTGGTACGGCGTGCACTATGTGGCGACGCTGCGCGAGACGTTCGAGGAAGCTCGCCCGCGCATACAGGGAAGGGGAAGACAGTCCCAGTGCCCCGCGAGCACGAAACCTCAATATGCTTCAACACTTCCGCCGGTTTTGTGCTCTATGCGCATGCGCGTACTCCTAAACTATCACACAGTCGCTTAAAGCTGTCTTTTGGCAACGCCTTTGTTAAGATATCGGCCTTCTGCATTTTTGAAGGAATGTACTCGACTCATATCAGACCTTCCTCGATTTTCTCGCGTATATGGTGATACCGGATATCGATATGTTTTGTTCGCTCATGGAACTCCGGATTTTTGGTGAGCTTTATCGCAGCTTGATTATCGACATATAGAACAATAGGTTGACTACATCTATATCCGATCTCCTTCAGCAAACCATGCAACCATACAGCTTTTTTTGCAGCAGACGACACGGCAACATATTCTGCCTCGGTTGTACTTAGTGTCACCATTTTCTGACGCTTTGATGACCACGTTACCGGTCTACCCGAAAGACAAAATACGTACCCGGATGTGGATCTACGCGTTTCTAAATCCCTCGCGTAATCTGCGTCCGCAAAACCGACCAAACCAGACGCGCTTCCGCCGCCTCTGTACTCGATCCCTAGATTTATCGTACCTACTAAGTAAGAGAAGATTCTTTTTACCGCTTGCCAATGACTAAAATCATGTTGATTGAGAAATTTACTCGCGGTATTCACGGCGAACGCAATGTCGGGCCTAGACACGATTGCAACGAACATTAACGAACCGACAGCTTCGCGATAGGGAACGTTGTTAATACACTCATTCTTTTCTGCCAGACGTAAAACCGTATGCGTATCTGTAGGAACGCTTACGCTCTTCGCTTCATTCATACGGAATTTTTCGAGGATGCGTTTGACGTACGCATTTTGATGAATGAACACCGACTTTCGCTCTCTGTTTCGACAAATTTGCAAACCGACAAATGAGCTTCCGTCGCTCAGCGTGATCTCGAATTCCTGACTCAACTGCTCGGTTACGTGTTTGAGAATTTCTCCCGACTCACACGCGATCAAACCGTCATCGACAAAAAGCGCAAGATACACGACCGACCCCTCGAATTCTCCAACAAACATACAATTATCCGCACTTGCTTCTTTAAACTTAAACTGTCTCAAAAAACTGCAAAACTTTCGGTTCCAACACCTTGGCGACTGCTTCAATCCGTAAAGCGATTTATTTAATCGGCACACAACGCTTGCTCCACCGGATACAGTCTCTTCCACGTCAAGTCCTTCCGGAATCTTCATGTGTATCTCTTCGTCGAGGTTCCCGTAAAAAAGGCTGTTCGAATATCAAAATGGATGAGCTCTAGGTCTTGTTGAGCAACGAGCGCCAGCATTACTCGTAGAGAATCATAACTAATTACAGGAGAGAACGTCTCTGTGTAATCTACTCCTTCTCGTTGCTGAAAACCGCGCGCACATAAACGGGCCTTGAAACGGTACACATGACCATCTGTGTTCCGAAGCATCTTGAACACCCATTTCGAATCGATGGTTTTCTTCTTCGGATTCTCTGGAATTATCGTCCATGTATTATTCTTGGCATGAACCTCCAGTTCCTCGCGAACTGCTACAAGCCACTTCGATGATTCTTTTCCACTCATTGCTTCCTTGTACGTTGCGGGAGCATCGTATTCAGTACAATTTGCTTCGCACTCTGGATACCTCGGTGATGGTCGCAGAGCTTCTCGATTGCGGAGTTGACGAGCCTCGTCTTGCGGTCGCTGTTGCTCATCGCCTTCTCGAACAGTAGCTGCTCCTTCCTCATTGCCTGGATTGTCCTGTTCCTCGTGATCTTCAGGATTTTCGCGTTGCTCTTGAACAGGATCTTCGTCGTTCGTTGGTAACTGCCAGGTCTCGTATTGGGTCTCCGGTGTCTCGATTTTTTTCTTCACCTCGTTGAACACGACGTTTCTTGACACCGTCACTTTTCTCGTTTTAGGATCGAACACTCGATAATTCTTCGAATCACCTGCGTAACCGACGAACAAAACTTTCTTCGACCTCGTGTCGAATTTCTTGGTGAACTGTTTCGGTACGTGGAGAAAAGCTTCTGATCCAAATACTCTAACGTGGCTGACATCTGGTTTTACGCCCGTCCAAATTTCCCATGGCGTTTTCCCACTTCTTCTCTTCGACGACGATATTCGACTTTGGAGGTATACGGCCGTATTGACAGCTTCCGCCCACAAAAATTTTGGTAAATTTTTCGCGTAAAGCATCGTACGTGCGGACTCTACGGTTGTGCGATTGTCTCTCTCGGATTTGCCATTTTGTTCCGGCGTGTACGGCGCACTTGACTCGAAATTAATTCCGCGAAGCAAGAAATATTCTTTCATCTGTTCGCTACAGTACTCCCGGGCGTTGTCGGAACGCAGCACCTTCATTTGCTGACCGAATTTGTTCGCGATCACCCTCCCGAATTCTTTAAAACGATCGAACACGTCCGACTTGTGTTTTAAGAAATACACGTGACGGAACCCGGAAGCATCATCAATGAACGTCACGAAGAACCGTGCACCACCCGGAGAAGTCTCGGACATCGGTCCGCACACGTCACTATGTATCATTTCACCCGGCTTCGTTTTGATTTCTATTTCGTTCTTGTCAAAGGGCAATCGATGCGCTTTGCCCAATTGACACGCATTGCAAAAAAAGTCCTTATCACTTGTTACTTCGACTCCTTGCACGAGTTTGTTTTTAATGAGATCGTTTAACGCTCGCTTATTTAAATGTCCTAAGCGTTCGTGCCAAACCTTGAGACTTGTCGTCGACACATTTGCTTCACCGAGATCTTCCGCGCTCACTACTCGAAAAAGCATTCGATAGATCGCGTTCGATTGCTTTATTCCCGTTGCTATGATTGCGTCGCCGTTCGCGATATATACGCAGTCACCCGCGAATCGTGCTTCGTATCCTTTAGACGTGCAGACGCCGACGGAGAACAGGTTGCTTCGTACAGCCGGTACGCAGAGCACATTTTCTATCCTTCCTTCACGCCACACGCCGTCCACGAACTTCTCTATCAATATCGTTCCCTCACCGGTGACTTCGCACGAAGCGTTATCGCCCAGCGTAATCGTCGTGCCTCTGTGCGGACGAAAATCGGAAAACCACTCGCGGCGAAACGTAATGTGCCTTGAAGCACCGCTGTCACTATACCAAACGTCTTTCTTTTCTTGACGCAGCCAGTCTCTCTGCAGATCAACTGACACACTGCTATACCGATCCGATACTTCGCCGGTTTGCGAACTCGCGGCAACGAAGGCACAATCTCGTGACTCGCTGTTGTCGGGGCCATCTTTCTTTTGTTTTCGGCTCGGGCAATCGCGCTTTAATGCCCCACTTCCGAACAACAAAAGCATTCGACATTTGTCTTTTTCTTGTCACGGCGCTCTTTATCGTCTTTATTTTTCCTATAGTCACTATTCTTTTTCGTCGTACGGGTCTTTATTCCGGTGTTTCGAATCGCGGCGAGCGCCGCTGTCTCCCCTCCCTCGGCATCCATTCGACTTTCCTCCCTGATTAGACGTTCTTCAAGAAGCTCCAGGGTTTGTCGCGCTGGTTCTACGCTATCCCACGCTGTTTGCAAGGTGCTGAACTTCGAAGTCAGACTTGCCAATACCTTCGCCATCAGCGTTGTGTCCGAAACGTTTTCTTCCAAGTCCGTTAACTGCGATGCCATGTTACGGACTTTAGCAACGTGTTCCACGACCGAATCTGTTGCGCCCATCCGATACTCATGGAAACGTTGCGTTAGCAAGAGTTTGTTTGACGCTGAATTCTGTGCGTGAATATGCGCTAGCTTGTCCCACATGCTTTTTAACGACGTGCAGGTCAAAAGCGGCTCGAGATGTTTGTATTCTAGCCCTCTAGAAATAAACGACATCGCCTTCGCATCGTCTTTTACCCACGTGTTAAGAGCGACATCGACCGGTTCCGGCTTTACTCGCGTACCGTCCACAACATCGAAAATTCCGAGTCCTATCAGCGACGTTCGAATTTGAAATTTCCACCCTAGAAAATTTACACCGTCGAATTTCGGCACATGCACCAGCAAACCGTCGTTCGGCATTTTTGTTCACGTTGCCTACTCGCACTTCTCACGAACGAACAATAATGGCCAACTTCGAGCCTCGCGTACCGCGTTTCTTTTCTACAACCGAAAACTCTCACTTCCCTCTAGCAAACCTCTCGCAGGAATGGCGTTCCTGGGCCCATAACCTGTTAATGCTAGACTTCAAGGAAAGGAGAGAAAGAAACAACTAAACGATAAACGGATATTCCTTTATTTTCTGTAGATGAAGAAAACTCGCTCTCTATTCAGAATAGACTTATCCGCGTGGTACGTCGTGCACTAAGTGGCGACGCTGCGCGAGACGCTACAGGGGAGGGGAAGACAGTCCCAGTGCCCCGCGAGCACGAAACCTCAGTATGCATCAACAAATTTGAACATCCATTCCTGCGTTCGGATTGTCCATCCTGCTCCGCAGTCACTTTTTCGCTTGATCACCGCCAGCAGGATCATAGTTATAACGGATAAATTTTTTTTTTGTTACCTCTTCCATTTCAATAAAGATAAGTATCTACAGTTATTTCACTATGTTTAAATTATTTTCAGGCGACTCCACATTTATATTTTTCTAAAATATGTCAATTATTCTTTTCATTGTTATCTCCCCGGATCAATTCTCCGAACTCACTCTACCTTCTCTTAATAGGGCTGAAAGACTTCGGTCGATGGCCCATTGACAGTATAATTTAGACAATCCTATAAATGTATTCTCGTGTGTATTTATAAAAAAAACTGTATATCAAATACTGTCAATAAATTCACTTTTACTACTTCTCTTAATCATAGAATTTATACAAAAGTTTGTATACCTCCCATTGTTTAGCTAATAGCAGGAAAGAAATTCAAGCCAGGGCCTACATTGGCATGCCTTACTTTTATTGAGGCTCTAGTGTGGCATATTAGATTGCGCCCGACTCCAAATGTAACGCCTGGTTTACCCAGTGCTAATATGGACACCTGTCTTTCCATTATATCACAATTAGCTAGCACCTCGGTATAAGGCCTTACCAGGATGCTGACTTACGTGACCTCTGCAACATTTACGCAAAGACGCTTGAAAAACAAACTTCAAAGTTGTAATTTTATATTGTTTAATACAAATTCGGAACTTTGCTTTTCAAACGAATTTACGTAAAAATATTGCAAAAGTCATGTGATTCAGCCCTTAATTGATTGACGTACATGAAATTAAAAAATATTTAAATGGGTATGCAAATATTTATTTTTTTCAATAATATATAATAATAATTATTAACATTTAAGTTATTAATATATACGTTATTAATATTTTTTTAGTAATGTTAAAGATAATTTAAGCATTTTGTGGCACCCGTTTTTCTGCTGCCTTTTTTGCACGTATAGCCCGAAATACATCCCAGTCTTTTGCATTGGTAAAACAAGCACCGAGAACAGAATTAAATTTTTTTCTGATATGGCATCTCCATTAGGGCTTTTATGGTTTTGTATGATAGCATCTGTAAACGCAAAATTACAGTAACAATTATTATTACATTACTCTAGAAGTTGTAGCAATTAAACATTTACCAAAATCTTACCACGCATGCACTCATAAAATTGAGTTCCTTTAAATGTAAGCCTTTTTTTCGCTCGCTTTGACTGCATTGAAAGTAACTGCAATGTCCCTACTTAAATATTTTTTTAATATTGCGGTAATCGTTTTTGTTAAATTCATATCATCATCGAATGATGAATATAACAAAGATATCTGTAAAAAGAAAGAAAAGCTTATTTAATTTTCAAAAAAGTACTCTTTGACTTGTTCTTGTTAGGAAAATTTTGAAAAAAACTTACGAAATCTTTACGAAAAATTGTATCTTCCTTTAACATAACATTCAACTTATTTAAATCCTCTGACAGTTTTAGAGGAAACGTTATATTATATTTTTCTGCGAAACTTCGTACATTAATAAGAGTATTCGTTCTTTCTAATCCAATTCGCATATTTTCTATCGGTCGTTTTATTTCTCTAGCATCTAGAGAAATTCTTTTAATATCGTGTTTAAGACTCAGCACGCATTCAGTGAGTTCTTTCAAATCTGATGGTTTCTGAACAGATTCTAAAATTTCATAGAATAATCTTTTTAATTTTTAAATATGGTTGTTTTATATAAAGAATAATATGTGCATGAAACAATTAAATGAACATACAGAATTTTTAAATATACAGTACGATCGCTCTACAAGATACCAAAGGGACCGAAGGGGAATATGATTCTCAAAAAAGAAGAAAACTACCGTTTTCCCACTCAGCGGCCTGTTACGCCTGTTACGCCGTACTCCGTGGTACATACATTGTATGGAGCGAGCGACTCCAATATTCAAAGGCGAAGAGGCATTAGGAGTGGGGGTAGTGGATAGCGAAGGGGAACCCGAGGTATCTTGTAGACCGAGAATCGAAGGTATCTTGTAGAGCGACCGTACTGTACCTGTTAATATATTCAGAGGTTCATCAATTTCTCCGAAAAATTCATTATTCGTTGAATAGACTTCGAACGGCTCTAGATCTTCTGCCACTAAAAATATTACAATAACAATACATTCGCACAACTGCGAATTTTTTAAATCTACATAAAAACATAATAAAGTAAATCATGCTAAAATACGAAAACACTCAATTCAAAAGAAATAGTGATACTAATAATGAGTTTTAAAAAAATAGTTTAAAATATGTAACAATATCCTATTTTTCTCTAGATACAATGTGTAAAAAACTTGAACATTATTGACATAACAATTTCTGGATAATGTCAATTGACTCTTTTTTCTCGAACCGATTAGATTAGAGTAAGCACCCAAAAGTAAGAATTCCAAAACGTGAAATAATAAAAATGATATTTATAGCTACAGTATCTAAAAAATATATTAATTAATTTATACCCCACTGCTTCGTAGATCTGAATTGTTTTTCTGAGACTACATTGGACACGCATTTCAAATTTTTGCTCGAAGATTTATCATTACTTGTTACCAAATTCTCTCTTCAAGCAAAATTGACACTATTGTTTACTCTTGATGCGCACTTTTTATTTTTCCTAGAAGTGCTCAAGTTTTTATTTTTACTACAAGAACTTGTATTACTTTGATGGACGAAGGATTGCTCTGTTTTTGAATTTAAATATTGCTTTTTAGCTATAGGCTTTTTCTGTACCCCATGTTGTAGGTTATCTTCTTGCTCATCAGATACTGACATATAGGCTGAAATATTGTATGTTGAAAAATTCTGTTTGTAGCAGTAAATTATAGTGTAACTAGAATGTAATAAGATTTTCCTACTTACATTTGTCTTCCGAACTTTCTTCCAGTTCTTCATTATCATTCTCGTCGACGCATGATATATTTAATATTTGGTCTAATGGACCTTTAGAAGGATTTTGTTTCTTTTTAAATACCTCTTCTGATAGAAAAGACAATTGGGCAGCATGATCTTCATCTTCAGTACTATATGCATAATTCTTCTTCATTAATAAATTCACTTTTCTTAATGTGTTTTCGTATGTCTCTGTAGAAAAAATAAAATTATTGTTGACAACGACATAGAAATATAAGATAAATGAAATACAAGTAAAGTTGTAAACGTATTGTTCTCGTACTTGCGTGGCCTCGTAATTCAACAGGGTAATATAGCCAAGAATCAATATGTTCTTTTAAGTCCTTCTCCATAGAACAAAGCAGTTTAAAGCTTTTTTGAGTATATGGTGGGGATGGAAATTTCGTCACACAAGAGCTAATACTGATATCATAAGTAACCCATTTTGTAGAACAATATAACAATAAACAATAAACACGATTCGTTTTTTTGCCACTTTGTCTAAATTCTACCAATTGATATGGATGTCATTCTGATTCTTCACCTTCGGACACTTGAAAAAAAAGAAAAACAAGAACCTACTTAGAACATGGAATGTAAAGAAATTAAATTGAATAAATGTTGTTTCTTCTTTTCAGGATGTAAAGAGATTTGTTCATATCAAGTAATTTTCAGTTAAATATTTGTTACAAGTATTATTTACATTAAAATATGATTCCCCTTTAATAATATACGTTTCAAATAGATATTCAAAATATAACATGTAAAATGCAGTTATAGGTTATGTTGCCACGTGCTCTAAAATTTTATGAATCTAGTCATTTATTTTTCATTGTAGTACGAAAGAAAAAAATAAGAAATACATAAATACAAGCTTACTTTTGTTGTAGTTGATACTGGCGCTTGTTTTCCATAATTTGCAAATTTTCAATTTGAAAATCGTAGTTGGTAATTTGCGAAATTCTGTATATGAAGATCACAAGAAGCACTCTGTTCGATGTAAACGAGTGACTCCCTCGTTGTATTGCGGGGTCGGCGCTCAATGTGTTAAGCTTTTGGCCGAATTGGGCGGGGAAAAAAATTTTCCGCCGGTCGTACGAGCCGGCAGAAAATGTCATCAAGACAAAACAAATAAAGAAAGAG
This sequence comes from Gasteruption jaculator, assembly GCA_949825005.1. Taxonomy (NCBI): domain Eukaryota; kingdom Metazoa; phylum Arthropoda; class Insecta; order Hymenoptera; family Gasteruptiidae; genus Gasteruption; species Gasteruption jaculator. The sequence goes on along the minus strand of OX463769.1, from coordinate 1,127,493 downwards.
GTTGGCTAATTGTAAGCATCACCCAACACCCACCAAATCCACGCGATGAATCTCGCTTGGAACTTCTCACCTGATAAATCTTAGCGTCGAAGCAGTGTCCAATATGGCGGCGTAACGCAATGGGTCCGATTACGTAACTGCTTTCTAAACGATCGGTACGGGAATAGCGATTCCGCGACAGAAATTTCCGCCAGTGGTCCGCTTGGAGAGAGTCATCGATCCGGATCATGCGCTGGAATTGTCCGTTGACTCTGACGGGTCCTGCCCTCTGTACTACAGGCGGTCTTCTAAATCTCGCGGGAGAATTTGAATTCCCGGTCGTCGATCGTCTCGTTATGGAGAGATTCTTTTGCTGGAGGATCCTCTCGGACACTGGTCGGAGGTTTCTTTGCCTGCCGGAAGCTATTCCTACCGGACTGCTTCCTTTTCGGACTATAGCCAAGCGATCCCTTCTCAATCGACGACATCGACGGTTTGACAACTTTGAAATTCCCCTACTTCTTAACTTTGCGCAGAATCTTGAATATAAACGCGCGAAACGAAACCCTTATTTGATTTGTATAGTAGATAAACGCAACAGAAATGAATGGATATTGAACAGTAATTTGGTAGTTGTAGTATATCAGAATCAAAAAAGTAGCTTTAACATTTGTATTCTAATCGCTGAAATTTATCAAAATAGGATAATTATGAACTAAAAATATAATGGTGGTCATTTATTTCTTGAAATAAATTATTTATTCAATCAAATTTAGATGTTTCAAATTTGTTTGAAGGATATTTCAAAAAAACAAGTATACATCTAAGTATACATATATTAGAAGATTGTTTTTTTAACCTGGTCAATTATATTGAATAAAATCGTTTTAAGATTGCTCCCATTTATTCCTTTCTTCATTTAATGAAGAAAAAGTTAAACTAATGTTATGCAAAAATAATTTAATCGTATCTTAAGTGTTCCAAAATGCATCCTGAAAACTATTTCAGTATATTGTGTCAAAATATATCATTTTAAGTTGATATTTTAAAATTATGTATGCAAAAGAGGTAAAACAAATATCCTTGCAGTGCGCTCTGGCTTAAATGATAAATTGATCTTCATTAACTTATACTGAATAAGATCAATACCAAATTTTATAGTTGATGTACTTTTGCTGTTAAGTTCACAGATTGTAACAGTTTTTGATGGAAAAGGATACGTATACATTGATCGCTTTACTGTCCAGGTGAAACCTTCTATTATTACAGATTTGAAGGCATCACCTGATTCGTAAATTTGTTCCATTTCTAACATTTCTCCATTTTTCTACAAAACCATGTTGTCTGGTTTTTTTGGTTTCAGAATAATTGATCCATTTATACATACTTCCTTATATGTAACAATTCCACTTACAATTTCAGGATTTTTAGCTTCTAGAGGTAATAGTAGATTAGGACGTGTAGCAATGGTTACATTTTTTTCATATTGTCGACGACAAAATTGGGCCAAAGGTCGGTTGGGTGTATGAATATATTTCTTGATCTCTCCAAGAACGTTTTCAAATGGAAAACTACTTATTTCACTGAAAGTGCACTTCGTCGTTTTTACATCATCTGGTAAATGTATGAGATTATGCATATTCGTAACTACAGACGACTACAGACGAACCATACAGATAAAGAGTAGCGGAAAGAAACCGTCTTAAATAATCTTCGGCAATACTATTATACTGAAAGGCCAACTCTGTACAGCTCAAAATCCTGCAAGCGACATGAAATGACAAGAAGTGTTTAAACAATTCTTGGCGAAGAATACCTCTTAAAACTAACGGTCCACAATACAATAAAAAAAGTCTAAATTCAGTTGCTTTCCATTTTAGAAGACAATCTATCGCTCTAGGCTTTCTTTGAAATTCACAAGGAATCTGAACGGTTAGGGCTACTAATCGTCGCGAAAGTTCACATTTTTCTCGACGACCAAGTCTAATTTTTAGGTCTCCGTAAATCCAATGCCTTAAAAGTGTCTTCATAACACCAAGACAACATAGGTGCATGCAGTCTAAAATAAAAACGGACGTCAAATCTAAATCAGGTTTAATGGATAATAATGGTGATAATCCAAGGTGATGTTCCGCATCCTTTTGTTTTCTAAACGATTCATTGGTTCTTTTTTCATTATTTATACCTAGATAAACTACTGTAGAACCTTTCCCTTTTACAATGCTTGTACCTTCTACTGTACATCTTTCACAGGCGTTATATCCACCGTGCCCTTTGACACATTTCAAAAAACTTCTAGCAGGATTATCACAAATAAAACTGTGTATACGTATTTCAAACTTTTTTGCTGATAAAACAATACCATGTTTTTGCAACTCGTTTACTTCTATGACAAATTTTTCTAAATAAGTAGTAAGGCTTCTTGGTTTATTATTTCCTACATATAATGCCACAACGAATGGTTTATAGATACTTGGAGTAAAATAAATTTTCCACAGAATTGGCCAAAATGATCGTTTACTTGTTTTTGAAACAGGCATACCATCCACATTAAACTGTAATTCAATTACTGCACCATGAATAGTTGTATTGACACAGTTTTCCAATCCAGCTTGAATTCCAAAATAAACAAATTGTCCATTTTCACCCGTTGCATCTTCCATTTCACACAAATCGTACCGAGCATTCGTCGTCCTCAAAAATGTTTTCGATGACAGTGGCAATTCTGATAGTAATCTTTTTTGTAAAATAAACAAAAGTTTATCTAAGTGGGAATGTAAAACATTACACTGAACAGCCCATTTTCGTAATTCGCAAATTTCGTCAAATTTTTTCGTCCCAATGTTCACAGGTGATTGGGATACTGCATTGGTAGATTTTTCTTCTTATATTTCAATATCTGTCTCCTCTTCAGTGTGCGTTCCTTGAAGAATCCTATCACGATCTGTTGGACGTCTTTCTGCAACCTCATGCACTGCTCCTGTATAGAGTTTGTAGATACTAAAAGTAGGAGAAAAAAATGCCCATCAACTACTTCAATGAAAGTAACCGAGATTGGGAAATTACTTAAAAGAATTTTCTTTCATTCTTTCGCTAAAGTTCATAAATTACATGAGAGCAAAATAAAAAATGCTGGTAGAATTAATACAAAGTGTGATTTTGCATTGTTGAAATGGTTTTAAAAAAGTAAAAGATGTTTCAAAGTAATTTTTATTTTCATTCGTGAAACATTTGTCTAGAACAAAAAAGAGATTTATAAAATAATAAAAATCTCATTTGAAACTCTAAGCTCTTATTTTATGTATTTATTTAAAGTTCATTTGAAGTTCTAAGCTCTCTTCCTCACTAATGCAATTTTTAAATTCAATTTACCTTCCAAATTTTTTTCATTCACATCGCGTCTGCACAGTTTCACTGGCGGTTCTTCTTTGTGTAATCTCTGAAATTTTCTCACACGGTTGCGCGTTTTTCTTCGGGTTTTTTTCAATTTCAGACATTTTTAAAACTTTAAAAATAAATACCGCACATGAAATATTTATCAGTATGTAGGTTATGTCGGTTACGTAGGTTATGTAGATTATTTAAAATCCCCTCTACAACCTAACTAGCGCCTTTCAATATATACCTCAGGAGGCGCTATAGTACATGCAACATTGAGGCGCGGTATAGGGCAGGTCTGCGAGGACCATACGTTAAATTTGTAAATAGGTGCTAGCGTTATTTTAGAGCGGCACTTTTGAAAAATGTTTTCATTGAGGCTTTCCTTCCCAGTACCAACCCTGATATCCTAACATTAGATGTTAACATTGTTTTAAAGGGGAATAGCTATTCAGGCGGCATTGAGGGTTATGCTGGACATGTGAATTACGGAATGCCTCTAAAAATCCTAGACGGGACCTAAGCGTAATCAGGGAAAATTAGCTATAATTTCTACACGAGTAACCCCTTCTAGTTACTAGATTACCCTGCTTAGAAATGTTAACTTTCGATAAAAGAAAATTTTCTGACCGTAACAAACCTTTAGTTTACCCCCCAATACATTACCATAATGATAATGACATTGTCTCCCCTTCTTTATTTCTTAAGCAATAAACTACCTGTCGAGATTTTATACAATTTTAATGATTTGTGGAAAATAATAGATTTACTTCAATGAGTTTTAAAAAAAAAAAATGGGAAAGGTTACCCCTGATCCCTTTCATTAAAATTATGTATTCACACTTTTGTTATTATGTCCCATTTTGTTTCTTTTAATGTTCTAAATTGAGTTTCTGCACCTAAAACTGGACCAAACCTTGTCTAGACTCCACACTTTTTTGGTTTCTCAAAAGGATTGTAATAAAAAATGAATAAATAAAAATGAACAAATAAGAAAATCGTTTTTTGTGTAGTTTTGTCTGTGGAGTCGTGACACCTGCGAGACTTGCATTTGGAAACTCCACGTTTGCTGCCCATCGGAGAACTCAACAGGAATAAATCTACAAAAACCACTACTTCTCGGTTTTTTATATTTAAACCCATTCAAGATATTATTTTTATTTATTTCTTTTCTCAATTTTAAGCAAATCTGGAGTTTTCCATAATCAAATCGAGGATAGGGCTTTTACATCCTATAAGCGTTTCCTTTCAATAAATTTCCCCAAATACTAATTCGGCCCAGCCCGGAGTTTTGTCACATAGACAAATATACTCAAAAAGACTACGTTGTCAGGGTAGGACTTTACTGGCCTTCCGAGGTGGCATAGGTTGTGCCAAAGGGTAAACCTCCCTAGGATGTAACAAGGGTTCTTCGGAAATTCTTTCTGTCTGTTTCAGCTCCACACTCTCTCTCTCTCTCTCTCTCTCTCTCTCTCTCTGCCTTCTATTTCTTTTTATAACAATTAATAAAACATTTGAAATACACATATTATTAACACACAAATTCACATATTGTTGTCACATATATTAAACACATTGCACACACATATATTTTTTTTCCAACAAAACATTTTCGTTTATTCTGTTACGTTTAAAGTTGCGATATTGGACGTTAATCCAAGTGCAATTTAAAGCTTGGTTTACATTTTTGAATTAGTCGAAAGACTAATTCAGGGATAATAGTTTATTGGAATAAAAGCAGAGAACGAGATAGAATGGTTGAATATATGTACATAATTTGCGACCGCCGTTCTCCCCGTTTCCCCTTCCTAGGTGGACACGGAGATACCGGCGTCGACAAATCCTGCCCCTTCGTCCCTTCCCGCGAGGGTAAGGGTCGTTTTAGGGAGGGCACCCTTGCTCGCAAGAGCTCCAAGGGGTTATTGGGCGTCAGTCAGGATCCTTTTTTTGGGGATCCTGACGCGGTACGCAAGAAAACGAAACAACAAAAAAAGAAACTCCTGAAAACAACAAAAAGAACAGACAAAAGAAACAATTATCACGAGAGGGAGTAAAGGGGGGGCTCGGCGAACTCAGGGAGGGCAGGAGTCCCAGAGGGGATCCTGCCTCCTTCTCAAAAAAAAAGGAGACTCACGCGGGAAATAGATAAAAAAAGGGCGCAACGACGCAATTTATTGATAACAAAAAAAACAACTACAATTTCGTTAATAAGAAGGAAAGAGAAAAAAAATGAATTCGCGGTACAAGAGAAAGAAAGAAACGCAGCGAAAATCAAAAATGAGAACAATAAACGTAATTCTATCCAGTAACAAAAACTAAGAAAATTCGATACTGAGAGGAACGGGGGGAACGCGACTGAAGATTTCCGAAATCCACCGCATGCAAAAGCACAAAAGAAAAAGAGGGAAAAAAAAGAAATTCGTTACAAAAAAAAAAGAACGCGAAACCGTGTTACAACACGCTCGCGAAGGGGGCACAGCAAACGGTAAGAAGGGATACTCAAAAAGGGGGACTGAAAAGATGCGATGGGGGTGGCTCAACCAAATAAAAAAAAAAGGGACGGAAACCAAAAACTTTACAAGGGTAACTAAAGGGGGAAAGAGAAACGAGAAAGGGTACGGTACCCTTCTCGCTACCTTTGTCGCCGAATGGTTCGTCGATCGTCGTGGTCGTCCGGGCACTCCGCCTCCGCTCCAGCGAGGACAACTCCAGGCCCTCTTCCAAAATCCGGGACTCGCGGGGGTAAATCACACACGGCACCCACAAAGAAAAGAAAACCACTAGGGCCAAAAAGAAAATCCTTTTCTCTTTTTTTTTTCTAATAAGGCGGCACAAGATCGGCTTCCAAAATTCGCGTGGCACGGCTCGGCGGTCCAAGTATCTCTGGAGGTCGCCGCTAATTTGCGGGACCTCCATGCTCCAATTTCCCCTTCCTGGGGGGTCCGCTGTGGAATTAGGCCAAGAGGTGCTGACCTCTTTCCGTGGATCTTCGGGTCGATAACCTTTATCAGTTTCCTTCCTTATCCAAGGATTCGTCGCCGGCGAATCTTCCTTATCGGCGTAGACGTTGCTTTGTCGCTATCCGGCGATAAGGGATCCGCGAACAAGGGTACCGCAACGGGAATAATTCTTTAGGGTCCCAAAAAGAGAAAAGGGGAAATTCGCGCGGGAGGAAAGAGGGTTTCAGGGTAGGGGAAAAAGGGAGGCTGTGCCCTACCTATTCTTACGTGGAGCTAAGTAAACGCTCACGGTTTCGCACAATTGCGCAATAAATTCCTGAAAAACAATCTTACACAATGGAAATAACTTAAAACAAAAAAAAAGAATATAATACAATCAATTTCGACATGGTACGCACAAGAAAAAAATAACATGATAATAGAATGATAAAAAAAAACGTAAAGAAAAGAAATAGTATACCGGCGCTTAACTAATGTTTAAGGGTCCCCCTCCTCTCCGGGAGATCCCTGGACTTCGCCATAGCCGCCAATAAAATCAATAATAATCCTTAGTAAAAATAATCGATAACAAAAAGAAAAAAAAAGCGAAAAGAAATAATAGTAGAAAAGAAGAACAAAAAGAAATAAAAAGTGCTCCCACCTGGAGGGGTGGCAAAATGCCACGTCACAAATTATATTCAAAACTAAATTCAATATTCGATATGGTCTAATATATATAAGGACTGTTGGGAGCCCAAACAATCTTTTGCACTAACCCTACTGTGACGTCACCAAGCCATTTAACTCTCTCACGTGAATGGGCGTTTCTCCCACTCCGCAAACGTTTGCGGGGACAGGGGACTGCGACCAACAAGAAACGTCGAGTAGTTCGCGCCAATAGTACCGTACTCATTGCGTCAATTGAAAAGGAACGGGCTTTCAATAAATTAACACTAGAACTACCACACCAGTCATTTTGACTGGTTAGACAATTTTATTTTATTATTCCTACTTCAGGTTACATTTTTTTTCGCAATGATGTAATGACTTTTGGAAAGATAGCTAAAGGATTAATATAATGAACTTTAATTTTGTTCCATACATTTAAAATAAAAGTAATCTTTTTTAAGTAGAAATAGCTACGTCTCAACTGTCGGTAGTTCTAGTGTTAATGTATAAACTACTGATTGCGTTATGGGACACCAGAAAAATCTATTGTGTACGTTACTGAAAACATTAGAACGTTATGTGTACGCGATCGCGAAAGGTAAGGGGGGAGCGTGGCTGAGCCGGGACCCACCGGACATTCTCCCTCTCCCGGAGCTGGTCCCCACTCGCAGCGTCTCCCACCTCGCAGCGATCTCATCGAGCACGATATCGACCCGAGCCCCTTCAGACGTGGACTCTATGTATGCTTTTAGGCTACACATGTAAGTCTGGTTATTGCAACCATCCAAACCTTATCCCACGAGGCGTTCTCGTGATTTTAGAGTTAGCGCGGTGTTCGCGCTCTACTTATTCCTAGTGCGGTGTTCGCACTTCCCTTAAGCGGAGTTCGCTTCCTTCCCGTGCGGTGTTCGCACGTTGTAGTCTCTCTGAGACAATTCGAGGTGTTCCCGGGTTGTCTTTCCTTCGGGGATTAGCCCCATTTTCGCTCCCAACTCTCCGGCTTTCCAGGCGCCCTAGCGCCTGGTCCAGATGGAGTTCGCCTTGCGCGTCTTTCCTGGGTATTTTAAGACTCATTGCACGAGCCTCGCGCTCAGAGAATTAGTGCCTTTCTTTTTTCTATTAAGTTTTCCATTTATTGTTGAAAAATATATTGTTAAGTTTCTCATTAAGTTGCTTCTTTTATTTATTAGCGTCTCCTACCCTTGTCCGTCCGAGCGAGCCGAACGTTCTGCGTTACCACCGGTAGTCTCCGTTTTGTTTCTTTGTATTTGTTGGGATCGGGATTTGCCCGTCGTTACAGTCTCGCACATTATGAGTCAAATGGTATGGAGGAGCGAGGCGCGTAACGTGATTGGCTATCCCCACATGAGCGACCGAAGTACGACTAATTCCCAAATTCACGTAAGAGGGTTAACATACGTGTAAAAAAAAGGTCATTTGACCGCTCATGGTAGGTTCAGTGTTAAAATATGCAATCGAATAGACCCGGAGTGATTTTTTAATTACGCTTCAAAATCACTTCCCAATATTACATCTCTCGGTGTCACGTCGCGCGACGTACCTCATTGTAGGATTACTTTGCACGCCATTATAAACCTAAGAACAAGTCTTATACTAAAAAAAACCATTCATTTATATATTTAATGAAACCGATTTTGCGCTTCCAAAATACCTATATACATAAAATCTAAACTGACAATTGGACATTTCCAGCACTCTAGATATTTTACAATTTAAACCTCATTAATTAAAAGAGGAAAGTAGAACGAAAAAGACCACTTGCGGTGGCAACCGATGATTAATCCAATCATGAATATATCACTTTAAGAGAATCAACTGTAAAAGGTGATATACCTAGAAACGTAGGTCAAGCGGAACAATATATCAGAAATTGACGACACCGCCGAACGACAGGGCACATCCTCTCAGAAGAATAAAGAGGAATAATTAACTAGAAAAATGTCCAAATGTCAGCTCATCAACCAATTTTATGACCACTGTCTTAGAAATAGTAAAAGAGAACAATTGTAACGAGCGGAAGACGAGGACCAGCAATGACTTTTAGGAAATCGAACGATAAAAATAATTACTCCGCCTCCTACACTGAAAAAAGTTTTCACCTCAAATATAAGTGCTTGAGTGTAAACGGTAAAATATTATGTTTTGGGTATCGGTTTCAAAGTACAGCGCATGAACCATATTAGTGAGAGTTTATTCGAATCATCATGCTGATGGCAACACCACTAAACAGAAACGCCGCGAATGCTCTTTCCTTGTGCGCGACACAAGGAAAGAGCAAAAAAGGAGAGGGAAAAATTAAGCATACAGTTTGTAACTTACATGAAAATGGGAAATAATTATTTTTCTCTATCAACATTTTCTATTCACATGCAAAGTGAGTAAATTTAGCGCAGTTATTATCAAATTTGTTCCTTATCCATTATGTAATGTAACATACTGAATCAAGAAAAATATTTATAATGTTCGTTTGTGACGAATTATCACAATTTCTTGCTTGACTCTTATAATTTTCTTGATTAATCGTAAATAATAAATTCGTAACGCATCAAATTAAGCGCACAAATATGAGAAACGACGAAATATAAGCGATATACTAATGTTTTTAATGAGATAAAAAGTTATAGTTGACTTCTTGTTACAATATATTGCTTTCTATTCATTTCAACAAACAAGCAAATGTTTCTATTTGGTAAATCATCATATTTAACGATATTTTCAGCGACTGGCTTTTCTAAAACATCGTATGCCCACACATGAGCATCAAAAAAATTACAAACTATTTCGGTATATTTAAAATACACATTATCTTCTATAACGTAAACACACCTTATTTTTCCAAACACGGGCATGTCATTATTTACGTCAATAATAATAATTACATTTTCTTTATAAATAATGTCATTAATCGTAACATTAGCTACGGCGATTTTTTATGTACTTTTGAAAAGTAATAATACAGATTATTGTTAAGCCTCCCACCGCGAAGGTGCTTGGCTGCGCGACCTCACCTTCCTCAGGTATACGCGTATTCGAACAACAATAACCTGCGTTATGCGTTCGAATGATTCAAACCCGGCTCCACTTCCAAGTTAACCCGGCTTTCGCTATGAAAGACCAAGTTTCAAAACGTAGCTGCCACCTCGAGTCCATCCCATTGCTGAGCGTCGCCTTCCCCGGTGGAGTGGTGACCTGGTCTCTTTGCAGCCGCAGAGGAGCTGGGATTTCCCTTATACTTGGGGGCGACATTGCTTTTTAGGGCGCAGTCGTATCCCCTCAACCTCATCGAGTTACATACTTGGCCTCGTGTTTTGCGCGGTGCCTCTTAAGCATATGTGCACTCGAGCGGTGCGCAACTCGGTCTTATCATCATTATCATCAGTCTGACCGTTCTTAACACAGTATGCCGCAATTCTCAGTGTCGCCAATCACCCGACTGTCGAGCATATGCCGTTCATCACAGTACCCACCACTCTCCCTTAGGCGGGACTTGGGGTGCCCGGCCCCGAGGCACCAAATTTTATTAACCCCTTTGGTCTTGGGCTCAAGAGCTTTATACCGTCTCTCCAAAGGGATAATGTGTCAGTGTGCTTTGTGTGAAAATAATAATACTATTGTGAGACCGGACCCCCCTGAGGGGACTCGGTCGTGCGACCTCACCCTTAATGGGCATACGCCACAGTTTTTCCCATCACCACTCCCCAGCCCCACCACGCCGAAAGAACGGACCGGGGAAAACCCAGCAGCGCCCGCGGGTAAGACGTCGCGGGGTGAGCGGTTTAGCTACCGGGTGCCTTCGACTCCCCGACGAGAGTCGGACCCACCCGGCAGACACGGGGAATCACGGGAAGGCCTGCTCACTGTGCTCCGCCCGAGCACACGCCCTGTACCAGTGAAAGGAACACTGGCTTTCCCTAAACCACTCGGGGACGCGGCTGCCCCGCGATGATTGCGGGACCGCGCCCGCATAGCCGAGGGCTCCGACAACCCACGACCGAGTGGTACCAGAGTCTACGACGACGATGTTTCTGGTTGATCCCAGAATCCCTTCAGATAAAGGGATTCCCAGCAAAAGTCGGCCAAGATGGAGAAGGCATTCGAGCTCGACACGAAGTATTGCGCCGCACTCGGCCAGCCCCACTCACCGACTGGAACCAGATCCCGAAGGGCGACCCTCTGGGGTTCGAACTCCGGACACTCCAGGAGGAAGTGACCCACCGTGTCGGCCGGTGCGCCACACCCACAGGACTCACCTTCCACTATCCCCGTCGACGCTAGGCGTGCCCGGAAATTTCCGTGTCCAGTGAGTGCCTGAGTAGCGTAGAATTCAGGCCTGACCCACCGGGCCACCAACGTTCCCCGAACGTCCGGAAAGAAGACGGAAGTGACACGGCCTTTGGTTGAAGAAGACCATGCGGCCTGCCACATGTTTTCCGGCTCGACCTCGATCAACGCGGCAGGATGTTCCGCGTTTTTGGAAATTAAATTTCTTAAACAGAGTTTCGACGGGCAGAACCCCGGCGACTACGCACAATGAATCTAGAGATGCCGGTTTTGTACCCGCGCGTGACGGCTAATAAACAGCGGCGTTGGATGGCCCGAAGGGCCATCAGGTCGGGCTCCTTGCACAGGTCGGTCCACCCGGAGGCGGCGTATGCCGCCGGGCCGAACACGCCCCGGTAGATCGTGGAGAGCGACCCGAATCGGAGGCCCCAGCTTGCTCTCGCTAGGTACCGCAACCTTCCGAAAAGCTTTCCGAGCTTGATTCGGAGGTGGTTGATATGGGATCGGACACCCAAACCACTATCGAAGTGGACACCGAGGTATCTAACTGTCTTTTTGAATTTTATATTTTTATTTCCTAGCTTTAAGATCGGGTACCGACCCGCAAAATTTATTTGTGTTCGCGTCGCAGCTTTCCTTTTCCTATCCGGGCGCCTCCCTCCGCGTCTTCCTATCGGGGCTCTCCGGATGCAACCGTTCTTTAGCACGATCGCCTCAGTCTTGGTTTCGGAGAACCGGAGTTTAGCGAGCCCGCACCAGTCAACAATGGCATCGATTACCCGTTGACCGGTGACCTCAATTTCCTTCCGACTGTCGCAACACACGAGAACAAGAAGGTCGTCCGCGTATGCGACGAAGTTTGACCCCACTAAGCCCCGAAGCAGGCTTAAGAGGCCGTCGAACATCACGTTCCAACAGGCCAGACCAAGGACGGAACCTTGGGGGCATCCCCTGGAGGGCCTCTTGGAAACCTCGCAATCACCAACTGAGATTGTAACCCTCCGACCGTCGAAGTAGCTCTGGAGCACCTCGAAAACGTTCTTCGGGCAATCTCGTCTCTTTAAGGAATCTAGGACTAGGGGCCACCAGACATTCTCGCAGGAAGAGACGAGCCGGCGCAGCTCCACGATCGCGTCCTCCGTCGACTTTCCGGGGGTAAAACCGAACTGCCGGTCGGAGACCATCCCAGGAGCCAGCGACGTGTCCGAGAGCCGCCAAAGAAGAAGCTTCTCGAATAGTTTACCTACTACGGAGAGGAGGCAGATGGGCCTGTACGATTTGGGGTCGAAGTCGTCCTTGCCCCCACCCTTCAGGAGCACTCGAAGCGAGCCCTCCTTCCAAATTGATGGAAAGACGCCCCATTGGAGGCAACCCTTAAGAAGTCGCAGGAGCTGACCGGGGATTAATTTACACGCGGATTTAAGGACACAGGCCTCGATGAGGTCTGGGCCCGGGGCTTTATTGTTTTTGAAAGTTTTTACGGCAGCGACCATCTCTCTCACCGTGAAAGGCTCCGAGTCGGCCGTGCCGGGTGCGATGCGTGCACCTTCCCTAATTTCACGCTGCTGAGGCGTGTCCTCTGTCTCCCGGTCGTCGGGGATGTGCACATCCAGGAGATGCCCGGCGGTCTCCTCCACGGTTTTCGTGGAGAATTCGCCACGTCGCAGGGTGCCCAGAACCCTCTCCACCCGGAGCTTGGAGGCCTGTTGTTTATAAACATAACCCCAGGGTTCGGAGTTTCCCAACTCCGTGACGAACTTACGCCAGCTTGCGATCTTGGCCCTCCTCACTTCCCTGCGGTATTTACGAAAACAGAGACGATACTTCCGCATTTTAGCGAGGCGAGTGGGACAATCACGCTCCCCCTGAACGGCACGCCTTAGTCGGTACGAGGCCTTCTTGCACCTCGTAAGCTCCTTCGTCCACCACGGGTTGGACTTTCTAAAAGCACGTTTTCTGGGCATCGACGCTGTACAGGCGTCCGTGAGGACGTCCGTAAGGGTCTTTGCCATTACTTCTACATCCTCCACCGACAGCAGGTCGAGAGCTTCGAGCCTAGATCGTGAGAGATCTACCAGGCGCTCGGCGAACAGCTCCCAGTCGGCACGACGAGGATCGAACCTTCCAGGAGCAGCCGCGTTGCCACCCGGCCTGGCTCTCGGCACTCTTAGTGCGATGTCGATGGAGTTGTGATCGCTGGTGGTCCAGTCCGCCCTGACCCTCCACTCACCGATGAGCTGGTGCAACGAGGGGGACGCCAAAGTCACGACAATGTATGACGAGCCCACTGTCGTCCAATAGGTCGGCTGTTGACCAGCGTCGTTAACTACGCTCATCCCGAAAGCGTTGATGAGGTCTTCGAATTTCTGACCTCTGCTGTCGGTCGTCTGGCCACCCCAGAGCGAAGAACGAGCATTCGAATCCAAAGCTACAAGGAGTCTCTTCCCCCTCAGTGAACGAAACACCACCTCGAGGTGCCTGAGGTGCTCCTCGATTCCATCGCTGTATCGAAAGTAACATGAGACAGCGTAGAACGAGAAGCCAGGAGCCCGCACCTCCGCACACACACAGTACGGGGTGCTCAGCTGCGAGACGAAAAGCATCTGGAAATCAGGATTACAGATGCTTACTGCCGCCCAGGGACGTTCCGAGCGCACAGCAGCTACCCTGATTCCAGTACCTAAACCAACGAAGGTGTTGCTCGCGTCCTGCTTCCTGACGTATGTTTCCTGCAAGAGCAGTACGTCAAGACGCTTCTCGCGAACGAGCTGACACACCTCACCGGAAACCCTGGCTGAATTCTGCATATTCAGCTGCAGGACCCTAATTCCCGTGGACGCGAATCGGCGAGATGCCGGGACCGGTCCCGGCCGCGGTGGCGTGATTCTAATGCTATTCAAGGGGGTTGGGGATCGCGGACTAACGTTTCGCGCACCGGCGTTACCTACTTCTGTGCAAGTCGGATGCTCTTTTCCCTGATTTTGCCCAACCGGAATGGGCTTCCTAACATTCCTATCAACAGCTACTGGAACAGCACGAAGGCTGTGACCCGGGGAGGGACGAACCGCTGCCGACCTAGGCTCGGTTCGGCGAGGATTCCGCGAAGAGGCGTTGGCCACCACCGAGCGAGAGGAGCGAAGATTCGACCCGACAGCGGACACGACCACCCCAACACCGTCTGGCCCACGACGGGAGGCCAGACGGGCACTTCTCCTCACCAACCCCCCCCCCCCCCCCCCCCCCCCACCCAGTCTCCGAAGAAAATTTGGAATACATGAGATTCCCACGAGTATGGGGCGAAAGACGGTCGCCCGGGGCATACGCCCTTAGCCCCGGGAAGGCATCGATACAACTGGGTGCTGCCGGGTGCCCAGAGGTTGGCCGCTCGCGACGGGTTTACCAACCCGCCACCCATCCGATCATCGCGCACCGCTGCTTGGGATTAAGGCTTTTGTGAAGAGGTCTTCCTTCCTCTTGTTCCGGGCGGTTAAGCGAAGAACCCCGTTCCCTCAAATGAGGGTTTACGGTTTGTTGTTTTTATAGAGGGGTCTCCTCGCGGCCCGGGAAAAGGGGTCCCCGGCCCAGAAGGGTTACGGTATTGGCTGCTGTTTGGGGAAGAGTAAAATTTAAGAAACTGAAAATAAACAATATGATTAGAACTCCGGTTCCGTCGCCTCCGATAACTCGAAGGTCTCGGAAGCGCAGGGCCCGGATTTTATTGAGGGCAGTCTGGGTTCCCCCTCTCCCGTACTAACGTGCGTTAGAGGGGGGACTCCGGGCATGCCATGGGGGGGGGGGAGACAAGAGAAGAGTGGAGAGAGAGATAGAAGAGAAGAAGAGAGGGAGAGATGAGAAGAATGAGATAGGAGAGAAGAAGAAAGAGCAAAGAGGAAGGAAGGAAAAAAAGAAGAGAAGCTAAGGAAGGAGGATAAAGATGGGAGGAAGCGAAGACGGGAGCAACCGTGGGAACCACCGCCGAGGACGGACGTACGCGGGCGTGCTAGGCGCACACTCCTTTTGCCTCTGCTCGGGTTGGAGGGGAACCACCCTACCTTGGCCCCTGCTCGAGTCGGGAGGCCCCGCCCACCGCGAGAGAACCGGGCGGCCCCACCATCCGCCAGAAGGGGATAGGAGTGTGCAGTGGGGAGGAGGGAGTGAACTCGCGCCCTGATGTATGGCCTATGGGTTTTGGCGTGCTATCCCAAACCACCTTTGCCTCAGGCTCGAGACGAGGAGGTGCCAGACTCCCCTTAACCTCTGCCTGAGTTGGAGGGCTACCGCAAACAGCGACGCGCAGTCCGGTAGGGGATGAGGGTTAGGTGGGAAGAGAAAACCTGAAAAGGGATAAAATAAAAGGACAAAACCTGAAAAGGGTAATAAAAGGTTAAAACCTGAAAAGGGTAATAAGGACAGAAGGAAGTAAGGGAGAGTGGGGAGGGTAACGAGAGTAAGGGAGAGAAAAGAAAGTAAAGAAGGGGGCAGAAAGAGAGAGATAGAGAAAGAAGAGAGAGAAGAAGAAGAGGGAAGATATTAAGAAAGAAAGAAAAGAAAAGAAGAGAAAAGAAAAGAGGAGAAAAGCACAGAAGAGAAATGCAAAGAAGAGAGAAGAAAAGAAGAGAGAAGAAAAGAAGAGAAAAGAAAAGAAGAGAGGGTCACCTGACAATAAAAAGTATTATTAGAACTCCGGTTCCGTCGCCCCTGACCCCCAAGGGTCACAGGAGCGCAGGGCCCGGAAGTTTTGTTGGCAGCCCCGATCTCCCCCGCCTCACCGCGGTGAGGAGGGGTGGCTCGGCGCCGCCCAAGAGGAGATACGGGAGGGAAAGGAAGGGAAACCTAGTCTCGACCACCGGGGAAATCCCCCCCGAGGATTTCCGCACGCCAGAGGATCACTCCCACATGCCCGGCCCCACACACAACCCGAAGGAAGTCGACTTTCGCGGCCGGGGTTGGGATGTTGCGATCATAGCGGCATCGGGCCCCGGGAAAGCATCCCTGACGGCCGAGACCAGGTCTTTGTCACTTGCTCCATTCGTCCTCCGTCAAAATACAGAGATGTCCAGTGGTACCAACGGGGAGGTTGAGCGTGTGACGACGGATGACAGAGGCTCTCTGAGACGCATATCATCCGAGAACCACCCCCCTGAACAGGCTCCAGTTTGGACGCGATTTCACCTTCCGCCATCCCCGAGATGTATTCGAGGATGGTTCTTCCGTTACTCTCGCCCTCACCTTCTGCGCCGGAACCAGGGAGATGGCCCTCACCACCGAAAGTGATAATAGATAAACTCGTCAAGAATCCTTGGTCCGTAAATAATGTTACGATCATGATACTTAAAATATTTGAAATGCATTAAAGCCAATTGATGCCGTTTACCTATCACTAATAAAGCATTTTTTTTATTCTTGCTACTAGTTAACTTTGCTTTACTTTCCGAATGCTTTGATTCGAACCTAAGACAACTGATTTTTATGACAGGTCCAAACCGTCGCATTTGTGAAAGATAGTGAATTATGAATTGAAATTTGGCGATTAAATAGGTAAATAATTCTTTATATTGAGAGTGATGTTTTTCGATAAGTTTCTCTAATTTTAGTATGTCACCCTCACCGACAACACCGCTTGTCAAAATATCAACTAACTCGCGTAATTTTCTCATCTTTCTCGTCAACTTTGTTACCGATCATGAGGCCGAGGTAACGAACAAAAAAAATCGTTTCAGAGGCTGTCATTTTTAACTTTTCATTCTTTTTCAAATAGTCTAAATCAATTTTCGGCTGTAAGTTACTAGTCTCGAAGCAAAAATCGATAGATTACATTCTGTAATTTAAATAATTTATTGTAAAATATTTTTTTACGATAAAATCTAACAATATTTTAGCAACGGTATTATTACAGACTCCTTCATGGAAGTCATGCATCGGGTCGGGCCCGGCATTTTCTAACACATGAAACCCTTTTTACTTCATGAAAAATACATCTTTTCTCTATCCCCGTTTCTCTTGAATCGTTTATCTTTACATCTATTTCGTAGTTTTCTTATGTTCTCAGAAGCGAAAGATCCTCTTTAGTTAATGATGCCATTTGTTCTGGACTCGCTTATACATAATCGACAAAATAGAGTATTATGAAAACATGACGTGAAACCTAATAAACTGTTTTGACCTAAATTATCACCACTACTAATTACAGCTAACACGAAATATATAGTATAAGTTGTTTCACCAATGCGCAAACGTAATCCATCTCGTTTCAATTCGTTTATTTCGGTGATTAATCTATTTGCAAATTCTCCAAGACATTCTGGATATTTTTTTTTATGTTTAGTATAAAACAAGTCAGTGACAACGATACTTTCAAGACTCGAAGCAAAATTAGGAGGGAAGCAAGGAATCGTAGCATACATTGTATGAATAGAATTATTGCCTGCGTGTGTACCGAGTGCATTACCTCCTTTAAAGTCATCGTGTCCTATTTACAACGGAATCACAATATCACCTTCTTTGAATTCTTCCAGTTGTTTCATCCAAAGATTTCCTTGAATGAGATTCTGTAAACGATGTTTTTCTTGATATAGTGTCTCCATGTGCCGGAGTAAAGCCGGAAACAGATTTTCAAAAACTTAGTAGGCATTTCAGCGAATGTTTAAGAGGCAGGTGAATGTGAGGTATTTCTTTTGGAGCCATAATAATGATATCTCCCTTCCCACGAATCACCTCACCTTCCTTCTTGATGGAATATTCTTCAGGAAGAACGTATAAACCAAGGTTCTCAAGTACTCGAAGACGCTTATCTTCAGTGTCTACTCTTTTGAAAAGGTCTCTTAACCCTTTCGCTACCCTGGACGAGATATCTCGCGACCCGATACTGGCCGATCAACACTTTTGTTGAGATA
The DNA here is from genome assembly GCA_949825005.1 of Gasteruption jaculator. Taxonomy (NCBI): domain Eukaryota; kingdom Metazoa; phylum Arthropoda; class Insecta; order Hymenoptera; family Gasteruptiidae; genus Gasteruption; species Gasteruption jaculator. Next base: position 1,109,333 of record OX463769.1, on the reverse strand, counting down.
TCTCGCGATCCGATACTGGCCAGTTAACGCTTTTGAGGAGATATCTCGCGCCTCGGTACTGGCCGATTAACGTTTCTGACGAGATATCTCGTTTCTTAGGACCAATATTTTGACATTCTAGACGTAATATTTAGTGTTCCGCCTTTCAGTTCTTATGTCGCTTATGGTGTGTTGTGAGTAGTATGTTGATAAATATTGAAGCCGTGGTTGGGCATTCATCGAGTAGGAGTTTTTTTAGTCTTGATTCGTTACTTGAAAATAAAAATAATTGCACCAAACTGTATTTATTTCTTTCTAATAGGCATACGAATAGAATGAGTGTTAAAATATATTCGTCTAGAATGTCAAAATATTGGTGCTAGGAAACGAGATTTATCTCGTCAGAAGCGTTATTCGGCCAATCCTGAAACGCGAGATATCTCGTCAAAAGCGTTAACCGGCCAGTATCGGGTCGCGAGATATCTCGTTAAAAGCGTTAATCGGCTAGTATCGGGTCACGAGATATCTCGTCCAGGGTAGCGAAAGGGTTAAAAGAGAAAAAATGCGATTTATAGCCCCGGTGACTTCTTTTGATACAGCACCTTTAATGCTGTCTTTCAGACAACTGAGAAAAGTAGGATTATATACGATCGTGATAAAATCACTAAAAGTTTTCAAAATTATTTGAACATCACTTCTCGAAAATCTTAAATTTTTATATAGATCTGAAATTATCTTTAGGATCTTCTGATCCATTAATAATGTTGCCATTTTGATCGTCAATTTTAGATTTTAATCTTATGCAAATCTTGTGATGTTTTATCAATTTTGTTTAGTGCAACAGGCTTCTTTCTCTTCTGATCAACAAGTTCGTACACGTGGATTTGTAAAAAGCTATATATGTGCTGGCACATGTGAGGGTATTTCTGATTCAAGGAAACAAACCACTTAAAAGCAAAATCTACTGCCTTTGTCGGTGAACTGAACAAGTAAATGTAATCTTGAAAAATAACACAAGATTTTTCATTTGCATTCATAGGTCCTATTACAAGGATGTAAGGGTATGTAAGCTTCTTTGTAGCGAAATCATTTTTCACGAACTCTTGTAAGCCTTCTTCAGGTTCAGACTGCAGCGAAAAAATTATTTGATTGCAGACAAATGTCAATATTTCAATTTACACATTATGATGATTTTAAAAAGTGATTCAAAATTACCTCTAAGTGAATCAAAAAGCTGGCTTCTATTTTTTTCATAGTGTAAGAAACTTTCTTACTCGTTGCCGATGGAGAGGAGTTCTCATTGGCAATTTGAACAGAATTCTCTAAGTTCTATTCTCAGTCATCTTTACTTTGATTTAGCAAATTACTATCATTCTCCTTTGTTTCGTTCACTGTAGACCCACCTTTAGTAGTAGAATTAGTAGCCAATATCTTTAGTGGTTGCGGTGTATAACCTAGTAGAGCGTGAATCAATGTGAAAGCCAAGAGTTCTATGTGACCTGCAAATGTGACGATTTTTTAAATGAACTTGAACTTGTTAGAAGAATTTCAACAGTATAAAAATGTGTATTTGAATAAAACAAAGAAGAAGTATTATTTCAAAAAGTACTAGACAATGCAATATAAGAGGACTAATCAATTATACCTTGATTTTCAGTGTGATATTTCGATTGATAAGTGGAGTCACTAATGCTCGATTTGCTTGAGATTTTTCTTTTTTTTGTCTTGTTTTCACCTTGCTCTTTTTGTATAAAATAGTGTATTATTTGCTTTGATACTGAAGGCCAATATATGTTGTAGCGCAACTCCCGGTCGCTTGCGACCGTGATAACGAAAGGGGAGTTGCTGCTGCAAATTTCCATGCTCAGTGAAATTCTGAAATAGAGAGTAATATCGGGAGGAAGGAAGTCGGGAGGTTGGGCGCTAGTCCGATGATTCGGACGCGGATTTTCCCTGAGGGGGCCCGGTCCAGCTCAGAAGGAGCTATGATACCCTCTCAGAGGAGATCCGTTGTCTGAATTCGGCAAAGAAATTACACGAACTCAGACGACTTTTTGGTTTTTCTAACCGATTCGAGAAAGGATCTTGAATCGGCATATAGTTTAGTCACTAACTATTTTACAAATTACAGCTTTAGCAAAGATAGAAAAAAGATACTGAACTTCGCGGGTTCCGCACTTAGAATTTAAACGAGAACACGCGAAATTATAAAAAGATAGTTGCGAGTGAATAGATCGAATCTAAAATGAAAAATAACAGATCAAAAAATGCTAAACAGAATCGCCTAATAATCGGAAGTATGAATAGCGGAAGCGGAATAACGAAAAGAGAGATTTTGGATTTTTGACCGGGGAAATAGGAAAGTGGAGGATGCCAATTTCTCCAATCACCTGATCGCAGCGGCTTTCGTCTTCTCTTTCGCAGACTTCCGTAGCCCACTCCCGGCGGACGAGGATACGGTTTCTCCGTCGAAATCCTTTCAAACGTCCCAAAAATCCTGGAGGTAATTGTAGGTCGTTGAGGCAGTTGTAGATAGTTCACACAATGATCCTTCCCGTACGGCGGCTCAAGAATCTCTGAGGAGAACCGATTTCGGTCCCCTCAGACTGTTATCGGTAGCGCCATCCTAGCTGTCGTAGGATTCGGGAATTGCGATGCTCGGATGATAATTATGGATTTGTCGTTATCGACCCGTCTCTTGTGAATCGCTAGATGGCATCCTTCCTTGTCTAGAGTGTAGCCGATCCTGTATTTCGGGAGCCTTCCTTCCTTCCTTCCCTCTCGCTCCGGAGTTGTAGAAGATGAAGTCCTCTTCTTCTTCCTTTTTCGTTCTCCGTGTTTGATCGTCGTGATCCAAAATTGGCAAGAGGGTGCTGGGAAGGGAATTAACGGAAGTATACGATAGGGATTCGAATAGAAAAATAGAAATTTTAGCGATAATAACAGAGTATCGAATAGTAATAACATAATGAATTATACCAAATGATACGCAACAAAAATAACAAAAATAGATCGTTACCAAATAGCTTTCGGGCGTTCTCGGAGAGGTTCCTGAGCCTTATTGTCCGTTTTTAGTAATGGGCGCGAAAGAAATTCAAAATAATTAATGCCTTAAAAAAACTTAATGTAACGGAGGAAAATTTCCACGTTACAATGTGTGATTTCGTCCAAACATTTCCCTCAAAATAAATTGTCGTATTGGAATCTGGCTTGTAATTGGCATAGAATTTCATAAAATCCAGCTCGATCACTTCTTCGGCAACGGAACTTTTCAAAATACTTAATTTAGCGTAGATAGCACAAATACTTTCATCTTTAAATAAAAATTCCTGTCGGTATTCAAAAGAGTCTTGCCACTGGTTTAATAAATACTTCCAGCTTTTTCGTGTTAGAATACGTGTCTGATAGTACGCCTAAGTTAATTTCTTTCACTGAAAATTTATGAAACATTTAGTTTTCACGATATATTCTAAAAGGTTTTTATATTTATTGCTATAACACACTGTGCGGTACGTCAATTGCGCAAAAGCATGATCGCTAAATTAGAGTGCGTACATTGTATCAAAATGCATTGTGCATAACTAAACCATTTCATTGTTCGTATATTCTTTAGTAACCTACCTTCTTCGGTTTTCCATTTATTACCACCAACTATTCGATTATTTACGAGCTCCGAATTTACCAAGTCTCTGCGAATTTGGCGCAACCAGTAGTCTTGTAAAAGGCCTCGAGCATTAGACCTTTCCCTGTTTGAAAGACTGTAAGCATCCGTGTAATATAGTTGTGCACGCTGTAAAGGAAAAAGGGCCTGTATTTCCTCTGCGAGGGTAGTCATGCATCCTCTAACCCTTTCAAAACATTGTAATATTCGTCGAGCACGTATACGAGAACTCGCTCAGAGAAGACCACCCGTAAGACGTGGGTGGCTCAAACTCTACTAGAAATATGGGTCCATTGTTAAAATTGTACTTGGAATGTCTGTTTACTGATAAGAGTAACATCGTTGACACCGTGTACGGTGTTCATTTTGATAAAGATAAACTAGTAATGGGAAATGCTGCTTTTGATGTGGATAACAATGATTATTTGTTGATTAACGGTACGAGATATCGTGGTACGCAAGGACTCTTTGAACTAATTTTTATGAAAAAACCCAATATCACCCTCTACACAAATGCAGATTTGCAAACGTACAAAAACAATTTGGTATCAACGAGCGCTCCCAAACGCCTGAATTTATCAACTGAACGAGTTTTGGGTAATAGAGGATACAAGTATAAACATATAATTGTACCGTTATTAAATATCAAAGTGGGAGATGCTATGACAATTCCAAGAGTAAAAAAAAATTAGTAGAGGTAATAAAAGAATACCATTCGATATGAAAGTTACAAATAACACTATAGATTACGTTCATTGGGATCATGCAAACTAGTTGGTTGACAGATTACGACTCTTGCTTGCCTCACAAGCAACTGGACACACGGGGCATGATAACGAAATCGTTTCCATTATCGAGGAACTTATTGTTAGAAAAGCTGGATTAATTATAAATTAACGTGAAATTTTAAATAACGATTGAGTTGCAAAATGTCCTTAACAAATTCAGAGTATCGCTGCAAAGAGGTGTTGGTTCACCAGCAATAGAGAGAATTTCAATTGCCGAGCGAATGATTCTAAAAAATTACGTTTACAAGAATGCGTTATACTTGGATGTAAAGAACAATGTGTGCAATGCTGGTGGTAGAGAAATTCAAAGGCTTGCAACTCCCACAGAGGCTGATGATGTCGTTCATAAACGTTACGTGGATGATAAGGTTAAAAATGAAGTGGATAAATAAGCAGATGCAATTGCTGAAGACGAGAATAAACAATTGACTGTAATAGCGAATGATCTAAATGGGAACATGACATCATATATTAGGAAAGCCGAAAGCACCCTAAATGAAATTTTAGAAACGAAAGTTGAAAAGATTGAAAATGCGGTTGATAAATTAATGCTTGAAAATATTACAGTTTCTCGTAACAAGCTCAGGAAGGAAATTGAGGAGAAGATAAGGAATATACAGGAAAATGATATAAATAGACTGCTTACGGCGAACAACGCACATTTCGAACAAAAGTTTATGAAGCTGAAGACGAATTTTGATAGTGTAAATAAATCCAATGTGGAGAACATTAACACATTCAAGAGTACCATCAACCATCTTCTACTACAACACTATGACAATCTGAAGGCAAATATTGAGCATGTTAATAAATCCAACGTGGAGCAAATCAACACTGTTAAGAACAATATTGATGAACTTCATAGTAAACATAATAATTTGTTGAAAAGAATTAATGACATAAAACAAAAAAAAATTTAAGTGATTGAGATTTGAAAAAAGTTATCGTTATGAGAAATGAGAAGAAATATATTGTAAATCCGAAATCGTCTGATAGTGATGCAGATAGGGATTGTATGAATTGTATGGACTGTTATATAATGGTTTTTGTATTACTCTCTAAAATTCCTGTATGATAGAAAAATAAAAAATGGAAATGAGTACAGCAATGTGAAAATCATTGGACCGCCACGGTGGTCCCGAATCCCGAAAAGCTGGCCAAAAGTCGAAAAATGAAGTATCGAATTTGTACCTTATAACCATTGGGTTGGGTACACTGATAGTTTATACGTTTAGTTACAAAGGGCAGAGGGTCCAGCGCATCTATCTGCATTGGTATTTCACAAAGGAAATTGACTTTCGTTTGAGCAATACCTAGCACGCAAGTCCTACGAAAGAAGACTTCATTAGAAAAACCTGTAACTCAGTTATTAGTGCATCAATTTCGATTCGGCAAAATGGAAAATACAGCTGAGGGTAAGTAGAATTCACATATACATGGCAAAATTAATCCTTACGAATCATGATACAACAATTGAGTAGTCTAGTAATAGTTTTTCCATAACTTTTTATGAACATTGATATAGACGTCACAGAATTATTATAAATATTATTAAAAAAAATATAATATAAATCGGCCTATGAAATTTAACATTATGAATAAAAGTTATGTTAATATGTTTGCGCGTGCCTGTGTATTACATTGTTGCTGGACAGATTAAACTGGGATAAAAAATAATATAGGATAATATATTGAAACGAGTTGCCTGCAGTGAGCAACCGTCTCTTTTGAGTTTTGCAACGATACGAATATCGTTGGAAAACTCAAGTTTCCTGACTCAAAAAAAAAGGAGAATCACAACAACAAAAAATAACTCTAATTTGGGCGCCAGTCGGTTTTTCCCAAAACCGACAAAACGACTCAACACAAAAAAAAGAACTTACTCTAGCCCTAGCTCTGGTAGAGGGGCGTGTTCGCCCAACTTTACCCTGAAACTCAAAAATGGACACAACGACGCAAAAACACAAAAAAAGGGCGCGAGAGAAAAGAAATCACAACAAAAATAGATCGCAAGAGAAATAAAAAAAAAGAAAAACCATCTTTATTCAATATATAAATAAAACTCTTTCGCTCTCTCTCTCACTCGCGACTCAAAACAAAGAATAAGATTCTACACAAAAAAAAACTACGAAATGGGAGGAAACCTCCACTCACCAACGCAAGAAAATAAAACCACCACAAAAAAGGATATCGAAAAAATAGCCAAATATATTCGGTGAGGTGTTTGCGATGCCAATACAGGACCGTAAGTGAAGATCCGCTCCTTCGCAACGGTCCTCGATCTCTCAAATCTCTAGCTGACGTCACACCAGCGACATGACGCCATCGAACCTGGCTCTAGATCACTCGATCTTTCGCTAGATAAGTCGCCAGGATCGGTAATCGCCAGGATGGTCAAGTAGAGTGATAATTAAAGTGCTCTACTTTGGCTTCATTATCCTTCGCAGATGGCTCTATCCTCTATCACGAAAAATTCTTGTTACGGGACTTTTCCGAGCGGGAATCTATCTCATCCACTCCAAAGTCACCGTTCCCTCGATGGTCTCGCAATTCTCTCGGAGATTTCGCGATTTACGCCAAGGTGGTAATGGTGAGTGATAGACTAGTGAGTGACACTCAAACAGCAAACGCAATAATCTCAACGAATTCGCTACCAAAATAGCCGCAACAATCTCAGATCGCAATAATAATGATCGCAATAGTCAAATCTTAACTCTAATACAAGATAATATCATGAAATTATTGGGAGTTACACTCCTCTCCTAAGACTTACCATCCTGTATTTTCTCGCGACTCAATTTAGCTCAAAATTTGTAACGGGTAAAAGTTACCACGTTACAATATATATGTACATTTATATTTTAGTTTCTGCAGAAATGGTTCTATCTAGGAAACAAATATTCATTGCACTCAAAAATAAGTTGAATGGGACAAAAAGTGAAGCTTTTGAAGAGATAGAAAAACTGATGTCCGAACAATTTCAATGTTCTTATAAATTACCGGAGAACATGGAGCAAACTTGCAAAAATTTGTTTTATGTCTTAAAAATAAAGTGGCAAGAAAGTCATAGAACAGAACAGAGATTTCTGGAGAAAAATTCTGAATGGCTAAAAATTACACTAGTTTTCTCTGGTTCTGAAAGTGCTGAACTTTCAAGTACACGAAGAAATAAGAGTGGTCGTCCCAGTACAGAATTCGCATCTTGTAGTGATAGGTACGTATGGTTGCGTAATTATTTGTTATCCTCCCTTCTCTATTATTTGAATTCCTGATTTTGCCTTATTTACTTATATTTTAGGTCTAAGCGAAGAAGAACAGCGGAAATTCGTTCATCTTCAACTGTGGAAGAGTTATCCTACGCTACTCAAATGAGCCTCCGTGCTACAGGGAAAGTGGACGCTGCAGCTGTTGTTAAAGAAGTAACTTTAGGAACTCCAACGAAAGGTTCTAAATACGAAATATGCATGTCATCGATTGAGGAAATCATTCTTTCAAGCGATTCAGCTCTATCACTTCTCATCGAGCAAAAATTGTCAAAGAGACAATATCAAGGGCTGCGATCTGTAAGCAAAGGAAATAATTGCAAGTTGTATCCACCATACAAGAGTGTGTTACAAGCTAAGAAGGATTGCTATCCAGATAGAAGTAATATTATGACAACAGAGTGTTCTGCCGAAGTGAAATTGCAGGCTTTATTTGACCACACTGTAAAACGAATTTTACACACGCAGAATGATGTGATCAAGAATTTGCCTTCCTCGACAGTTAAAGAGATGAGCTTGATTTGCAAATGCACAAAGCTTGTATAAACAAAAATTTGATGCTGGTGATGAACATACATCAGATGCGAGCATCTTCGTTACCTCGTTGGTGCCATTGCAACTTATATCTGTTCATCCACAGACAAAGGCGGACATTATTGTTTGGAAGAATCCGAGATCTTCATCTTTACGATTTTGTAGGCCATTAAGGTTGCAGTTTGTAAAAGAAAGTACAGAGAACACCGTGTTGGAAGTTGAAAATATCAAACAGCAAGAAGAAAAACTTGTTCTTTTCCACACACTTATAGATGGAAAGGAAATTTCAATAACTCCGACACTTGCCTTTACGATGGTAGATGGCAAAGTTTGTAATGCTGTTACCGCTACTTCATCAGCTCAGCGTTGTTTTCTATGTAAAGCAACATCAAAATAATTTAATGAAATAGATAGAATGTTAGAAATGGGGATTGAAAACAAAAATTTATGTTTTGGGCTATCCACGTTCCATACATGGATTCGCAGTTTTGAGTGCCTTTTACACTTGTCATACAAGATGGAAATTAAAAAGTGGCAAGCTCGCTCCGAAGAAGACAAGAGGAATGTTGAAATCAGAAAAAAAAATAATACAAAAGGAGTTCCGTTTACAGTTGGGACTTCTTGTTGACCAACCAAAAGTTGGATTTGGAAGTTCCAATGATGGCAACATAGCCCGGCGTTTTTTTGAAAATTCATCGACGAGTGCATCGATAACAAGTGTCGACAAAAATTTAATTCAACGCTTCCACGTATTATTGCAGGTAATGTCATGTGGAAATGAAATTAACGTTGACAAATTTAAAAAATATGCCATAGAAGCAGCAAGAAAATTTGTTGAATTTTATTACATGCCTACTTCAGTTCATAAAATTTTAACCCATGGACCGGCTATCATAGCTTCTGCATTATTACCTATCGGACAGTTATCTGACGACGCTCAAGAAGCATTAAACAAATATATAAAACGTTTTCGTGAATACTTTTCACGAAAAATGTCGAAAATAAAAACTATGGAAGATGTGTTTTTTCGACTGTTAATTGCATCCGATCTATATATCTCCAGCTTAAGAAAATCGCCACAATAAAAAAATCAAAAAATTTGGCACCAGAGGCGTTAGAATTATTAGTTCAACCAGCAGAACCAATAACAGAATCGAGCACAGAAACCGACGTATCTGATAATGAATATGATTCCGATGATTCTGCTTGAAACTTAGCTATATATATGTAATTGGCGTAAGATGTGTGGAGTTATTTTATTTAGTAAATGTAATTGATTATTTCTTTGTAATTTTGCCTTTAATTTGTAATCAGCAACCTCAGAAACCACTATGTATCAAATTTCAGGTAGTTCCTATATTTCTTTCGTATATATATGAGCTATATTGGAGTCGCCATTTTGTTTTTGCTAATTATGACTTTTGATTCGTAATCAGCGAACTCGAGAACTCCTATATACAAATTTTCAGCTAAATTAAAGAACGTTTTCATATTTTGGCTAGCTTTTTGGGAATTGGGACCACTGTGGTACGCTTCAAAGTTGATGACCACGTGCGTGTGAGCAAATACGAGAGTATATTTGCCAAAGGTTACACTCCGAATTGGTCCAGCGAAGTCTTTGAAACAGCTGAGATGCAAAGGACCAACCCAATTATCTATCTCTTGCGAGACTCCATGAGTCAACCCATTCACGATGGATTCTACGAGAAGGAACTTCACGCAGTTGCAAATCCCAATGTCTACCTGAACGAATGAATGAACTGAACGAATTTTGCAGAAAAAGGGAAATAAGGTTTTCGTTAAATGGTTGGGTTTAGATAAAACACACAATTCTTGGATTACCAAAACTAATGTATTATAAAATGTGAATCAAATAAAGAAATAAACATATATAACTTATCCTACTTTTTTTATTAAATCATTTTAATTCTAATATAGCATATATGTATTTTTGGGTTTCGATAAAACACACACAATTCTTAAATTGAAAGTACTTTTATCAAAACCCACATATTTTTTTTTAATAATTAAAATTTTCTTTTAATTCATATAATATATTATCAAAGTAAAAGAAAGACTCACAAGAAAACTTGCTTTGAATTTTAGATTTTATAATTTGTGCAAGTTCATTAACCCGTTCCATTATTGTGCCTTCATCTAATTGTAACCAATTAGATGGCACGCAAATTTCAATGTTTCCTAATGTTGCAACATTAGTTGCACAATTGAAAATTACTTGTTCTTTTTTCTTCATATCCATCAAAATTTTATATAATATACTAACAATAATTTGATCATGACCTTTATTATTATTATCAATTTTATGATACTGTTCCCATTTTTTGATCCTGACGGTTCGGATGGTGCTGATGTTGATGATGGTGGTTCTGAAGATGGTCCTGTTGGTTCTGGTGATGATGATGGACCTGACTTCTCCGTGGGAAGTAATGTTGATTCTTTATCTTTATTTTCCTCGTCCTTTTTTGCCTTGCGTTCGGAAATATAATCGAAGGTCTTGGTAGCTATTTCTAAAATATCTACCCTAAATTAATCAGGGCAGAATTTACTTAATTTTAGAAATAGCAGCATGGAGCATGTATAACTGTAACAAAAAAGAAACATATTTTTTTTAATATTCATTTTTTATTGTTTTTTAATTATATTAATAGTATTTCACCTTACTGACTCATTATTTTTATTAAGGTAATTGAATCCTTTAAAGATTTTTTTTGTGTCGTTATCATCATCATCATCCATACTGTCGACTATTTGCTGTAACTCCTGCATGCCATGTACCATGGAGTCTCCAGCGTTATTGTGTTCATATTCCATCTGCTCGAAACTAATCGCAAGATGTTTAATAATATCGTTATTGTCAACGGGTAGAAATGGTAAAACTTCCATGAATAACGCCATAGCCGTTGTGTATCTGAAAAAGAAATAAACATAAGAAACAAAAAAATTTGATTTTTTTTATCTGAATAAATTAATATGATACTTACAAAGTTAATAATTCGGGAAGAACATCCCCGATGCTCTTCGATAAGATACTTATATCTTTAATTTTTTTGCAAATGTCTTCCATTTTAAACAATTTTTTAAGTTTATTAATAAACGAAACACACTGTTCCTCAACGACGTTCGTTCGTTCGTTTTTTCAAACTGTAAAGTCCTTTTTACAGTTTTTCTTCGAACTAACTTCAACTGTTAATCCGTACCGCCTTTTTATTCAAACTTAACCGGAAAAAAATGACACGCAACAAAGTTGATTGGGGGAAAACCTCTCTCGAGAGAAAGAGCATTCCCACCATTGGACGACACGCGTTAAACCTGTTACGAAAAAAATATTTCTACTGACGGCACACATCAAACCTGCTACAAGAGAGGTGGAAAATCAACATATCCAGTATTTGATGAAGACATTATTGCAAAACCAGCTCCAAAGTAACATACTCGCCGTGACATTGATTGCATATTTTTTCCCGAAAAAATTAACATACTCACAAAAAAAATAAAAAATAAAAACTTCCTAGCAGTGACAACCAAGCTGCTAATCAATATAATTAACGAGTAATGATGATTACGTAAACACAAGGAAAAATCAAGATGAAAATTTGTTCCCCAAAAAAATAACATACTTATTATACGAGGGAAAAATACAAGGAAAATCCACCGTACCTGCACAAAAAAAAACTCCACCTTCTTACCCCCCAGAACACAAAAAAACTCCACCTTCTTACCCCCCCCCCCCCCCCCCCCCAGAACACCTGATTTAGGAATGCCCATCTAATTACTTCATCCCCTTCAGAAAACCTTATTCTTACTTCTCCGCTCAGCCCTTCACCTCCCCTGAGAGCACCGGGGTTAGAAACAACATAGCATACCTACTTCTATGTTAACAAAAAGATCAAAGATTTCCAGAAAAAGATCATCGTTTTAATTATTCCAAAGTTGACAACTGAATGCATCTTGGGAGTCAATTTTTCATCAAAAGCGAAATCAGTAATCAATTTAGATAGATATGAAATAAGTCTGCAAGAGACTGATTCAAAAAGCAATATCCAGGTTGTCTTACAGAGGGAAGATGTCAGGAATAATGACCTGATCCAAGTATCAGCAATGCAAAAGGGTGAAATCGACTTATTTCCTTCTGAAGGAGAAATTGAGAAGAAAATGCTCGCCTGCACGGACATATCCGACCAAGAAAAAAAGGAATTCTCTGATCTCATCAGGAGGAACATCAAACTTTTCAACAAGAATCCGGGTAGATTGAAACATAATCAGCACGAACTACAAGTGGTTCCATGTGAATCTTTCAGATCCAAAACCTACCCGATTCCAATGGCATACCGAGAAAAGGTAAATGAAGAGATTATGAGGATGAGAAAACTCAACATCATCCAAACATTCAAAAGCCCATATATCAACCCCATGGTAACGGTCACAAAGAAAGATGGAAGTGCAAGACTCTGCCTGGATGCTAGACAGTTGAATAAAATATTGATTACCGATAATGAGTGCATGCAACCACCAGAGATACTGTTCCAATAATTCAAGGGAGCAAAAATTATGTCAACCTTAGATCTGACCACGAGTTTTTGGCAAATTCCAATGCACCCGGAATCTCGAAAATACACAGCCTTCACGCACTGTGACAGATGTTATGAGTTCAACGTTACCCCATTCGGACTGAAGACAAGCACATCCAGTCTTGTGCGCGGACTCGAACCTGTCCTGAGGGGCATTGGCGATCATGTCATCAACTTCGTTGTAGAGGTGGGCGAGATCTTGAAAAAACCGAGACGAGATGATCTCGTCTCATCCCGCAATTTCGAGACGAGATCTCGAAAAATTCGAGATCTCGAATTGAAAGCGAGATCTCGAATTGAAAGCGAGATCTCGAATTGAAAGCGAGATCTCGTATAATTCGAGATCTCGAATTGAAAGCGAGATCTCGTATAATTCGAGATCTCGAATTGAAAGCGAGATCCCGAACGCAAAACCGAGATCTCGAATCCCAAACCGAGATTCCGAATAATTCCGAATCCCAAACCGAGATCGTTTTTAACCGAAGAAAATAAATTAAATTATTTGTTAACTTTTTGTTGGGTTACACGAAGGTTGTCCTGTTATACAATTACCATGCATTCATGCAAACCCTACGATATATAGTGTAAGGTAATAAGGTATGTAGAGAATTACTAAAAAGAAGGAAATTGAAGAAGCCTGTTGCCTTAATAGAAAATCACTATTTTAAAATCACGCCATTTCTAATATTTACATTATAGTTATTTACATTAAATAATATAACTTCTTTGTTCACGTAGAAGACCAGTTTTAAAATCTTTATTTATTCATATACGATTCGGTTCAATTTAGTTATTTACATTATTTACATTTTCATATTGGCGCACAAAAAACAAATTTTTTCTACTCGTTCGCTTAGTAGTGTTGTGCGTTTAGCCGTAACTACATTTCCAGCTGCCGAAAATAGGCGTTCGCTATAAACTTGGGTGGCAGGAACTCCTAAAAAATTGCGTGCCAGGATTGCCAAATGTGGAAAAGTATTTTTATTATCTTTCCACCACCTCAAAATACAGGTATTTGATGGTACAAGCTTTGTATTAAAATAATTATGGCATTCAGCAATTGCTGAAGCATTTGCTGTTTCTACAGTTTCTTCGCTGGAAATGGTATTTAAAAATTCATAGAGCGAAGGTGCGTCAGTTTTATCTGGAAAAAGGGAAGGAAATATGCATATAATTCTGTAGTTTTTTAATTTATTTGGTTTATATGGTTTATTTTTATGGTTTAATCTAGCATTGACATTAACTTAAGCGGTTAAACCCCTGTAACAGTTTAGAAAAAAGCGCTTTTTTATCAATTTTTTTTTGGACGGAAGGAATAGTAATAGACTAATAAAATTTGATGAGGTGATTAAGCACATATTTAACTATTAAACAAAAAATTATGATCGACAAATATTACAAAATGGCGGAATCCGAGCCATTCTTGTGAGGCTTATTGAATTTGAAGCACTCTGCGGCACGCAGTGTAGCTGGTGCAAATTTGCATGTAGAAAAAAGAATAAGAAGTCACTTATTCTACATGTTCATAGCTAGAGAAACACGTAGGGGATTTTTAAAATATTGAAATTTGTGTGATTGGCGAGCATTTGAATGAAAACATCACATTTTCCACAAAAAAGGAGGTAATCTTTTGTTAATAACTAATGTTTAAATTAACATATCGAAAATCCCCTACGTATTTCTCTTCAGAATGTTGCTTTAAGGATATTATTTGGAATCAAAGGAAAGAGAATTGTTGAAGTTATGTCGCGTGCCGTTTTGAAAAATCGTGTTCCGAGAAAAATACGTTTAAAGTTTTGAAATGTGTTATAGACATTAAAAAATGCTTGGAGAAGGCTCGAAATTACAATGAAAAAAATGGTTTCAGGTAATAAACTTTTTGCTACATATTCTAGAAGTTTCAAAGCAACTTTTAAGCCAATAAAAGAAAAATCGATTTTTTGAAAAATTTACAGTGGTGTAACCCCTTAATACATACATGATATTTCTATTGAAGATCCAGACGATGTTTCTGGTGCATCGGTAATTCCGTCGGAGTATTTCAGGACTGTGTCCTCTAATAATTTTCGTGCGCTCGGTTTTTCATTCTCGTCTACTAATTTGTCCTTAACGCGAGGGTCCAATACCATTGCGAGCATTAATAAATTGTTACTGTGTATAAAGTTAAATCTATTCAAGAGTCCATTTAACAAATGATAAGGGAGTCTATTGTTTATTGCAGAGCTGGGGGTTTGATGTTCTGTATGTGTTAAAGTCTTTTGTATGCCATGTATAACTGGGATATATCTACACAAAGTTGGCTTGGAATCTGTACACATAATAAGTGTTGCTTCTTTAAAAATTCTTAACGTGTCACAATAATTTTCGATTAGGGACCACTCGCAACTTGACAAATTGTCAGGCATCCGCGGTTCGCATAACACTGCACTCACCGCATGCTTTACTTGCAGCAGCCGATGCAACATATCGAACTGCGAGTTCCAGCGTGTTTCCACATCGCTGATTAACTGCAGCGGAGTAGCATGCGGTGACTCTTTTTCTTGCGCTCGTTTTAAGCACTCCTCCGCGGATGCCGATCTATGGAAAAACCTTACTATTGTCTGACACTTTTTGAGCGTTTCACATACATCAGGACAATTCTTTAATGCATCTTTTATAACAAGCTATAATAAATACAAGAAATTTAAATTATTGAATTATTCATAATTAATTTCAATTGTTCAATATTTTGTATCATTTATGTACCTGTAAAGTATGGGAAAAGCATGGAATTCTTTCCCATTCCGTCGTAAGCTTCACAGCTTTAACAATGTTCGCGGCATTGTCAGTAATAAAGATTATTTTCCTATTGAGGCTACTTACTCCCCACTCATTCAAGCATTTGAGTAAAAATGCATTTAAATTTTCTGCTGTATGAGACTCTGGGAATGCCTGTATTTCCAATGTACTATTTTTTATTTCAAACTCAGTATTAACGTAGTGTAATGTTACACTAACGTAACACTGGTTTGCCCGGGATGTCCATCCATCTGTGGTACATCCCACAATATGAACATTACCCTATGTAATTAAAATACGTTATATAAGTACAGAAATAGAATAGAAAAGAGTCTTTTACATATGAAGTAAGAAAAGATGATACTAATAATTATAATTGTAATATTTTATGTATTTATCATTACGTAAGAAATGCTAAAATCGATTATAGATGTTTTGAAATTTGCACAATAATATACTTACGTTGATTAAATCTTGATGAATTGTTTCTTCTAATTTCATTCTTTCCACGCGATACATGCCGGGAATTATGTTGTCCGCGAAGACTTTGCGCGATGGTATGTTGTACCTAGGCTCTACCACGCTCATTAAATTTGTAAAGCCTCGATCTGAGACAATAGAAAGGGGTTGGCAATCAAAAACAATCATTTGTGCAATTGCTTTTGTTATTTGTTTCGCCCTCGACGAATCTTTATCCAATTTTAGTACATTCGTCGCCAACTCTGCTCCCATGTTTGATAGATTTGTGTTTTCTCTGTTTGCAACACTATTTACACTATACTCGTCGAACACTTTTTTGTGGTATAATTGAACGTGCCTTTTTAAACCAGTAGTGCAACCCGATTTTGTTTTGATTTTCTTACTACACATTTTACATACACTTTCTTCGCGATTTAATTTCGAAAACCATTGCCATACGAAACTAATGTTTTTTCTGCTTCTATTTTGTGTGACAGACAAACTATTGGCCGACACCGTAGTAGACGCAGAAGGAAAGTTTTCTAATTCCATCGAATCGTTCACTGCACTATCGATTTCATCAATATCAATTAAGCTTGACATTTTATTTTTCCGAAAAATGTAACACAAACAAAAATTAAAAACAACTAATCAAAAATCAAACTGGGTATAATCATATAATGCTCGTACTCGTACAAGATAGTAGATAATAGAAACTAGATACTAGATATTGTTCGTTCAAGAGTCACCAACTGAATAACTGAGTTTTGTTAGGATGGTCGAAACGGAATAGGCAAAATAAATGAAAGATGTTAATATTCCGTTCGTCAACAATTGTTGGCAGCTTTTCGATTAAACAAAAGAGCGACTATGTGTCGGTGTCAGCGGCGATCGCAATTAAATAAAAAATAAGAACTAAAGGAGCGACAATGCTCCTGTGTCGGTGTCGGCGGCGCTCTTATGGCTTACAGTTTCGACTTTTCTAATTTCTACTAACTACTTCCCATTCCCAGGAAAATAATTGACTATTAATACCATATATGGATTATGGAATTGACGAGGACTCGCAAAAATAAGAAGGCAATGGTTTTCAAAATTAAATCGCGAAGAAAGTGTCTGTGCAATGTGCAGTAAGAAAATTAAAACAAAATCAGGAAGTACTATTGGTCTAAAAAGGCACGTCCAGTTAACCAGTTACACCATAAAAAAGTGTTCGACACTATATACTATATAGTCAACAACAATCCAAATCTATCAAACGTCTGGTAGCAGAGTTTGCGACGAAAGAACAAAAATTAAATAAAGATTCGTCGATGGCGAAAGAAGTAACACAAGCGATTGCCTAAATGATTGTTTTGGATTGCCAACCATTTTCTATAGTTTCGGACTGAGGCTCTACAAATTTAATGAGCGTGACAGAGCCCTGTCTTCATAGACAATATAATTCCGCAAATGTACTGCACGGAAAAAAGAAATTAGAAGAAACTATCATGATTTAGTCAACATTTTTGTACAAATTTCACTACATCTATGAACCGATTTTAGCATTTCTTACGTAATGATAAATATATAAAATATTACAATTATCTTTTCTAACTTCATATTTAACAACCCTTTTCTATTCTATTTCTAAATTTCTATAATTATATAACGTATTTTAATTATTTAGGGTAATGTTCATATCGTGGGATTGGGATGGCATGTTAGCGTTCAATCGATCTATTGCTTTTTGGAGCGTATGACCGATGCGTTTATGCGTTACCATCAGTAACGCATAAACAGCAAGCAACCCGACATTGCCATATTTGGTAACTAGCCATATTCAATTAGATAAATGAAATATTGTTCTAGAAGGATCTGGCCACGGAGTGGGGAAAGCGTTGCCTTCTGGAAAAAACTGAAAAGTGGAAAGAGAAAGAGGATCCCAGAACTTTTGTTCAATAAAATGAGCATTATTGTTTTTTAAAATAAATTAATATCTAACAGGTAAATCAGTGTTACGTTGCTGTAACATTCCACTACATTAATACTGATTTTGAAATAAAAAATAGTACATTGGAAATACAGGCATTTCCGAATTCCCATACCGCAGAGAATTTAAATGCATTTTTATTTAAATACATGACTAAGTGGGGAGTAAATAGCCTCAATAGAAAAATAATATTTATTACTGACAATGCGTCAAACATTATTGAAGCTGTGAAGCTTACGGGGGAATGGAAAAAAATTCCATGCCTTTCACATTCACATACTTTGCAGATTGATGAATAATTTATTACTACGAATTTCTTGTATTTATTATAACTTGTTATAAAAGATGCGATGAAAAATTGCCCGGATGTGTGCGCTGTGTAGGACACTAAAAAAGTATCAAATCATAGTCAGATTTTTCCATCGATCAGCAACCGCGCGGAGAAGTGCTTGAAACGAGCACATGAAAAAGAATCACCGAATGTTACTCCGCTTCAGTTGATTAGCGATGTACAAATAGAAACACGTTGGGATTCACAGTTCGACATGTTGCATCGGCTGCTGCAAGTGAAGCATGCGGTGAGTGCAGTTTTATACGAGCCACGGATACAGGAGAATTTGTCAAGTTGCGAGTGGTTCCTAATCCAATCTTATTGCGAGACGTTAACAATCTTTAAGGAAGCAAACCTTATTATTTGTAAGGAATTCACGCCAACTTTGTCTAGATACATTCCGGTTGCACATGGTATACAAAAAACATTAAAACACATATTACATCAAACCTCCAGCACTACAATGGTTAATAGTCTCCCTATTCACTTATTAAATGAAATTTGCAATAGATTCGATTTTATACATACTAATAAACTGTTAATGCTCGCAATGATGTTGGACCCTCGTGTTAAATATAAATTACTTGACGAGAACAAAAGAGCCAAAGCACGAAAACTACAGAATTATATGCATAATTCCTACATCTCTTTTTTCAGATAAAACCGAAGCACCTTCACTCTATGAATTTTTAAATACAATTTCGAAAGAAGACACTGCAGAAACAGCGGATGTTTCAGCGATTGCTGAATGCCACACTTATTTGAAATTCAAATTTTGAATGATAAACTTGTACCTTCAGAAATGTGTATTTAAAGGTGGTGGAAAGAAAATGAAATTCTTTTTCCAAACTTGGGGATCGTTGCTCGTAATTTTTTAGGCGTTCCTGCTTCACAGATGTATAGTGTATACTTGTATAGCAAAGTTCTTTTTTCTCCGGCTGGAAGGAAATGTTGAAATGTAACCACTAAACGAACGGCATTGTTAAGCGAACGTATAGAACAAATTTGTTTTTTGTCTGCCAACTTAATAATTGCAATTAGCTTTAATGTAAATATTGTAAATAACTATAATGTAAATATTAGAAATAGCGCGATTTTGAAATAGTGATTTTCTATTAAGGAAAGAGGCTTCCTCAATTTCCTTCTTTCTAGTAATTCTCTACATACCTTATTACTTTACACTATATATCGAAGGGTTTGCATGAATACAGATAATTGCATATCAGGACAGCCTTCAAGTAACCCAACAAAGTTAACAAATAATTTAATTTATTTTCTTCAGTTAAAAAGCAACCAATTCTGATTAGTTATTTAAATTGAAATATGTAACTTATATTTTCCAATTACAAATTGTTCTTAAAAATCTTTTTTTCTTTCATGTGGAAGATAATAGCCCTTAAGGTGCTATGTTACAATTAATTTTGTAATATTTTCATAGAAAGAATTAACGAATAAGCTAAATTATTTAAACGTTAAAACTAAATTATTTAAAATAAAAACTAAATTATTTGAACGTTGACGAAGATTCCGAGGCCGGCACAGAGAACCGAGGATCGGTTTTGGATTCGGAATCGTTCGGGATCTCGGTTTGGAATTCGAGATCTCGGTTTTGCGTTCGGGATCTCGCTTTCAATTCGAGATCTTGAATTATACGAGATCTCGAATTTTTCGAGATCTCGTCTCGTCTCGAATATACGAGTCCGATTTCGTTTCGAATTTCGAGATCTCGGTTTTTTCGAGATCTCGCCCAGCCCTACTTCGTTGGTGATATGCTGTGCATTTCCAGCAACTTTCAGGAACATCTTGATCACCTTGATGAACTTTTTAAGAGACTTCAAGATCATAGTCTTACTATCAGTTTCCAGAAATGGTCCTTCTTTCAGAGGGAAATCAAATTTTTGGGGCATATTCTAAACCCAAACGGCATACGTCCAGCTCCAGAAAAGATTGAAGCAAACCACAACTTCCAAAACCTAAAAACATAAAAAAGTTGAAGGGATTTCTGGGTTTCACTATTATACAAAATTTACGGACAAACACATCCCAAAGATGCACAAGATTATCCGGACAACACTAGTATCCTGTGACTCTTGCCAAAGAAACAAGTACAGCACGACTGGATCCTTTGGAAATAGAGAAATAATAGCTCCGGAAAAGCCATCAGATCTGGCCTCACTTGATTTTTACGGACCACTGCCGACGGCACAAGGAAGATGCAAGTATAACTTGGCCGTCACTGACGTGTTTTCAAAATACGTACGGCTATACCCTCTGAAAAGAGCGACCACGCAGGCAACATTAAAGGTACTCTTCCAAAATTATATAATAACTACAGGAAAACCAAAAGTCATTCTGTCGGATCTCGATACACAATTTACTTCCGAAAATTGGGTACGAACACTAAAAAAGGAAAAAATACGGATAATACACACCTCCATGCAACATCCACAAGCTAATCCAGTGGAACAAGTCAATCGAGAACTAGGGAGATTTTTTCGTACCTTCCTGAAGGATAACCAGACCACATGGATAAAATGGTTACCCGTAATAGAGATCTGCATCAACGAGGTACACCACGAAACAACGGGATTCACTCCCGTTGAACTCCATATGAATAAAAAACCAAAACGCCCATGGTTAAAATGGCTTCTTCCTCGACCTCCAAATTCAGATGATACCTACGATCAAAAATTGTTATTAGCACGGCAATCGATCTTGAAGAATCGAGGTAAAGTAGCCACAAAATACAATAAAAAGCATAAGTTCCAAGAATTCCAAGTAGGGGACCTGGTACTGGCCAAGGCTTTAAATGCCTCCAGCCCAGCAGCCAAGAAAATAGCCAAATTCATGGTTGTTTATGAGTCACCTTATAAAATAAAAAATCGGGTGATATCTTCCACGTATATTCTCCAGCATCTAAACTCGGATCTGGAACGAGGAATGTACCACGTACATGACCTAAAACCATACAAACAAGAGGAATGATCATAGTAAAGATTTAATCGCCGTCATTCCCATCAGGAATTAATCCTCTCCCCACCAAAACTGGAAAAGAAGAAGTGACAAAATTCCCAAAAAGGGATAAGAAATTTCCAAAAGGGGAGGCCATCCAAGACTACATAAGTCAAGTTCCATCCGAAGAAATCATCAGTACCCAGCGAAAACGTCTCACAGGCAAGATTAATCTACAGCGAAGCAACCAACAGAAAAATGGCAAGTTTTAGCGACGAGTACATCTCAGCAGCAGTGAAGAAACTAATTGTAGGTGTCCCAAATGAGTGCCCCACACTGCGCGTAAAAATTGGAAACGCACAGGCAATAGCGCTGGTCGACACGGGAGCCGATATCTCCCTGATATCGGAAAGCTTCTACAAGGAACACTATAGAAGCACATTCTCAAAAATGCTCACTTTCTTCGAGAAAGACGGTGTGAAAGGGATCCACACAGAAAAGGCCGTGGTAACCAACAAAAAGGTCTATGTAGGCATCAATCTAGGGGCGATAACAACCAACGTATGTTGCAAAATTCTTCACAAAAACACCACTTCAGACATGAAGAAACATGCACGAGTCACTTACATTAACAAACGGTAAGAATAAAAAATAAAATAAATAAAATAAAACAAAAATAAAATATTTAATAATACCTTAAAAGAAACTACCTTTTCGACTATAGTCGTTTTTCTACTTTATCGGCTCACAGCCTTAAAATGCGCTAGCCCATCGCAAGGAAAATTTCAGTTAGAAACACTGAACGCGATTTTCAAAAACTAGAAAAAAAAGATAAACATAAGAAATTGATTTAAAGTTTTTCAATCAATAATCATCCAAAATTAAAACACCAGTAATACTATATAAGGACGATCAAAAAGCAATTACTCACCATTTGATCAGTAGAATCGCTACGAACCACCAAAACGATCAAAATGAAACACGACGTTGCGACCCAGAAGACGAGCGCTCCTGAGAAAGGCATCCGAGTCCTACAAGCTAAGCCGTTCAAGAAGGGATCGAGGATACGGATCCACCAGGCCTATAAGACGATGAAAAGGGAACCGAGGACCGTATGCGGGATACAGCACCCGAGAAGAAACGACCAAGGATAGTCAGAATCGAAAAGGTGGACGTCCAACTGGACCCCACCATCCGGAGGTACTCCAGGACGAAGCCGCCAACATCTTCCCGAGGAAGCGACGACAACAAAAGGGAAAGGGGTAGCGCCGGCGGCGAGACTTTGTAAAGAAAAATTGTAAACCTAACGAGATCAGAGACTTGAGTGCGGAACAGATTTTCAAAAACTGACCACATTGATTTAATAAAACAATTGTAAGATCCATTTTTGAAAAGAAAATATACGAATTCGTTAAATTACTTTATAGTTTTAGGAAAGAAAGTACATCCTTACCTACGTTAGTAAGAATTTACTTCCTTTGGGGGGGTGATGTGACGTTTCGGGATCCATTCTTCCTAAAACATCACTTTCGATCCATTCTTCCTAAAACAATCCCTTGAAAAAAAATCAACAAACCCTTGACACCGCGTTAAGGGGTTATATCCCCCTTATGCTCTAAGAAACAAGGCTTTTTTAATTATTTTTTTAAAGGACATTTGAGATTAAAGGTATGCAAATAATATAACATTGGATTAAGCAACTCTTGAAGAAGAGAAAAAATTTTTTATTGATATTTTTTTACAAAATGGCGACTGTGAAGTGATTACTGTGAACCGCTTTTTCAAAAAGGTCTTCCGCGGCGAGCAGTAGAAGTCCCCAACTCCACCTATAACAAAAAAAATTTTTCCATTATCTACATGAGTTTTGCTAGTGAAGTACACATGATTATATTTTTAGAATTTTTTTTCGCGAAATGGCGATTGTTTTAACAAAAAATCGTGTTTTCGACGAAAAAAAATCGACTTTTTTTCTTGTTAATTAATCGCTAAAATCGTGTGTACTTCATTAGATAATCAAACAATGAAGCTACTGTTAAAATTTCAAGTCAATCCGATTTAACTTTTTGAGTTTTACTGCTTGCCGATTTTGAAAACATGGTTTCGAGAAAAACGCGTTTGAAGTTTCAAAATGCTATAAATCTTAAGAATCGCAAAAATATAGTCCATAATCATTTTTTTACCTTCAGTCTACTATCCCTGCACCATATAATTGTCCTTCCAGGACCTTCTTTTCCTCTTCTTTTTTTTGCCTGATGTAATGCTGCGCCTGGCTTCTTTTGCGATATCAAACATACGATGCTCAGCGGTTTTGACGCGATTGGCGTCCGTTTCCATGCAAAACTCGTACATGTTTGGTTAACAGTCAACCCAAGAGCATCATAAACGGCAAGCAGACCCGACAAGCCGTCGTTGAAGGTAATAACGGCTACGTCAGTCGCAATGTCAACTATAGTCTTGCCGCTTGACACCGTCTTTGGAGCAATTGACCACACTACAGCATTAAACGACTCGTTATTGTTCTGAGTATACGCACCCAAGCAGCGTGACAGAAGGTTGTCGGAGCTGAGTTCATTATAAATGGGTTTCATTGCGTTAAAAACGTCCTCATGCATTTGACTCTTGTTCTCGTACGTTGCAATTGTACCAAGCGGGCTCCATGACTAATGGTCTCGCGACCAAATATTTTCGACAAAATATCTTCGACGAAATATCCTCGTGACTAAAAATCTTGTGGTAAAATATCTCGCGACCCATGGTCCTCGCGCCAAATTATCTCCAGTCAAAAGATCCTCGCGGCAAAATATATTGCGACAAAATTATACACAATAACAAATTATTCATTTAATCAATTAGACTTTTAATCGACATGAAAGATTACCAGATCTAACATAGATAAAAGACAAAATGTACATAAGCAAGACAGCAAGACCCTAGCAAAACCCTAGCAAATTTGTTCATGTGACGTTTAAAAATAGGATTTCCCATTACCCCTTAACTTGCTTGTAATACCTATCCAGAATATTTTTTGAGTGGAAAGAATTTTTTGATTTTTAGCATGCAACACTTTTACAAGATTTTTATTTTGTAAGTTTGGGGGCAAGCCTCCCCGCGAAGCTTAGCCCCTGCACCCCGCCAGGGGCTCAGCCCCTGGACCCCGTTTCGACCTATTGTTGAACTGCATTGTTGTTCGCGCGCTATGCGCGCTCACGTTGGACAAATAATTTGATTTTATTCGTCCGTATTAGGACGACTAGCCACTTCCATTTTTTAAAATATATTTTGACAAGGAGATATTCTACCAAAATATATTGTGACGAGAAGATATTTTGTCAAAATATATTTTGGCGAAGATATTTTGTCGCAAGATAAAATATCACAGATATTTAGTCGTGTCACCACCAAGCGCTTTACTGCGCTGCCAAGAACACCAAGAGTGTACTCCGACGGGACACTTCTCGTGCTGTGGATTCTCGTTCGTCGACATTTTATGAAATAACGTTGTCCAAATTTCATTCCGCAATCGGAGTTTCTCCTAATAGCAAGTCCGTGAAAAATAGAAAGATCATCAGTTATCTTTCCGGTCAATTTTCCTCGGCCGCCAAGACCTTCCGTTGTTTTTTTCAAATTGCGCAGACGCGTTCTCATGCGCTTCTGAACGTGTCCGACACGTTCTTTTTTTTCGACGATGAAATCTTTATACGGTTTTGAGTCGACTATAGCTTTATATGTTTGTTTTTTATTTGATATTATCAAGTTTTTCTGAGCGTTCAAACATTTCCATAACTGCGTCGATCTCCATTTTCCCGGCACTACCTTCATGGTTGGCATCACAGTTCTTTTTGTGCGAAGGGTATACCTCTTCGTATTCAGCAGTACCTTCTTTTTTTTGCCAATATTCACACACTTTACAGTACTTTGATTTTACACACACATCCAATACCTTGCCAGTGTGCCAACCAATCGCTCACCAATCCGATCAAAGACGAAAACCCTCTCTTTCGCCAACATCCATCGCCTGACACCGTGAGACCTTCTTTTTCACCTCTTTCGATAGAAATTTCTTTTTCTTTAATCGCTGATTTTTTCATAGATATAATTCGAATAGATGAAGTAGCAGTGGCGATATTAGATATGATCTTACTGTAAGTTGTTTGAAAAACAGGCTTTGCGAGATCCATCACAGAACAGAACTTTTATATACCGTTGATGCCTATGCCTATGACGCACATAGTAAAAATATTACGGCAGTTGATCTCATAAGCACAATCATTTATTAAAGGACAGCTGTTAATATCGGCATCACCACAGTTCGCACAAGACACAATAATTTTAAAGCCTAGTCCACGCTTGCTCGACTCTAAAAACCGCACGTTACCATTACATTTTTTGCATACTACTATTTCAGAAAGAGCAGTAAATACAGCGAAAAAATTGATGAAATAGTAGCCGAAATTATTAACATCGCGGTCACGGTCTAAATCAGTAGTTTTCAATTTCTTAGCCGAGGTACTAACGTGCTCCGAATCGCCTTCGAACGAATGGCGGTTAGGCGGGCGTCGATTACTAATTTTACTCCGTTTTGCACTTCTTGTTTTACTGCTTTTGTGGCCACTGTACACCTTTTCACTCATAATTAAGTACTTGTAAATATAATTCACAGTTAAAAAGTAAAGCAAAACTCAAAATAACAACGTAAACAACAAGAACGGCTGATCGACTAAACACAGGGCAAGTGTGAGTAAACACGTGCTGTAAAGACGCTGTAACCGTCGTAATTTGATGTAGCGACCTCTATAATTCAAATTTAAAACACGATATCGATCATAGGTAACTTCTACTAATTTCCAAAGCCGCGAAATTCAAAAAAGCGAGCATCGCTAAAATAAGCGAAGATTGTGATTTTGGAGCATTAAAGCTGTTTGGAAAAAATTGATTTAAAAAAATTTTGAGTTTAGATCGGTACTTGGGCGTTGCAGAGTTTGATTCTAGGATCGTTTTGGCATGATTTAAGCCAATAAAAAAAAATGAAAAAAAAAATTAGGGGGATATAACCCCTTAAAGCCCTTGTTGATTTTTTAAAACATTTCATTTAATATTAATAATTTATTCAAATATCTCATCTAAATCAATAAGCCCTTGACACTGTGTTCAAGCTCTTACTGATTATAAAATGAATATTTCCTTTAAATTATTAAAATCAATAAGCCCTTGGCATTGCGTCCAAGCCCTTATTGATCACATTAGGTGTGTCAATTAATTTTAAAGGATTTTTCTGTGAAAATCTACATTTATTTTTAAAAATTCGTAAAATATTTTTTAACCTTTAGGCTGCCGGGATTTGAACCTTTAATCCTCCCTTTAAAAGTGGCCAAATTGGTGTCTTGTATCATGTATCAACTATATACAAAGTTCATGTCAGAGGTCAAGCCTATATATAGGCTTTCCGGCAGTCTAAAGGTTAACCAATGTTTTTCCCCATCGTTAGCGATGACTTTGCGCCATCTTTCTGGTAAATTGTTGATTCCGCGTCGAAAGAAGTCTTCATCTTTTGATGCAATCCAGTCATCGATCCATTTTCCCACTCCTTCAGCATTTCGAAAGGATATCTCGTAAAGGCCCATTTGCATCGATCAAAACAAGTGGTAGTCAGAAGGAGCAAAGTCTAGAGAGTACGGGGGGTGATCAAGCCGATCCCATCCGAGCTGCTCTATCTTGTTTTTAGTGATGTTTGCACGATGCGACTGTGCATTGTTGTCGTGGAACAAAACTGGATGATGTTTTCTCACTATTAATGACCGTTTTTTGTTCAATTCACGTGCCAAATTGCCCAGTTGCTGATCGGTTACGGCTAACGGTTACGGCTGATCGCTACCGACGCCAACTGGGTAATTTGGCACGTGAATTGAACGAATTGGCGTAAAGTCATGGCTAACGATGGGGAAAAACATTGGTTAAAAAATATTGTACGGATTTTTAAAAATAAATGTTGATTTTCACAGAAAAATCCTTTAAAATTAATTGGCACACCTAATAGGTGATAAATTAAAAGAAATCGGGAGAACACTTTCTCCAACTTCAATTACCTTAGAAAACCATAACTCGTACAACTTAAAAATTATTTAATATTCGCATTCCACAGGTTAGAAATCCTATCATTTCTAGCAGGTAGAATCTATTAACAATATTTATGAAATTCATATATAGAATCACAAAGATCGATGTCCAATATAGATCAACAAAATGCTCAATGATGGATAATTGGGCTATAATTTGCTGTCCTTAATACAGCAGCGCCCATTGTTTGAGAGCACTATTAGAAATATCCAAACACATCCTTATCGATAAAGAGGATCGATAAGGAAGGATAGTATCCTTATCTGAGCGCCAGTAATAGAAACTGAGGCTTAGATGAAGGACTCAAGCGCTGTCAGTGAACGGAATAACGTACTAATTAAGAAAAAAACCCGTTCACTGAGCTAGTGAAAACTTTCGTTATGGAATTTTCTCGCGGAAGACGCAGAACGATTCAAATTTGAATTAGCTGAGAGCCAATAGATCCTTAAACTCTGTCCGCGGCAACCAATAGCGGAATCAATTCCTATAATTGTTTCATGCGCTATTTGAATACCTAAAGCAGGATTCAAAATTAACCAACGTGAACCAGGACTAGCCTCTCCCCATGAAGAGCCATAGTGGGGGTAGGCAACAGATTGGGCTTGACACGCCCCAGACAGTATAAAAGGAGCTGTGGAACTTCGAAAATTCAGATTGATCTTCTCCATAATCTTATCACTATCGCGGAAAAGATTCCAAATCTCAATATTTGCCAAAAAGGCTACTAGTAGAATATAGCTCTTTTGCAAAACTAGAAAATACCATAAGCCCCTGGCATAACATCCAAGCTCTTATGGTATATTGAAAGGTTACAATAAGCCCTTGGAACAGCGCCCAAGCCCTTGCTGATCATAGACGGAAGAATTAATGAACCCTTGACATAGCGTTCAAGCCTTCATTGAATATAAATCGTAAAAAGAGGATCAATAAGCCGTTGGCATTGCGCTCAAGCTCTTATTGATCATAGAAGAAAAGAAAAAGGAAAAAGCCCTTGGCATTGCATCAAGCTTTAAACCATATAGAACTAAAGTTCCATCCCTAAAATCCTGAAGCGTCACTTAGGGAACTAGTTATTATTAAGAATTACTTTAGACACTGCCCATCCAGTACACGAATCTTTACACACGTTTTTAACCCACCCCTTCGATAGGAGCGTTTTTAGGATAAGTAGAGGTGCGCGAAACGTCTCAATTCTTGAAGATGATAATGTATTAGTTGTCGAAACGTCAACAGTAATACTGAAATAAATAATTTTAAGACCGAAAGGTTGAAGAAAAAATATACATTTTGTGACAGAGAATTATTCTCTGTCGCGAAAATTCCCGTCACTTTACACAACACAAACGAAAACTCGGACCGATAGGTTATGTTCGCGAGCATATGATTTACTTTCGATCCAACATGGAAGTCCATTCAGCACGTAAGGTAGAATTCAGCATTTATATGTTATCACGCCCTGACGCAGTCGGTAAATTGCATTCTCAAAATTATGGGAGAGATCTCAATCGATTTTTGTATTGAGAAATCCCACCAGTGGCGACATTACTCGGTGTCGATCCAAAGCATTTACATACGGCGCGATGACCCACAGAGCTATAGCCAATCGAAGCAACCGAAACTGTTGACATTTCCGGGAAAAAAGAAACGCAGCAGTACAACTTCAGGACTCCGAATCCCGAAAACCTGTAGGAAGGAGTCGGGGCGGAAATCTTCAACGAGAAAAGGAGGCTGAATAATCGACGGAATTTCACCACGTAGCTTTCCGATTTCGGGAAGAGAGCGACGATATTTTGCCTCCCAGGCGAGACCCTCAACGACTCGAGCGGTACTCGTCTCGACGGAGAAGAAACCGGAAGAGAAGGAACTTCCACGTTGGATCTACAACCCGCAGGAATGATTGTTTAAAGAGAGAAAAACGATTCCCGGAAAATCGAGAAATTCTATGAAAAATCGACCTAATCGGAATCGAATTAAAACCCGAAGGACGGGAAAATTCCGAGTAGTCAAAATTCCGAATTCTCAGTCTGTCGACATAGATGGTAAGCGATTTTCTTTTCCTGCGACCGAGCGGGCTGAGGTGCTACCCGTAATGGTAACGGGTAGCCAAGTACATTTTTTTGCCAGTGGGTTCGGGTATTATTTTTTCGATTCGTCGTTGTTTCTCGCATTTTTATTTGGTATTTCTATTTTTGTATTACTTTTGAATATATTTTTATTGTTATTGATTTTCACACGTCTGCTTTTGTTTTTTGTATTATAACGAATCCCCCCCTCTATTATATAATGTTCTAGTTTGACCGATTCCTTTTTCTTTATTCGAAAACGTGGTGCATTGCACCTGACGCCCAGTTCCCCTGAAATCCCAAACCCTCTCTGCAAGCTAAAACGTTTCAGGACCGAAATCGACGAGGATCGGGGTTGAGAAACCCCTTAAAGTGGCGTAACGAAATTCACGCCACAATTTATATACAACCTACGGTATAAGAAGGGATATTTCTCAAGTTTATGAATTCAACTATGAATAGACTTTCTTTAGAACTAAAAGAATAAGTACATTACTTGTTTTTTATCCCTTAACCACCTGATGTCGGTCTCAGAGACCTCGTGGTAGTATATTCCAGATACATTGGTATAGTAATTATACCAAACACTACGATGTGAGCCTAGTGCTGCCATCTACGAGCCTAGATGCAAATAAAAAAAAACCAATAAAATTACTTCTTCTTCTCTGTTCATGTCTCGGAACAGCGCGTGTTTGATTATAGGTTATAGGCTTTTCGCTCAATCGCGGTGTTTTGATCTTTTATGTTACCAAAAAAAAGTAACAAGCATTAAAAGATTGTTTTAAAAACGAGGTTGAGCAGTAGGTATGCTATGCCGTTTCTAACCCTGGTGCGCTCAGGGGAGGTGAAGGGTTGAGCGGGGAAGTAAGAATTAGGTATTCTGAAGTGGGTGCAGTAATTGGGTGGGCGTTTCTAAATCAGGTGTTCTGAGGGGGGTTAAGAAGGTGGAGTTTTTTGTGGGGGGGGGGGGGGTACGGTGGATCTTCCTTGTATTGTTTTTTTTCCCTGGTATAGTGAGTATGTTGCTTTTTCGAGAGAAAAAATTTGCATTTCAATTTTTTCTCTTGTGTTTCCGTATTCATATCTCGATTTTTTCCTTGTGTTTACGTATTCGTATCTCGAGTTTTTCCTTCTGTTTAGATATTCATTATTACCCCATTAATTATATTGACTTATCGGCTTGGTTGTCACTGCTAGGAAGTTTCTATTTTTATAATTTTTTTTCAAGGAAAAAAATTGCGTAATTGATGTCACGGTGAGTACTACGTTACTTTGGAGCTGTTTTTGCAATAATGTCAGGTTTTTGCAATAATGTACTGCATATGTTGATTTTTTTCCATCTCTTTTGTAGCATGTTTGATGTGTAAAAAAAACAGGTTTAACGCGTGTCGCCCAATAGTGGGAATGCTCTCTCTCTCTCTCTCGTGAGACTTCGGAATTGAGAGGTCCGAAAGTGGGAATGCTCTTTGTCGAGAGAGAGAGAGAGGGAAAAATGGTGAAAAATTAAGACAACACATTTTATGTGAATGATAATTTAATGATGTAATCATCTCTGTTGGAGGAAGATAGAGATAGATAATATATTACTTTTCAGTTCCACATTGCATTCATCAAAATTTCATGTGGATGACTAACATTAAGTTTTTCCCCCAGCCAGTTTTGTTGTATGTAGTTTTTTCCTGGTGAAGTTTGAATAAAAAGGTTGTAGGGATTAGCGATTACAGTTAGTTCTAAAAAGAGTCACAAAGTAATCTAAGTAATATAATGGAGTTACTAAAATCTATTAATAAAGTTGGAAGTGGTCAGACTATGTTGCCTCTGGTCAAATTAGCTGATTTAAAACAATCTGAAACAGATGTGATAACAAAAATTAAAAGAGTTAATACGCGTTATGGATTAAGTATAATTACAGAGATTCGTGGTGAATTCGCGGTTTTTCTCCCAAAAAGAATGGGAGAAGGCATTGATGATGCTGCATTATTAGAATTACAGCAAATGTGTGAAAATAAGACATTATTGCTGAAATATTTAGGTGGTGAATATAATTTTATTGAGTTCATTTGTGCGGAAGACGATAAGTAATTTTAACCACCACATTTATAAATAATAACTACTAATAAAAAAGTAATAAATAATTGAATAACAGTGAATAATAAATAATAACAATAACTAAATAAGAAGTTAATAATAAAATAAAAAAATTTTTAAATGGAGGACATTCGTAATAAGATTAGATACCTGCAGATGTTCTTCATTAAATGTTAATATTGTAAGTATTATATTAATTTATTCCGATAAAAAATCAAATTTTTTGTTTTTCATGTTTTTTTCCTTTTTCAGATACACATCAGCTATGACGTTGTTCATGAAAGTTTTATCATTATTGTCAGTTAAAAATAATAGCATTATTCAACATTTAACAGTTGTATTCCAGCAAATGGAGTGATGATGATGATAATGATGATGATGATGATGATGATGATGATAACGATGATAACGACAGTGAAGTAAGATCTTTGAAGGAAACGACTACACCAGTCCGATAGTGAAAATGCTCTCTCTCAGAGGAAAAAATTATTTTTTCAGTTGAGTGGGCCCAATGTGATTGATAATGTAATGATGTAATCATCTCTGTTGGAAGAAGGTGTAATAAATATAAAGTGACAGATATAATAAGATATCATTTTTCAAATTTTCTTTCATTTTATTGCATTTTTTTTGTTTTTTTTACATAGAAGTAGAAAGATAATAACATTTGAGGGAGTTGGTGGTATTATTCATTATTATCTTCTTCTACATCTTGCTCGTAATTATCAGAGACAATGAACGTAAACCTTATAAAAAAAAATATAAAAAAATAAAAAATAGTAAATAAAGTTTCAGTTTACATTCCTCGACTATTCCTATTGAGTTGACGAAAGAGCAGACGTTGTCATCATGGGAACGTTTGAAAATTCATTATTTTCCCTCATTCGTGCTGCCGATGAAAATTTGCGAAAGCAATTGACGCTGGTAAAACTCGAAAGTGAAATTGAAATATGGATAAAATCATGTTTCGACATAATTGATATTCTCATTAAAACATTGGAATGTGATGATTTGAATCTATCAATTGGTACGGGACAAAAACTAATTAATCGAATCGCATATTTCAAGTGTTTGAAGAAACGAGTGCGAACGGACAAGGTGAAAAGTGGTCAAGGTCTTACTAGTACTACTAAAACATTAGATTTAAAGTGGGAAACTGTGGTGGAAAAATCGGCGTTTCAAAGTCGAATATCCACTGGTATGGTTGTCAATATTCGACATACCGATCTAAAGCAATTTCTGCGAAATGCTGAGAAATTGATAATTGAAAAAATTTCCGATTCGCTGAAGACTCACAAGTGCGTTAAAGTGAACACAGTGCTCAACGCCGATTTCATCGATAAAGACAAAAGCGTTGATTTGAAGCACTTTGAAACGAAGAATCAGCAGTTGCTGACGACTTCCGACTTGAAGGAGTAGTACGAGAGTAAAATCGTGAAACCAATAGTGACGTCGTTGGAGGAATTTCAAGAGGGAGGCAGTGGTTGAACACTTTCAAAAATTATCAATTTGATAGTGAATATTAACAGGTGTAATCCAATGCAAGCTGCATGCTTCTTTGAACTACCGAAATCGGTTATGCATAAGCGGGCTGTAGTTAATGTAAAATCGAACGATGATGCATGTTTCGCTTGGGCTGTCATGGCAGCCCTTTATCCTCCTGAAATACATGGTGTAACGTGGCCATTTGGCCGCGTTATCAATACGCGCTGTTATGAACAGATATAGTGTCCTGAGATCTCCCCGGAAGGGCTGGGACAAAAATATTAATCATATTTTTAGACTGTTATAGAGTAGGACGGAGGAAGCACGATGCCCAATCCCCATTTCCCTTACCTCACGCATTCCTACCGCCTACCTATCACCGTGACGCTCCGGGAGAAGAGGACCTCAACACTACCGGAACTGGACAAGTCGTCATCCCCAGCCAATCACAGGACGCAACTCCGCCAGCCAGAAGCCATCGATCAAGATCCACCACCCAGGGCGGCAGCACCATCCACAACGGGAATTGCCGAAGGGCCCTGGGTGGGGGAATCGAGGACCGCCGCCGGCGAAGAAGTGAGAGATCTTTGGACCGGCATCACGACCGTACCGTAACGGGATACTCGCGAGATTTGCTGCGTTTTTCGTTTCCGTTTTGTGGGATTTTCTTCTCTGTTGGTGTCTTTGTGGAGGATCACCGGCGGCATCCAACTCGTCTGGGAGCCGTTAGGACCCGAGGAGAACCGTGGTTTTTGGGAGAGGATTCAGCTCCGTCCAGGTTGGGCCAACATCTGTTGTCCGGGCGTCACGGACGTACCTTTTTATGTCTCACGTTCCTTTTTTTTCCTATCGCCTTTGTCTTTTGTAGCTGTCCCAAACGGAAGTAGCTTTCCCTCTACCGCTTACGATTTTCGTGCTTCCTTACCGTAGTTTTTCTTGCATTGTGTGAGTCCTAGGCCCTTTCGGCTGCGGACCATTCCGCCTGTCTTTTTGCGCATTTCTTAGTCATCTTTTCTTTTGGCGCCTTCTTCTTTTTTTTTGTTACGGCGAATTTTTTTTTTGTCTTCTCTTTTTACCGCCTACCGAGGCGACGACTTATTTTTCATCTGTAGAGTTTTTCCTTTTGTCGTTTTTGTTATTTTAATTTAATAAATTAAATTAAAACAGATCTCCCGCGTGAGCCTCCGTTTTTAGCCCCTTTCTTTTCCTTTTCGTTTCTCCACAGGGCACGGAGGCAGAACCCCCTTCTGGGACTCTTGCTCCCGGCACCTAGCCGTGCCCCCTCGTCTTGCTTTGCGGGCTGATCGGTTCCCCCATTGCCAAGGGCCACCCCCTCGGCTGGCGCCCATCTTCCGATTTCGCACCCCTGGACTCCCCTTAAGGGACCCCAGGAAGGGAAACCGATCAGGCCGAAAGAGAGGACGAGCGAGGAGTTTGGGGCGGAAAGTCCGTCACAATGGAGATAGACGTTCTTCTTATCCACATTATAAATCAGTTCTCAATACCGATGGAATAACATTTCCCATGAGTTTACAGCAAATTAGGAAATTTGAGAGAATAAACGACCTATCCATTAATGTGTAAACACTGGCGGAATCTTCTGAAAGAAAAAAAGTCTTAGAATGTCTACCCCTGCGACTGTGTGAGGAAAAGAGGGAAAAA
This sequence comes from Gasteruption jaculator, assembly GCA_949825005.1. NCBI lineage: Eukaryota > Metazoa > Arthropoda > Insecta > Hymenoptera > Gasteruptiidae > Gasteruption > Gasteruption jaculator. The sequence continues at coordinate 1,074,615 of OX463769.1, read as the reverse complement.
CATGTCAATTTACATCTCATTGTAAATAATGAAATGAGAAAATCAAATTTTACATGGATAAAAAACTTGTCAAGATTGGTATCCAATCAAATCAATAAAAATCATCATACGAAATACATTTGTGATAGGTAATTATTCACAGTATTCTAATAATTTAATTACATCCTCTTTGGACTATTAATTAACATTATCGTTTTTTCCATTTACAGATGTCTACATTACTGTTACAACGAGGAAAGTCTTGAACGACATGTGATTGATTGCAGCCGAATCAATAAATGTAAAATCAGTCTACCAACGGAGGAGAAGAAAATGTTAAATTTTCAGAATTTCAAGAGGAAAATTCGTTTACCGTATGTGATATACGCTGATATCGAATGTCTACTAAGCGATACCGTTCAAGACAAAGAAGACTACTGCTACAATACATACTCTTATCAAGAACATATACCGTACAGTTTTGGTTACTATATACTTTGTGATTTCGATTCGAATCAGAGTAAATACGTTGCCTACAGGGGAGGAGTTGAGTGTATTCGTTGGTTCGTTCAACAATTGCACGAGATCGTATTGGATCAATTTTCCAGCAGAGTAGAAGTAAAAATGCGACCCATGTCTCACAACGAATCAATCGATTTTCAAAATGTCACACATTGCCACATTTGTGAACGAGAATTTGCGGAGATGGATGAGAGGGTAAGGGACCACTGTCATTTGACTGGTGAATATCGTGGACCGGCACATAAGGGTTGCAATTTAAACTATAAAGACTCGTTTGTACTTCCGGTGATATTTCACAATTTGAGCAATTACGATGCTGATTTCATAATTCGTGATGTTGCCAATGCCTTTAAGAGTGATGATGATAATGATGACGATGGAATAAATATTAAAATTTTACCACAAACGAGTGAGAAATACATTTCATTTGTAAAGTACGTAAAAGTGGGTGAGAGGAATGGAAAGAAGGTGTTTGTGCAACTAAGATTCATAGATTCATTACGCTTTATGCAATCGAGTTTGGAAAAATTGGCGTCGCTTGTCGATAAAACAACTGCTGACATGAAGATAGTTAAATCATGTTTCGGAGATCTCGATAACGAAAGTTTGGACATGTTAATGCGCAAAGGTGTATTTCCCTACGACTACATTACCAATACGAAGAAATTGGAAGAATCATCTTTACCCCCACATCGGGATTTTTATAGCAAATTAAATGCATGTGATATTACCAAGGAGGATTACCAACATGCTGTGAATGTCTGGAATCATTTTAAAATACAAACATTGGGTGAATACAGTGACTTGTACCTCAAAACTGACGTTTTGTTATTAGCAGATGTTTTTGAAAATTTTCGTGCACAGTGCATGAATAACTATGGACTGGATCCTGCGCACTATTTCACTCTTCCCGGTTATACGTGGGATGCAATGCTCAAATACACAAAGATCTCCTTGGAATTATTTACTGACATTGACATGCTAATGTTCGTGGAACGAGGTATTCGAGGTGGATTGAGTCAATGCTCACACAGGTACGCGAAAGCCAACAACAAGTATATGGGTAATGAATCCTACAATCCAAAGGAAAAATCGCGATATCTCATGTATTACGATATCAACAATTTGTACGGATGGGCAATGTCCGAACCATTACCTTATGGAGAATTTCAGTGGATTGATAATCCCGAGCAATCTATAGATGTTAACAATATGAGTGTGGATTCTACTACAGGTTATATTCTCGAAGTTGATTTGGAATATCCTGTAGAATTGCACGACATACATGCAGATTTACCATTTTGTACGGAACAGCGAGATCCATCGAAATTCAGCATAGGAGAAGAGCAGCAGAAGAAAACTCGAAATTCCAAGTTGTTGGCAACAGTTTGCGATAAGACTCATTATGTCATTCACTATCGTGCATTGCAGCAAGCTCTAAAACATGGGCTCGTATTGCGTAAAGTTCATCGCGTACTGCGATTCAAGCAATCGCGCTGGCTTCGCGAATACATCAACTTAAATACACGTTTGAGAACTGCGGCTACGAATGACTTTGAGAAGAATCTCTTCAAACTCATGAATAATGCTGTTTTTGGTAAAACCATGGAGAATGTGCGTAATCATCGAGATATCAAACTCGTCACACAGTGGGAGGGAAGATATGGAGCAGAAGCACTTATTGCAAAACCAAATTTTCACAATCGCACGATTTTCGGCGAAGATTTGGTGGCCATTGAACTTAACAAGCTGAACATTTACTTTAACAAACCGATATACGTGGGTATGTCAATTCTCGATATCTCGAAAATTCTCCTCTACGATTTTCACCATACTTATATGCGAGAGCGCTATGGAGATCAATGCAAAGTGCTATACACTGACACGGACAGTCTAATCTATGAACTTGTGTGTGACGATGTGTATGAAATTATGAAACGTGATATTGATAGATTCGATACTAGTGATTATAGTGAAAACAATGCAAATGACATGCCTCGTGTTAATAAAAAAATTCCCGGGTTGATGAAAGATGAAAACAATGGTATGATAATGACTGAATTTGTGGGTTTACGAGCAAAGATGTATGCGTATCGTGTAAGGGGTAAGGATGATTGTAAGAAAATTAAAGGTGTGAAGCGTAATACTATAGCGCGTGAAATACATTTTGACGATTATCTACATTGTCTTCGTGAAAAAACGATTCACAAGCGTAAGCAGCGAAGTATTCGTTCGAAATTGCATAAAATATTTACGGTATGTGAGAGAAAAGTTTGTAAATTCGTTATATTCGTAGAAATTTGTCCGATCGAAAAAGTAGAGCATTCCATTAGTGTATCTGAATGAACTTGTTATTCTCCCGGGTAAACCATGAAAATCCGTGGAGACTATACCGTATTTTTTTGGTTGTTGAAAACATTCGTCATATTCCGTGTAGTAATTATCATTGTAGAAGATTAGTGTTCGCCCCGTATAGGTATTAATGACTCCACGGATTTTAGTCGCAGAGGCTGAAAGTTTGTACGCAGTTATGGGTTTTGGCCAACCTCCGATTAGCTCTAAACTTGGAAATTTCATTCTGTAAGTCTAATTTTTAACAAACAATATAATATCATCATTCACGGGTGATTGATATACAGCTGTTATTCTTGTAAAACTATCCGGTAAAAACGACAGCCAATTTCTAATGAGTTGTGGTTTTTCATAGTTTTTCGCACCAACATTCATGGGCCACACCCACTTCCTATAGAATATGTACATTCGCTTATTCACAATCAATAGGCCATCAACGTATTTCAATTTACACAAATTTATCCGTGATCCTTCGACATCAGGTGCAAATTTCCGAGGAGTCCTGGTGGTGGGGGCAATGGTGGTAGTGGAGAAGTGAATGGTTCGCCTATTGGTAGTTGTTTCCATCTCTGATCTCTTCGTTCCATAGAGATTTTGAATTCCAAGAACATCATCCAAGGCTAAGTCAATAGTTCCATTAACATTCGGAAGCGTGTACAATGCGTACATTATGGCATTTTCATCGGTGCTGTGTGCCAGACCAATAGCGTGTCCTATTTCATGCACCAACACAGCGAAAAAACTAATTTGATTTTTATCAGGAGGAATACCATCTCCCATGAACCAATTCTCTTCTTCATCCATGTGAATTTCCGTTGTATTTCCCTGAGCATGTGGATTGAAAGCATGAGCCAATACTTGACCTTTACCATCAAAATCACTCTTACATTTACCACCATGAGCCATTTTTTCAAATCGATGAGCACGTTTTTTGTAGGAAATAACGATGTTGGCTTCACAACCGCGACGCTCGGAAAACGTGAGTGGAGAATGTCGTGCCCAAACGGCAAAGGCCTTTTTCGTCATTTCGAGTGACTTGGGATTGGGTAAAATGAAGCGCCATGTCAAATGATTGGTATTCCACTTTTTTATCGAAAATTCGTAATTCAGTAAATCGTCTTCATTGCCACAACGAGGTATTTGCATTTTCTCAAATGTCTGTTGATTTAGTATTCAATCCACAGGTAGTTTACTGTATTCTTGAAACAACGACACAGCATTTTGTATATTCACATCCGTTACTTTGTATCTTAAAGAATCATCCCCTTCACCACCATTATTATTATCAATTAAATAACCATATTTTCGTAGGTAACCAACAGCTTCGGTTAGGTTAACTTGCTGTACCGTTGTTGTTGCTGTTTTTGTTGATGGCGTAGCAGCATTACAAACAAAATTCAAGATAATAATTGAAGCATGCGAGCGTCCATTGCGAAGACGTGTTCCAAGCGATATTGATGCTTTGAGCAATTTGTAAGGATATTTATTACTTTTTAACACCATCATTCGCTACTGCTGTAGAATATAATTGTATGAGATTGTAATTTAGAAATTTCATTTCTCAGAGCATTGAGTTCATATTTAAGTTTTATATTCTCCTGCTCAAGAAATGCCGCTCTTATACAAATTTCATCTCCCTTATTACATCGTTATTGTATTACTGAAGCAGTATTATTATCTCTAACAATAATTTTCTTCAAGATCCTTTCACGAAAATCATGATAATTTTCATTAGAATAAGCTGGAACGAGATCGGTAATTAATGTTGATGATTTTTTTTCCGGATATAGAATAAATGGTCGTCTACGTCCTCATCGTAAACTACTGAAATGAGGAGACAGTCGTTGAATCACTTTTTCTTCCAAACTCATAATTAGCTGATACATGGTACTACTACTACTACTACTACTATTACTACTTGATTCCACCAACGTATAAAGATCGACTGAGGAATAGGAAAGAAAAAAGGATTGGATTTTCGAGAAAAATAATGATGCAATAAATATACATTATTGAAATTTTTTTATTTTTCATTCAATACTTTACAATAAAACAATCAATGAAACTTTTTTATTGTTACAATTTGTGTACAACATTGGTGAGTGGACTATACTCTACGATACGATCGTGAAGGATAAGACAGAATGCTTGAGTGTCTTGAGGTACATTGTCTTTACATTCAAATTCGATTCTTATGTCAACTGTGGCACATTTTATCGATTCGTTTTGACGTGAGCAATCAATGACGATGATTGGTGCATGCGTTGTGTATTCCGATGGTGTCATTGACGGTGGATGTCCATCTTCTTTATCGTAATACGATGAGCGGAATTTCCAGTACATATCGTACAGAATAGCATGATAATTTTTGTCAAAATCAACATTTAAATTTTCATAAGGATAAATTTCCGAATTTAGATATAACCGTACGTTTGTTAAATTGCAATGATCAAATTCCGTCATGTGTCGTTTCAAATCATTTTTCCTGTTGGTCTGCAAACCGAAGATAACGTATCGCGGTTTCTCCAATTGCGTGGTTGATTTTACGGCCCAGGTATGCTTCGTTGTCGTCTGTAGAAGGGGATATTCGTAGAGATCCCAGGAGCGAAAAGCCATGCTGATTTCACGACCGCTCTCGAGAATTCGCAAGAGAAAGAGTTTGGTGACCTCCTCGAGATAAACGTGTGGCATGCGCCATTGGACTTTTGTCAAGACAATTTTTGCTTGAACATTTGGTGGTAGGGGATTCGCCGATCCAGAGAACAGAGAGTTGAAGTCTGTGCGTGACCTTATCAAAATTAATTCATGATGAGCATTCATTACAATATGTGTATAATCTTCGCAAAAACCCAAAAGCATGTGCAGTGGTATGCAATAATTGAAATGAGTGGGTCCATTTACAGCTACAGGCATGTGTAAATCTCCATAAAGCCATCCTGTTGATCCCATAGACTTTCCACCGCTTCGAGTCAGGCTTACAAGGTTTTTCATGGTAGTGGTAATACCGACGTTTCTACAGCGATCTATTTCTACGCCATTCAGCTCATAACGTATCTCGTCAAAGAGGAAAGCCATGCAATTATTGTCCAAGTGTATTTGACCATCTTGTGGTGAATTTGCCGTTTCAAGTCGACCTTCGATGTAGAGCAAACTCTGATGTGGTAGGGTGTACAAATCTTGCTGTTGTATTGGTATTCTTATTTCATCGTTGTGATTGAATGCTGTACTGGAGTATGGATTGTAAGGGTGAAGTTCCAATTTGGTGATGCGATTGTCGAAAATCGGTTTTCTCGAAATGTTCAGTACATCCACGATGGTCATTTTTCTTCTTACTGTTTGCGATAGGCAATTACGAATCCCAAAGATTTGAGGAATTTTGCGTTTTCCGCAGTGAGTTTATTTTGTTCACTGCCACCACTGCTGCTACTGCTGCTGCTGTAAATCTTTACACCTTTTAAAGCACTATCATCGCTCGAATGATCCCGCGCGTCTCGATTCTCACTATTATATATTAGCATTTTTCCCTCTTACATGAAGTCTGATTGTTACTTCTTCTCCACGCAAGTCTACGAGATGTCCATTCTGATCGACAATGCGTAAGGTCAAATTGTCTATGACACGTGCAACAACTGGTAGATAAATGATTTGTGGTGGAGTTTCCGATATTTTATATCCTGGTGGGACTCTCGGTGAAAATTCTTGAATTGTATGGGTAAGATATCCGTTGCTGTACGAACTAGTAGTTATATTACACTCTATGCGGATCATGTTGACTTTAATGATTTTCACAGGTGTATCGGATTCGTGAAGTTTTTTCGCTTCGAGTACACGATTGGTGGAAAAACCCAAAAGCTGTCCAATATTATTTGGCTTAGTGAAATCCACTTCATATTCACATTGTATTTCACTCTGCAATGTGTTGTTATTTGCACGTAAAGTAAGGGGATATTCATTATCTATTGTAACCATTTCTCGGTTGAGATACTCTGCTATGGAAGCCAATTCGTATGAACCCTCAGGTATAACCACAACCTTGTCTTTATCATAGTAAAATTTGTTATTACTCGAATCAACGTTGGGAATGGTGTTAAATGTTTGTAAATCTACCAAACCAAGTTCAAATTCACTACCAATTGCCTCCAAGTTTATCGGAGGAAAGTAATTTGCTGATAAAATGGAATTGGCACCTGTGAGTGTGAGTGTGAATGATGTCATATTTATGTATTCTTCCGGAGAAAATCAACACACAACTGACCACAATTTGTGCTATTGTATTCTTGATAACGATCATGATTATAATTGATGCTTTTGTAGTACCACCAAAGTAGCGAATCAATTCCACAGGTGGTTTGAGATTTCCAAAGCTATCAAAGTACTTAACGTTCTCCTTCTTCACCACATAGTCAACCCAGTGAGTCCCGGGTCCTTGCTGATCATCCAAATTCACGATACCACACTCATTTTTCTGAATTCTCACTGGTAAATTATTACGCATAAACACTTCTCGAAAATACGGTATGTTTTGACACCATCGTTCCAATTGAAGGTGGTGGTTGTTGCATTTACTTTTTTTTTTTCGTCCTACTGCCGCTGCTGTCGCTGTTTTCTTAAATCCTCTTCCGCTCTTGCTATAGGGTGCTAGATAGAGACCTTTTCCCTCGATAGCACGATTGTGACGTTGCATTTCCGCCAGCATCTTGCGCTTTACTGCTGCGTCATTAACGGATTTTGCTATAGTAGCGGCACCACCTGCCAAGGAGCCCAGGGCGGAAAGTCCTGCAAGGACTGGTGCAATCAAAGGTAAAAATCCACCTCGTTTAGCTATAGGTAGTGAACGATATTTGACTACCCGTTTCTTCCTAATCTTCTTCAACCTCTTTTGCGTCTTCATTCCCATTCCTAATTTCGCTTTGGTCTTCATAGCAGTCCAAGTGCTAACAGCAGCAGCTGCTCTCTCGGATAAAGAGGAGTCTCTCTCTCTCTAGCAGTTATACGTTGCTTAGCTTGTTGAACTAATATTCGACCAGCTTCGTGTCTTTTTTCCAAATCTCGATGTTGCGAGTAGGCTAACAGGCTGCGTCCAATGGATTAATGCCTCGGTCACCGCGTGCTAATCGCTTTTGTAGATATGTTCCTGGTCCACAATACTGATAACCAGGTATATGTAATTCGAAAGGTAAAGCATTTATTACAGCATTGAGAATACTTTCACCTCATGGTTTTCCTCCTCCTCCTCCTTTTTTTCCACATAGCATAAATAACAGTCATTTATCATAGGCGATGGACCGTCAAAATGTGTAGAGTCCTTCGAACGATTATAATGTTTCGTACAACGACGATAACGTTGAACTTCCGGATCAGCCTTAATGTGTTCTGGTAATTTATCCCAAATATAGTGTATTGCATGTGCACAATGCTTTAAAAGAACAATCTTCGGAATAAATTCCAATTCATCGGCTGTAAGATTATATATATTTTTTAATGATACATCTGTAAAATCCATAGTAGCACTGATACTTTTCAATCACACCGAGTTGTATAAATAGCTGAATTTCCCACCTTTTCAAATCACACCACCGCGTCAATTATGCGATTCGTGAAGCAATCATCGAGTATACGCATCACAGATAAGATGTTTAACCACATCCCCCTTCACACTCGTAGACATGGTCATATGTTACCAAATACAATTCGTGGGATAATTTGTGGACCGTCAAATTGTGGAAAAACCAATGTATTATTGAGTTTGCTTGAAAGTCCGAATGGAGTGCGTTTCAATAACGTTTACGTCTACTCAAAATCATTACAACAGCCAAAATATCGTTATCTCGAGCATCTTCTCGAACCAATGAAAGACATAGGCTATTTTACATTCTCCAATAACGTGGACGTAATTTCACCGTGTGACGCTGCACCCGATTCAGTATTCGTGTTTGATGACGTTGCTTGTGATAAGCAGGACGCTATAAGAGAATACTTTTCTATGGGTAGACACTCCAACGTAGATTGTTTCTACCTTTGTCAGGCTTATGCAAAAATTCCGAAACATTTGATTCGTGAAAATGCAAATTTGCTGATTCTCTTTAAGCAAGATGGAACAAATCTCAAACACATTTACAACGATCACGTTAATACCGACATGACGTATGAAAAATTTAATGATTTATGTGCAATCTGTTGGCAACACAAATATGGATTTGTTGTGATAGACAAAGACAGTGCATTGAACAAGGGTCGTTACAGATGTGGATTTAATGACTTTGTTCATCTCTGAGAGTGTCAGTCGTTATTGAAATACCTAGCGAGATGGAGACGGAGAAAGTTATTAAGGAAATCGCGAAAACACGTAAAACTATTCGAGCAAAACATCAAGCGCTAAAAGTCGGAAAAATGGAGAGTGATGATATTCTTGAGAAGAACCTGAAACCTATCATCGATCCACTCAAACGTTTGGTTGAAAATACTTCAATTGAATCTCCACCACCACCACCACCACCACCACCACCACCACCGGAAACAGATATTCCACCAATTTCACCACTATCGCAAAAACAGCAGCAGCAGCAACAGTCCGAACGAAAAAGGGTATCTAAAAAGAGAAAACCAAGTGATTTGACGTTGACTGATGTATCGACTCCAAGATTACAAATACGAAGAAAACTTTCTTATACACCAGCAGCAGCAATGATCAGACCTTCCTCCTCCTCTGCGACTGATTATCGCGATAATAATGATGATGATGATGATAATTTTGAAGAAGTGGATTATGAAGAAAGTATACTGGAAACGTCTATCAGGGGTATGATGAACAACCCCGAAGAACGTGAACAAATACCGAGTCACTTTACTAGAAATATGGGTCCATTGTCAAAATTGTATTTGGAACGTCTTTTTACTGATAAGAGTAACATTGTTGACACCGTATACGGTGTTCATTTTGATAAAGATAAACTAGTTATGGGAAATGCTGCTTTTGATGTGGATAACAATGATTATTTGTTGATTAACGGTACGAGATATCGTGGTACGCAAGGACTCTTTGAACTAATCTTTATGAAAAAAACCCAATATCACCCTCTACACAAATGCAGATTTGCAAACATACAAAAACATTTTGATATCAACGAGCGCTCACAAACGCCTGAATTTATCAACTGAACGAGTTTTGGGTAATAGAGGATACAAGTATAAGCATATAATTGCACCGTTATTCAATATAAGAGTGGGAGGTGCTATGACATTTCCAACGGTAAAAAAAAAATTAGTAGAGGTAATAAAAGAATACCATTCGATATGAAAGTTACAAATAACGCTATAGATTACATTCATTGGGATGATGCAAACGAGTTGGTTGACAAATTACGACTCTTGCTTGCCTCACAAGCAACTGGACACACGGGGCATGATAACGAAATCATTTCAATTATTGAGGAACTTAGAGAAGCTGGATTAATTATAAATTAACGTAAAATTTGAAATAACGCATCAGTTGCAAAATGTCCATTAACAAATTCGGAGTATCGTTGCAAAGAGGTATTGGTTCACCAGCAATAGAAAGAATTTCAATTGCCGAGCAAATGATTCTGCAAAATTACGTTTAGAAGAATGTGTTATACTTGGATGTAAAGAACAATGTGTACAACGCTGGTGGTAGAAAAATTCAAAGGCTTGCAAATCCCACAGAGGCTGATGATGTTGCTCATAAACGTTACGTGGATGATAAGGTTAAAAATGAAGTGGATAAACAAGCAGATGCAATTGCTGAAGACGTGAATTAACAATTGACTGTAATAGCGAATGATCTAAATGGGAACATGATGTCATATATTAAGAAAATCGAAACAGTCTTAAATGAAAGTTTAAAAACGAAAATTGAAAAGATTGAAAATGCGGTTGATAAATTAATACTTGAAAATATTACAATTTCTCGTAATAAGCTCAGGAAGGAAATTGAGGAGAAGATAAGGAATATACAGGAAAATGATATAAATAGACTGCTTACGGCGAACAACGCACATTTCGAACAAAAATGTATAGAGCTGAAGACGAATTTCGATAGTGTAAATAAATTCAATGTGGAGAACATCTACACACTCAAGAGTACTATTAATGATCTTCAACAAGAATATGAGAAACTGAAGACAAATATTGAGCATGTTAATAACTCCAACGTGGAGCATATCAACAGTGTTAAGAGCAACATTGATGACCTTCATACTAAACATAATAATTTGGTGAAAAGAATTAATGAAATAAAACCAAAAAAAATTTAAGTAATTGAGATTTGGAAAAAAGTTATCGTTATGAGAAAAAGAAGAAATATATTGTAAATCCAAAATCGTCTGATATTGATGTAGATAGGGATTGTATGAATTGTATGGACTGTTTTATAATAGTTATTGTATTATTCTCTAAAATTCCTGTATGATTAAAAAATAAAAAGTGGAAATGAGTAAAGAAAAGAGATTGTTAGTGGATGAATTGCATGCTCCTGCTCGACGAATCTTTCCCCGTAGACGCGTTATCGTAAAGGGATATGACGACTTATGGCAAGCTGATCTCGTTGATATGCAAACGTACTCAAGACTCAATGCCGGCTATAAGTACATTCTTACGATAATCGATGCATTGTCGAAATATGGATGGGCAATACCTGTTAAATCTAAAGCAGGTAAAAACGTGAGTGATGCATTCCTCAAGGTTATACGTCAAAGTGAACGACAACCTAAAAATTTGCAGACTGACAATGGCAAGGAATTCTACAACATGGACTTTCAAGAGAGAGTTGTGAAAAAATTGAAAATCAATCATTATTCTACATATAGCGTAATGAAAGCCTCAATTGTCGAGCGTTGGAATAGAACATTGAAGAACAATATGTGGAAACTCTTTACACTCAATAGAAATTACAAGTGGATCAAAATACTGCCTGATCTCGTGAAAAGATACAATGAGCGTCAACATCGGACCACTGGAAGACGTCCTATTGATGTCACTCGAGAAAATGCAAATGATCTACTTGCAACGGTGTATAGCAATGTGAAAATCATTGGACCAGCACGCTTCAAAGTTGGTGACCACGTGCGTGTGAGCAAATACAAGAGCATATTTGCCAAAGGTTACACTCCGAATTGGTCCAGCGAAGTCTTTGAAACAGCTGAGATGCAAAGGACCAACCCAATTACCTATCTCTTGCGAGACTCCATAGGTCAACCCATTCATGGTAGATTCTACGAAAAGGAACTTCACGCAGTTGCAAATCCCAATGTCTACCTGGTTGAACGAATTTTGCGGAAAAAGGGAAATAAGGTTTTCGTTAAATGGTTGGGTTTAGATAAAACGCACAATTCTTGGATCACCAAAACCAATGTATTGTAAAAATGTGTATTAAATAAAAAATAAACATATATAACTTTTAATTTTTAATTCTAATATATGTATGTTTGGGTTTCGATATAACACACACACACAATTCTTAAATTGAAAGTACTTTTAACAAAACCCAAATATTTTTTTTTGTTTTATAATTAAAAGTTTCTTTTAATTCATACAATATATTATCAAAGTAAAAAAAAGATTCACAAGAAAACTTGCTTATAATTTTAGATTTTAAATTTATAATTTGCGCAAGTTCATTAACTCGCTCCATTATTATATCTTCATCTAATTGTAACCAATAAAATGGTATGCAAATTTTAATATTTCCCAATCTTGCAACATTAGTTGCACAATTTAAAATTACTTGTTCTTTATCTTTAATTTTATAGAAAATGCTCACAATAATTTGATCAAGACCTCTTCTATTATTATTAATTTTATGATATTGTTTCCATTTTTTTTTGTGATTTTACTTGTTCTGATGGTGATGGTGTTGTTGTTGATGATGATGATGGTAGTGGTTCTGTTGGTTCTGATGATGATGTACCTGACTTCTCCGTGGGTAGGAATGTTGATTGTTGTTCTTTTTTATCCTCCTCATCCTTTTTAGCCTTACGTTGGGAAATATAATCAAAAGCCTTACTAGCTATTTCTAAAATATCTACCCCAAATTGATCCGGACAGAATTTACTTAATTTTAGAAATAGCAGCATAGAGCATGTGTAGCTGTAACAAAAAAGAAAACAATTATTTTTTTTTTAATATTTTTTTTAAAATTATTTTTTAATTATATTAAGTGTTTCTACTTACTGACTCATTATTTATATTAAAGTAACTGAATCTTTTAAAGATTTTCTTTCGGCCTCATTATGATCATCATCATCCATACTATCAACGATTTGCTGTAACTCCTGAATGACATGTATCATAGAGTCTCCAGCGTTGTGTTCGTATTCCATCTGCTGGAAACTAATGGCCAGATGTTTCATAATATCATTATTGTCCACAGGTAGAAATGGTAAGACTTCTGTGAATAGCGTTATAGCCGTTGTGTATCTGAAAAAGAAATAAACGTATGAAACAAAAAAAATTTGATTTTTTTTTATCTGAATAAATTAATATCATACTTACAAAGTTAATAATTCGGGAAGAACATCCCCGATGCTCTTCGATATGATATTTAAATCTTTAATTTATTTGGAAATGTCTTCCATTTTTTTCTTTTTAAATTTGTTAAATTTATTAATAAATGATGCACACTGTTCCTCGTCAACGTTGTTCGTTCGTTCGTTCGTTTTCTCAAACTGTCCTTTTTACAGTTTTTTCAAAACTAACTTCAACTGCAAATCCATACCACCTTTTTATTCAAACTTAACCGGGAAAAAATTATATGCAACAAAAGTTGATTGGGGGAAAACCTCTCTCTCTCTCTCTCTCGAGAGAGAGAGAGAGAGAGAGAGAGAAAGCATTCCCACTATTGGTCGACACGCGTTAAACATGTTTTACATATCAAACATGCTACAAAAGAGATTGAAAAAAATCAACATATGCAGTACATTATTGCAAAAACAGCTCCAAAGTAACGTAGTACTCACCGTGACATCAATTACGCAATTTTTTTCCTTGAAAAAAAATTATAAAAATAAAAACTTCCTAGCAGTGACAACCAAGCCGATAAGTCAATATAATTAATGGGGTAATAATGAATATCTAAACAGAAGGAAAAACTCGAGATACGAATACATAAACACAAGGAAAAAATCGAGATATGAATACGGAAACACAAGAGAAAAAATTGAAATGCAAACTTTTTCTCTCGAAAAAGCAACATACTCACTATACCAGGGAAAAAAACAATACAAGGAAGATCCACCGTACCCCCCCCCCCCCACAAAAAAACTCCACCTTCTTAACCCCCCTCAGAACACCTGATTTAGAAACGCCCACCCAATTACTCCACCCACTTCAGAATACCTAATTCTTACTTCCCCGCTCAACCCTTCACCTCCCCTGAGCGCACCTGGGTTAGAAACGGCATAGCATACCTACTTTGAGCTGCGTCATGACGGACTGTTTAATTATCGCAGTGTACAAGTTTAGTGACTATTAGAAAATATCTACCAACTATCTTGTCAACGTGCCCAAGCTAACGGGACGTGATAATTACAGTGAATGGTGTTTCGCGGCAAAAAAAATTGATCATGACAATCGACCTGTCTTTATATGTACACGTGAAAAATGTAACATCGTCGAAGCAATTATGGGACAAGCTGCAACAATTATTTGAGGACAATGGATTTTCACTTAGAATAAATTTGCTACGGAATTTGATTTCGATTCGCCGAGAAAATTGCAGTTCACGTCGTACGTGACGCAGATTATCGATACAGCACAGAAATTATCAGGAACGGGATTCGAAATTAATGATGAGTGGACAGGATCGTTATTGTTAGCAGGATTGCCTGATCATTTTTCCCTCATGATCATGGCAATTGAGCATTCCGGTATTCCTATAACGGCAGATTCCATCAAATCTAAACTGTTACACATGGAGCCGACAGAACATGGTAAGAGTGAAGGTAGCGGTGCATTCGTTCGAAGCAGAAAGGAAAACGAAATCTAAATTTCCCTATGGCTGGTAAAAATGGAAATGTTGGTAATACTGTCCCTTCAATAACAAACGTCAAGACGGTGAAATGTTATCGATGCAAACAAACGGGCCATTATAAAAATCAGTTTACAAACAACGAAAACTACTCGTCAAGTCAAAAAAATAGGGATAGAATGCAAACTAATGCATTTAGTGCAACGTCCCTAGGTGGAAAATTCAACAAAGATGAATGGTACATCGATTCGGGTGCAAGTGTACACCTAACAGCAAATGAAAGTTGGGTTATGAATGCACAGTGTGAACAAGCTAAAGAAATTGTTGTTGCAGACAGTAAAAAAGTGTCAGTTTTGTGTTCTGGCGATGTAAAAATTACGACTACAACTGATAACTGCGAGTACGACATTATGGTGGAAAAGGTATTTTGTGTACCAAGTCTGACAACAAACCTACTATCTGTCAGCCAACTAATAAGACAAGACGACAGTGTATCTTTCTCGGACAATGGTTCTTCAGTATATAATAAGAAGAAAGAACGGGTAGCTACAGCAGTGTTAGTCAACGGGGTATACAAAGTAAATCTGTTAAATCAAGCACATTTGGCTGCTTCAGTTGTGTCAGGATTAACATGGCATCGCAGATTAGGACACGTCAATAAAGATTACTTGAATCAGATGAAGAGTGCTGTGCTGGGTATGTCACTTGATGAAAAAGTAGATATAAGTAAGTCCTCATGCACTACATGTTGTGAAGGCAAGCAGAGCCGGTTGCCATTCAAAGGCACTGGCCAGAGAAGTGACAACTTGCTAAATATAGTGCACACAGACATCTGTGGACCTATGGAAAATATGTCTCCAGGGTGTCCCATTTTAATGTACCACCCCTGATATCTCTTCAGATGTGCAATTTCTCGAAAAATGTTTCAGACAAAAGTTGTAGGACTTGGAGCTCGAAAAATTCTTGGTATGGCTTTGAAAATCTTTCAGCTCTATCATGCTTGTCATCATTAGGTTTTCATTAACTTTGAAGATCTAAATTTTAGAGCGGAAAAATACTTTCAACAGATTATTTCTTGTAAGATTGATAATTTTCAAAAAGTTTACACAGAGTGAAAATGGTTGACTACACGCCGGTGAAGATTGTCAATATGATCTAAATTCTTGGAGAATGTCGCGACAATTACAGAGCTGCGCCGAGGTTGTATGCTGAAAGGTATCCGGATGCTCGTCACCCTACTAGGAGAATCATTAGACTCCTTACAATAAGAGCTCAAGAAGGTAACATCAGAAGGCAGAGGCGACGGACGAGCCCGAGAGAGCATATTGCGCTGGGGGTTCGCGATATCGGACACAAAGACGATGGTCAATTAATGTTTGGGCGGGCATAGTTGGAGATTACGTTATATGTCCTATTTTTTATGAGCAAAATTTGAATAGCCAGATTAATTTGGATATTCTCGAGAACCGGATTCCACCTCTACTAGAAAACATTCCGCTAGACATAAGGCGTCGCATGTGGTTTCAGTAGGATGGTGCTCCGGCTCATCGTGGATTACCTGTCACGAGATTTCTGAACGCGACATATCCAGATAGTTGGATTGGCATTGGCAGTCCACGCTGTGAATTCCCACCGAGATCGCCAGATTTAACCCCGCTAGACTTCTTCCTGTGGGGAGCTATGAAGCAGCGAGTTTACGTTGAACGTCCAACGACGGTACAAAATATGATGGACAGGATTGTTGCAGCATTCCAGGCAATCACTCCACAAACATTAATAGATGTCCAAACTAGTTTCCGGCAGAGAATAAAAATGTGTATTCAACAGAATGGGCATTTGATAGAGCACTTGAGGCGCTGAAATTTTCGTGCAAAGAAAATGATAACAAACCCTTTTCAGGGCTAATAATCAGTTAGCATTTAACTGGTGGACGTCAAGGGGTCTTGCCTTGACTGGACCAATTCAAGCTTCAGTCAAGGTCAAAGCTTAAAAGTGTCCTCTAGCGAGAAATCAAGACAATTTCGGAAAAAATATTTCGTACAAAAGGTACGTATTTTTTCTCGTAGAATCCGAATATGAAATAAAAAATATGTGTTTCCATTAAGAAAACCAAACTTGACCTTCATTTGACCTTGAAAATGCTTTTCAAGGTCAACGACAACGTCATTTTTGGATGGCCCCCTCCAAGTCCTACAACTTTTGTCTCAAACATTTTTCGTGAAATTGCATATCTGAAAAGATATCAGGGGTAGTACATTAAAATGGGGCATCCTGTATAGGCGGCCGAAATATTTCTTGTTGTTTGTTAATGACCACAACCGTATGGCATTTGTTTATTTTCTGAAACACAAGAATAAAGTATTAAAATATTTCAAGATATTTAAAGCTCAAGTGGAAAATCAAACAAAAAAAAACAATCAAAGTATTAAGAAGTGATAATCCCCCTCAAAAAACACCTCTGATGCAAAAAATCGAGACAAGTTCATGTATAAAAAGTAGTATCTCTACAAAAAGTAGATCTGATGCAAAAAAAACCCAACAAATTTCAAATTTACACGAAACGTCCAAAAATACAAATTTTGAAAATCTTCAACCAAACAAAGTAGTTAAATCCGATAATAATAGACAAGTTCAAATTTGCCATTATATCCATATGAATTTTGAAAAACTTCGGCTAGATAAAGTTGTTAAATCCGATAATATTAGACAAGTTATGTTATGTCTCTACGAATTACTGTGGACCAAAAGTTCACAAAAGTATCTAGTACTCTCCACTTCATATGATTTGTCAATTTCTTCCATGTACATGTGGTAATTAAAACAAAACGGAAAGAATTTTTTCTGTTTACGTGATTAGAACCGGTACTGAACTTGTCGGGCCCTGAATGCGGTAAAATTAAAATAAATTTTAAGATATTTATTGCTTGTTCTTTGGGTTCGGGCCCGACAAGTTCAGTACCGGTTCTAATCACGTAAACAGAAAAAATTCTTTCCGTTTTGTTTTAATTACCACATGTACATGGAAGAAATTGACAAATCATATGAAGTGGAGAGTACTAGGTACTTTTCTGAACTTTTGGTCCAAAGTAATTCGTAGAGACATAATGGAAAAAACGAACTTGTCTAATGTTATCGGATTTAACAACTTTATCCGGCCGAAGTTTTTCAAAATTCATATGGATATAATGGAAAATTTGAACTTGTCTATTATTATCGGAAAGTATACAGAGTTTATGATCCAGAAACGAAAAATGTGTTCACTAGTAGAGATGTGGTTATAATTGAGAAGAAATCAAAATCTGATTGTTTAATTGAAGTGCAAGACCGATATGTTGACTCAGTGGGGGATAATATCAAATCTGAAGAACTAGATCAAGCAGTAAATGAATCAATATCTAGTCAAGATTATTCTGAAAGGTTTGACGATACTCTTCACGATGATAAGACATATGATCCCAGTGATTATAAAGATGCAGACAGTACGCCGCAGAATGTAGATGCACTCAGTACGCCGCAAGATGAAGATAGGAAAGACACACAGTGCAGACCCAAACGGACAAGAAAAATACCAAAGAGATTTGGTTTCTCAAACCTGTGTATGGACAGTGAAGCACATGATGATGCAGCTGGTTTGTCTCTGTGTGAGGCTTTAAATGAATCTGAAAAGGAGCAGTGGCAGTTGGCCACGAAAGATGAGTTGCAGTGTTTCAAAGACAATGATGCTTGGGAGTTAGGTGTCCCTCGAAAGGATTGTAGAATTGTGCAATGCAAATGGGTATTACGTAAAAAATATGATAGCGAAAATAAAGTCCGCTTTCGTGCGCATTTAGTGGCCAAAGGTTTTTCACAAGTCGAAGGTGTGAACTTTACAGAAACATTTTCTCCAATAGTAAGGCATACTACTTTGAGGTTACTTTTTGCATTGTCAGGTCAACTAAGTCTTCATTTAACACATCTCGATGTAGCAACTGCTTTCTTGAATAGCATTTCTGAGGAGACTATTTATATGCAGTGTGACGTTGTATTTGGGAGGGTCGGGCAACCTCCATCACGTGCACTTCTGATCTTCCGTTGGGCGCCAGCCAGGGCCGACCTGGCCGTTCTGGGTGCTGAAAAACTACGGAAAATACTAGTTGGGGACCGGAAAAATGAATAAAAACTCCCGGAATCTAATATAATATCACAAAACCGAATCTTTATTCCCGGCCGAATACCCCAAAAAGAAATAACATCAAAAAAAGAATAGAAAATATTAATCAATACAATCGTTAAATCTTAATACTAATTCCGATCCGGGAGAAATTCCGGCGAGCGAATTTCACCCGATGTTACACAAAATGGCGGCCGGCACGCTACCGGCTCTTCGCCTCTCTCTCTCTCTCTCTCTCTTTCACTCACTCACACTAAACTAGGAGGAACTCCCGGGGTCTCTCTCTCTCTCTCTCTCTCTCTCTCACTCACTCACACTAAACTAGGAGGAACTCCCGGGGTCGCCAGGAAGTTCCCCTGGGCAACCGCTTTCCGGCCCGGACACCCGGAACCGGAACAAATAACAAAAGAAAAAGGGACGAAAGGGGGCAGGAGACGCGCCCTGTCTCCCCCGGAACTCTGCCTTAACTTAATATAACACAAAAAGAAAGACAGCGAGAAGCCTGAAGCCTCGCTCACGAACTTTTCTAACCTTCCGGAATCCGCTCGTTCTCGTGCGGCTCGATTTCTCTCCACAAAAATCCTCCAAAAATGGCGAGACGTCCTGATGGTACGGCGGTGAACGCGAGAATGACTCGCTCCGCGGTTCTCCTCGGAGAGGGGGACGATCGACCGTAGATGGCAGCGCTGGAGCCTCGCCGGTCCGTCCGGTGCTGCCCTCCGCACTAATCGTCGCTCCCTAGCCGGCGCGGGACGGTTCGAATCCGGTTGCTCCCGGCCGACGTTTTCCCGGGCGTCGTCTCTTCCGGAACGCCTGGGTCCGGTGTTACCCCTTCCTCCGGTGGGGGCAGGGATCGGGCCGGTGGTTTTTCCCCGTCCTTGAGGGTGCCAGGAGGGTATCTCCCTCGAAACGATAGCCAGGACTTTGAATGGCTCCCGGTTGCCGCGCCGCAATATGGCCGCTCGTATTCCCGGCTTCAGTTCCCGCGTTGTTCGGCGGTCGATTCCCGATCGATACTTCGGTGGACTCATGGAAAAAAGAACGAGCGGCAGAAATGACAGGCTGGAGGTTATGTGCGGTTGCCCAGGGGGTACGAAGGTGCCTTACCGGTCACCCGGGATTCGGATTCCCCGATTCCCGCGTTCGACGCCTTTACCGGTAGGACGCTGCGTTATTTACTCTTTACTTGTGGATGGGGTTCGTAAAAACCCATCACAGCAGATACCAGAAGGTTTTTCCGAAAGGACAAAAAGTAATCAAGTACTTAAATTAAAAAAGCAATATATGGGCTTAAACAATCCTCAAGAGCTTGGTACAAGAAAGTAGATGAATGTCTGTTAAACATAGGTTATGCGAAATCTAAAATAGAACCATGTATGTATATAAAAACAGAAGATAAGTTAAAAACTATCGTCAACCTATTTGTAGACGATTTTTTTATTTTTTCAAATAATATTAGAGAAACCGAGCATTTGAAGCTTGTCTTAGCTAGTCACTTCAAACTTAAAAATTTAGGTGAAATAAAAAAATGTCTTGGTGTTAATGCAACTGTCAATAACTTTGTGACGTGAATCTTGGTATCCTTTCGTTGGAGGTGTCGACACACCCCACACGTCACAATCGCCCTGAAACCCTGAAATCGAAATAACAGGAAAAGGGCTCGATCGTGGGCGCCAGGTGCTATGCACCGCGATCTAACTCAGGAAACGAAAATGGTAGAGGGGAGGGTTCGCATAAACGACACGTTCGACAAGCAAAATAAAATAAAAATAAATATATTTGCCGATAACAAAATAGTCGAAATAAAAGGAACGGGGCGAGGTGTCGCGAACGGCGCGACGAGCTCACTCAAGATGACCACCTGTCGAATCAGGTGGCTCGACCTCCGGAGCTCGCTCGTTTCTTTCTCGAAGAGATACGAATTCGGCACTCATGCTTTCTCCGTTCTGGGTCCCGGTTGGCGTCTCCTACTCCGTCGACGACGTCGTAAAATGGGATATATGTCCCTTGACCGGGTCGTCTTCCTCCTTCGCGATCTCTCTCTCTTTCTTTCTCTCTCTCTCTCTCTCTTTATCCGCGTGGGCACGTGCGTACGGGTTTACACCCAGCGTAAAAGTGAAGAAGTCCGCTTCACTTCCGGCGTCTTCCTCTAACTCTCGGGGCTACGAGCCTTCTCATTGGTTGCGAATGACGACTCGTACCCCTCGAGTCATCCAGCGAGCCTTCGGGTGGATGGAAATCGGTGATGGCTTCGACTTCGAGGAAGAGACGAATCCCATTACTCCTGGAGGATCATCTCTCGATTTTTCCCCTCTGGGACGGCGTCGAAAACCCTTCATGACGTGTTCCGGAGCTGATTTTCCTCCTTCAACCAACGGCTACTTCGACTGACGTAGTCTCGTTGACGTCAGTACCGGTTCGTCTTCGCGATGAATCTCCACGTGGTCGAAAGTCTGGTCCCCGTCGTCTTTGACAGATGGCGCCTCGTGTTCGGTTATCGCGATTCGCCTCGACCCGTTTGGAATCTACTCTTATCGACGCTACGATCTCAAATGCGAATCTAATCTATATTTCGGCCGCCTTAAATCTAACAATATATTATGTCGCGCTTACACCGCGGAATAACTTAACCTAAGTGTTTGTTGACTTCTACGGTGGACGTATATGCGATCGATCCATGCCGATCGATCGTATCGATTGAATTTCGCTGCGCGTATAGTCGTGGGGAAAGTGCATGGGAGGTTCGAGATCTTTGTATCAGGGAATCGATATTCCCTGTTACAACTTTGAGAAATCAATAATACTCAGTCAGACAGATTATATTGATCAGCTATTGCACAACTTTAATATGGACCAGTGTAAACCAATTCAGACTCCAATGGAGACTAAGTGCCCAAAAATGAGAATTATGCAGTTAAATTTCCATATCAGCAAATAATTGGTTGCCTAATGTATTTAGCAGTGCTGACCAGACCCGACATTGCATACACAGTTGTTTTTTTGAGTCAATTTAACAATAGTTATTCGAACATTCGAAAGAACATTGAAAGAACATTCGAAAGAACATTGTTCATATATAAAATGGTTATTAAGATATTTACAATTCACAAAATATTACGGCTTGAAGTGTACTGCAGATTGATGTTCGATATTAAAAGGGTTTGTTGATGCAAATTGGGGTGCAAACATCATTGTTAGAAGATCATACACTGCGTAACGTGGGTCAATCTAGCTAGTGTAGCGTGGCGCGCGTCGCGAGCGTCGAAGCGAGAGTGTGGCTCGACGACGGGACTCAGGGTGATAAGAAGGCCCGTCCAAAAGTGCTGGATCAGCAATAAGAGCATCTTAGCAACACTGAGTGCTGACGCCTAAAAGATCCGTCACGTTGACGATCAACGTGACAAGATACTCGGATGGTCAGGAAGTATCGAGTATTCGATACTTACGTCGCGGACGTGACATTTCCCCCCTACGGAAAATCGATGCTCCCGCATCGATCCTGTCCCGTGGTACAATATTTGTCTGCGGTCGATACAATATTTGTCTGCGGTCGGTACAATATTTGTCTATTGTCTATCAATACAATGTCTAGCTTAAATCTAAATCTTCGTGACAGTTGTAGCTTCGTCGAATGAGTTGATCCTTTGGTAGCTGTGATCCGAAGCGGTTGGTCTTGTCTTGTCATGGTTGGATGGAGTTTGTCCTAGTGAGGTCCATGTAATGGTGTCAGAAGTAGTTCATCTTTCATGGCTCCTCTAGTTACCGTAGGGTTGTAAGGATTTGTCCATTTTTGTCCTTAGTTAATTTCGTTGAATTCATCTGTTTGAAAGTTGGTTTAGCTGTAACAAAGTGTCTGATTAATAGTGAGGGAGATTAGTAAAGTGACAGTTATAAGGAAGATGGTGTGGGAGTATAAATTTAGTAATGATACGTTGTCCGTTGTATTTTCTAAATTGCTGTATAAGCTGTGTTTTGTAGTCAATAACACGTGTCCATTGTACATATACATCCAAAAGTTTCAAGTCGTTTCGTCATTATAATAACTCTTTTATCTGTGATCCTGTAGCAGTCTAAACTATTAGTATTTTGGGGAGTGTTAGTAGGAATTTTGGTGTATTAATGTTGGATCGTTCGAAGGATCTTGTCTGTAGAAAGAATAATTTTAATTTATATACTAGTATCAGCTACCGCAGCCCATATAGTGCAATTGGGTCATGTATGCTGGTGCAATAGGGTAAATGAATTGAGATAACACCTTTATTCCAAAGAAAAAAAATATTTTATATATTAAAAATTATGATTATATTTTATGGTAATGGAATGATTTCTAGATGGTTTCATGCAGTTAGTTGTCCAAGGCTCTGTCTTTGGTCCATTGTCTGTATCCGTTGTGTCTGATTTTATTTATTGTGCTTTATTTATTGGGTTTTTATACAATTTGTGAGTAATACATGCAATAATAAACAATTTACAAAGTTTCCTGGAAATACGATATTGCTTTGCGTCTTTCATATTCAATTTTGGGTCGTATATTTTCGTGGTTTACAATAACTGTCGGGGGTTGTCTTGGTAATGGTGGAGGTTCGCGTAGTTCTATGTTTTCTATGATTTTACGTGGTATGTTAATTTTTGTTACTTTTTCCTTTTTTGATAAACATGACAATAATTTACAAAGTGATTCCAAAATTTTTTGCATTTTTCTAAATTATCATTGTCTATTGTATAATATTTTTCAAAACTGGTCGAAAATGCTGAAAATGTCGTGGTTGGTTTTATGTACGCGAATTCAGTACCGTATGGTCTGTCATACTGTCTAACTGGAATCGAAATATGTTGGTATAATTTGAATTTTTGAAGATTTAACAATGGAATTTTGATAACATAAACTATTGTTTTTTGTTTATGAAATATCCTCAAGTCTGCGAGTTGTAGTAAGTCTGCTACGTTAGCTATTTCAACAGGGATTGGAAATTCCAGATTTGGTTCCGATTTCTGAATTGCTTGTGCACTTCTGATTGTTTGTTGTCTCGTTAATACTTTTGGATGGACTTGTCCGTTTTTGGCGAATAGCAAAATATCGATAAAAGTGTTTATATCGATCTCGTATTCTAACAAGTCGGATTCGATTACGTTTACACATTGCAATAATTCTTGTTGTATTTCAAGAATATGAATGTGTTTAGCTGAAAATGAGGTTATGCAGTATGGTGTCTCTTCTTGTAAGTAGTTCTTCCGTATTGATGTAAGTAACTAAAGTCCATTTCGTATGGTAACGTCCATAGTAGTCCTAAGTCTTCTGGATATAGTCCAGGATTTTTATCCAATGTAGTTATTTTAAAAGTCTCATCTTGGCCTACTGCGTATGCGATAGACCTGAAACATAGGCCAATTTAATTTTATCTATATGTACTATTTTAGTTTTTTCGTCGTTTATTTTCAGTTTAACGTTATGACGGTCTGTTATTTCTAAAATTTCGTACGGTCCTACATATTCACTGTCGAATTTCGTTTTCTTTGGTTCTCGAAGTAGAAATACTAATTGTCCTACTTTGAACTCTGGGTTTTTAACATTCTTTTTGTCATAGTAATATTTTGTTTCGATTTCTCTATTGTCCTAACAGCGTCCGTTTTTGAGTCCTTTAGTTGTCTAATTAACTGTTCCAAATAGTCTTCGTATGAAATAATTTTGTCGTCCGGAGGAAATTCTGAAGGAATTCTAGGCTTTTTACCAAAAATCAATTCAAATGGTGTGAATCCTGTAGATTCATGGATACTGGAATTGTATGAATACATGGCGAAGGGTAGCCACTCGTCCCATTCGCGATTTTCGTCTATAAAGTTTCTTAAATATTCTTTTAGTGTATGGTGGCTTCTTTCAAGTGCTCCATTTGACTGTGGGTGATATGCCGTCGATGTATATTGTTTAATTTTGAATAATTCTGCAAATTCTTGTAGTTTCAGACATGAAATTTCGTCCTTGATCTGATAGTATCGCTTTTGGCGGTCCGTATGTGCAGATTAGTGTGTTGGCTAATGCCTTAGCCACATCGGAAGCTGTAATGTTTTTTAAAGGCACACCCATTGTATATTCGCTAAGTAGGTCTATCATTGTTAAAATGTAAACGTTTTCTTTGTTTGTTTTTGGTAATGGTCCGAAAATGTCAATAGCTATTTTATCGAAGGTGTTAGTCAGTGTATCTGTGATTAACATTGGTGCTTTGTTTTTTACCCTTACTAATTTATTTTTTGACAAGTTTGGCAGTATTTTATAAAATTTTAAATGTCTATTTTCATTCCGATCCAATAATAATCAAGTAAGATTCTGTAGTATGTTTTGGTGATTCCTTTGTGTCCTCCAGTTGCTGAAGAGTGATATTCGTTGATAATTTGTGTTCTGTCCTGTATAGCTGGAATGTTTAATGTTCTTTCGCAAAGTATTATTTCTATTTCTGAATTTATCGTCATTAGTCGCAAGTACGTTTGAACATTTTCCCAACATGCGTCACTCATCATTTCACCATCTTTTTGAATTGCGCACGAACAGATTTGCAATTTTTCCAATTCTGTTAAAAAGGATTCCAAGCATTTTTTAATAGTTGGTAGTAGTATATCGTCCGATAAGTGTTGCTTGCAGATTAGTCCGAAATACGTCTTTGTACTTTTACGAGTTGTTATTACTGTTCCAATTGTCGGTTTCTATTTCAATAAATTTTGCGACCGCCATTCTCCCCGTTTCCCCTTCCTAGGTGGACACGGAGATACCGGCGTCGACAAATCCTGCCCCTTCGTCCCTTCCCGCGAGGGTAAGGGTCGTTTCAGGGTGGCACCCTTGCTCGCAAGAGCTCCAAGGGGTTATTGAACGCCAGTCAGGATCCTTTTTTGGGGGGATCCTGATGCGGTAACGCAAGAAAACGAAACAAAAAAGAAGAAACTCCTGAAAACAACAAAAAGTAAATGCACAGACAAAAAAAACAACGCAATGATCACGAGAGGGAGTAAAGGGGGGGCTCGGCGAACTTAGAGAGGGCAGGAGTCGCAGAGGGGATCCTGCCTCCTTCTCAGAAAAAAAGGAGACTCACGCGAGATATGACAAAGAAAAGGCGCAACGGCGCAATTTATTGATAACAAAAGAAAAGAAAAATATACAAGAAAAGAGAGCTCTAAAATAATAGCGCGAACTGAATGAACAAAAAAAAATGAATTCGCGGTAAACGAAAGAGAAAAAAAACGCAGCGAGAACCAAAAGGAAGAATAGCGCAATTCTATACAAAAAAGAAACTTAAAAAGATTCAGTACTGAGAGGAACTGGGGGAACGCGACAGAAATTTTTGAAATATAACGCCCGCACAAAAAAAACAAAAAGAAAAAGAAAGTAATTCGCTAAAAGGAAAAAAAAGAACGCGAAACCGTGTTACAACACGATCGCAAGGGGCACAGCAAACGGTAAGAGAGGATGCTCAAAAAGGGGACCAGAAAAGACGCGATGAGGGTTCAACTAAATCGAAAAACCAGGGACGGAAATCAGGAGAAAAAAAAGGAAAATAAGAATCGACCGGGGAAGGATCCTGAAGGGAACAAAATAAACTATGTAAAAGAGAGAGAGAAGGGTGGGTAACCCCTCCGCTACCTCTATCGCCGGATGGCTCGTCGATGACGTGGTCTGCGGGCCGTTCGCCTCCTCTCCAGGGGTACAGCCGTCCGAACTTCCTCCACGAATCAAGGGGGCCAAATCAAAACCACCAAGGGCACGGGCCAAGGCACTAACACTCCGGCACGGCACTCTCAATGGCACGTATTAAGTAAGAAAACGCTCGGGTATACGGTTCGGCGATCCAGGTATCTCTGGAGGTCGCCGCTAATTTGCGGGACCTCCATGCTCCAATTTCCCCTTCCAGGGGGGTCCGTTATTGAATTAGGCCAAGAGGTGCTGACCTCTTTCCGTAGATCTTCGGGTCAATAGCCTTTACTAGTTTCCTTCCTTATCCAAGGATTCGTCGCCGGCGAATCTTCCTTATCGGCGTAGACCTTGCTTTGTCGCTATCCGGCGATAAGGGATCTGCGAACGAGGGTACCACAACGAGAATAATTCTTTAGGGTCCAAAAGGGAAAAGGGAAAATTCGCGAGAGAGGAAAGAGGGTTTCAGACTAGGGGAAAAGGGAGGCTGTGCCCTCACCTATTCTTACATGGAGCTAATAATAACGCGCACGGTTTCGCACAGATACGCAATAAATTCCGAGAAAAAAAAAACAATCTTACATCATAGAAATAGCGCAAAACAAAAAAAGAATATAATACAATCAATTTCGAAATGATACGCACAAGAAAAAAATAACATGATAATAGAATGATACAAAAAAACGTAAAGAAAAGAAATACTAGACAGGCGCTTAACTAATGTTTA
Organism: Gasteruption jaculator; assembly: GCA_949825005.1. NCBI lineage: Eukaryota > Metazoa > Arthropoda > Insecta > Hymenoptera > Gasteruptiidae > Gasteruption > Gasteruption jaculator. The sequence goes on along the minus strand of OX463769.1, from coordinate 1,047,227 downwards.
AGGGTCACCCTCCTCTCAGGGAGATCCCTGGACTTCGCCATAGCCGCCAATAAAATCAATAATAATCCTTAGTAAAAATAATCGATAACAAAAAAGAAAATAAAAAGACAGAGAAAAGAATCATAGAAAAAAGAAAGAGAAATAGAAAGTGCTCCCACCTGGAGGGGTGGCAAAATGCCACGTCACAATTTATTTGTTTCATGTTTGCTTTCTCTGCCAAAGCTTTTTCTGTTTTTGTATTGAAGGAACAGTCAGCTGACGTAAAGAATGCTATATTTGTTTTTTCCGAAATTACATTTGATTGCCTAGTTTTTACATTGTTTCTAACTGTAATGTCTTCTGTGATTTTTGTTCTGCTTCTTGTTTCCATTGGTTCTTGTGATAATTTGGTTGTCTTCCTGTGGTACGAGGTTGGTTGGTAATCTTTGTCCGATATATTCAAAGCCGAAAATCCTTCTTCATTTATCAGTCGTGTTGTCTTTGCTGTATGTTTGTCTGGAGAGCGAAAATTTGCGGTTACTTCTGATGTCAAAGTTTCTTCTGTTAGTCTTTCAGAAGACCTGAATGTAGGAGTCGGCGTTTCTCTACTTTGAATTTCTGGAGATTTACATGTTGGAATTACTGGAGAATTGTAGTCCTTTTCCATTGGAGTTTGTTTTGTTCGCAACAATATTTCTTCTATCTTCTTTATTGGATCTTCAGCGCGAATTCTTGGCGGACTGGCACCTATTCCGGCGAATGCCAGTTCCGGGTCCCTTTCTTTAAATACTTTTATTTCATTTAGGCTCTTTTCATCGGCCATTTTATTATTATTTCTTTTTATATTTATTTTTGGGTTGACCCTTTTTCCTTATATTACCGGTTCGTGTATCACTGCCCGTGTTTCAATTTTTGGCGCTTCTTCGTCCTCTGAAGAATATGTTTTCTTTGTTTTTATATCTTCTTTACTTGTTGCTCACTTTCCTTTGTTTGTCTCGTTTAATTCTAGTTGTTCCAGAAATTCTCTTTTTCTTTTTGTAGTTTCTTCGGTTTTCTTTTCATTATCTCCGTTCATCTCCTTTGTATTTTCATTACATTCCCTACCTTTTTTTATGTTTCCTGGTGTTCCTTTTCTTTTTAATTTTAATCTTTTTAATGGTTTTTGTTTTTTCCGTAATATTGTTTGCGTTTCTTTATTTTCTTTTATCGTTTCCCATTCGTTACTGGATTCAATGTCTGTATCTTCTATTTCCCAAATTTCTTGATCCGTTGTGTCACTGACGTTCGACGAGGTATCAGATTCGGCAGCTAATTTTGGTCTCTTTTGGTCTTGTTCCGAGTCCATGGAGTCGTCTACGTGTGGTCTTGTTTGGTGTTGATGGTACTCTTTAACTTTTTTTTCTTCGTTGCCAGTTGTTTCGTCGGTGTAGACTTCTTTGCTCCTGATAGGCATAACGGATGCTGTTGTCGGATTTCGTGAAAGTGCGTCTGCTACGTAATTTAGTTTACCTGGTTTATGTAAAATGTCGAATTTATAGTCGTTCAGTATTGTCTGCCAGCGTCTAAGTTGTTGTGGAGGATTCTTTTTACTGGTCAAATACTGGTCAAATATGTTATCGCTCTGTTGTCTGTTATTAACGTAAATTTATTACCCTAAAGGTATGGTCGGAAATGTTCTACTGCTTGTACAATCGCAAACAGTTCTTTTTTTGTCGTGTCGTAATTTAATTCGGCTTTTTTGAAACTTTTTGAAACATATGCTATTGGTTGATCAAAGCTGTCGTGTTCTTGTCTGAGAACTGCTCCCATATCATAATCTGAAGCGTCCGTTGTTAATTTAAATGGTTTGTTAAATTTCGGAAATTTTAGTATTGGTTCCTTTACGATTTTGCTACGTAGTGTGTCAAAAGCGTCCTGTTGTGTATCATTACGTTATTTTACGTTATATTACGAATTTTACGTTACTTTTTAGTAGTTGGTTCAGACAATGAGTAATTTTTGCCTAATTTTGTATAAATCGTCGATAATAGCCAGTCAGGCCCAGGAACTGTTTCACTTGTTTTGCTGACTTGGGCACTGGAAATTCCGTAATTGCTGTTATTAAGTTCGTATTTGGTTGTACACCGTGTTTCGTAATTTTGTGGCCCAAATATACGACTTCTTCGCTCAAGAATTGGCATTTGTCCGTTTGCAATGTCAATCCTGCATCTGATAGTCTTTTTGCTAGACGGGTATCTTTACCAAAATATTTATTTCTATTAGCAGTGAGGAATTCTAGTAATCTATCTCGGGAATTATCTCGTCTGTCTCGGGAATTACTACATCTATCTCGTGAATTACTACGTGAATTATTTCGTCTCTCTTGGAATCTTTCGTATCTGTCTTTCGAATTATATCGTTTATTACTGCCGCGAAAATTGTTAAACCCCCCATGATGGTTATTGAAAGTATCGGAAGAATAATTTTGTTTTCTGTAGGATTCATATCTACTATTTCTTCGTTGTTTATATCTTTGTAGAGACCAACAATTTTCTGTCACATGACCCGTTTTGTCGCAAAATGCACATAATTTTATTTTTACTATTTGTTGTCTACTGTCTGTATCGTCTGAAGGGTGCATTTCTGTAAATCTTACCTTTAGTGTTTCAAATGTTGAATTAGCTTTAGATAATTGTAATTTTCGTCTTTTTTCTAATTCTTTCTCGTTTGCAAATGCCTTATCTGTTGCTGTTTGAAATGTTTCGGGGTTCTCGCCAACAATTAAATTGTAAATATTTTCGTGTAATCCGCGAATGAATGATTTTTTTGCTAATTCTCTAGTTTCTCTATTCCGGGCTGTTAATATTTCTTCGTCCAATATTCTACTGTATGTGGTTTATAGTCTACTTAAAATTCGTTTTACTATTTTTTGTACTCTATGTGTATAGTCTAGTACGCTTTCATTATAATCTTGGCTGCAATTTTTTAATTAAATTTCTAGATCGGACAGTTCTAAATTTTCGCTAAATACTCTTTTAAGGTCATGTAGTAAGTCTGTTAAAGTGTTATACGTGTTACTAGAGATTTGTTGTCTCGTGCTTCCCATTAATTTCCAAGGTAATAGTTTAATAAATTTTGTTTTGTCGGCAGGAGATAGAATTGCCTGTGCCGTTTCGCAAATCTCGCAAGAGTCTTCGACGGGCATATTATGTCCGTCGAATGCGGGGATATATTCATTAATATCTTCACAATTAATTGTGGATGCCGCAGTAGACATTGCCGCATCGCGTAAATTTTGGTTTTCGAAATATCGGAATATCAAAATGTTAAGGATACATATATAAAAAAAACTTTATTTCCTTGTTTTTGTTTTTATTTCTTTTTTTTATTTTAATCTTAAGAATTTAAAATCGCAAACAAAAGTACAAATTCAAGGTTGAAATTAAAAGTTGGAAGTAAAAAGTATTAAATCAAATAAGTCAAAATTTATTGATTAAAAAGTTTAAAAAGGTCAAATTCCATGGAATCAAAATTTAGGAGGAAGTCAACAAAAATGAAAGAATAAAAATCACTATCGCCTTTCCAGTATTTCTTTATTCATTATATATTAACGCAAGACAAAGCAGCATGCAGCAATGTATATGTATAATGTAGTGTTCGAGTTCTTTGGGGTGTCAAGTTACTTGTTATCTTTATCGTTTTTATGCTTGACTCTACTAAAGTTCTTTTATGAATTTTAATTCTAAAGTTTTGTTTTGTAATATAATGACATAATAAATGAGTTGAAATATTGCCGCGAAATTGTTATGATATTAGTTAATTTTTTTTTTATTAACCCAAAGAGCTCGAATTAAATAATTTTAATCATGCAGTAGATAATTGTACTTACCAGAAGAGTAATGTCACTATGGTTAACATTAGTCTTTGTAAATTTTCGTTCTTCTTTTTATAATTTCCGTCCTTCTTATTGTAATTTGTCCTTGTAAATGTTCGTCCTTCTTTTTGTAATTTTCGTAATTGTAGTCCTGTAGTTAGTCACTATTCACTGTCCTCTTTTCACCTTTATTTCACATCAAAAATTTTTCTGTCCCCCACTTTTTTTTTCACCTTCTCACTGTCCGCTTTTGTAATCGTCTTTTCACTGTTTTTGTTATCGTCAGTTAATTTTTGTAATTCACAGGGTTTTATATTTTTATTTCGATGTTTATATATATATATTTTTTTATATCTCCTGTACCGACCACCGCTGCCACCATGTAACGTGGGTCAATCTAACTAGTGTAGCGTGGCGCGCGTCGCGAGCGTCGAAGCGAGAGTGTGGCCCGACGACAGGACTCAGGGTGATGAAAAGGCCCGTCCAAAAGTGCTGGTATCAGCAATAAGGGCATCTTAGCAACACTGAGTGCTGACGCCTAAAAGATCCGTCACGTTGACGATCAACGTGACAGGATACTCGGATGGTCAGGAAGTATCAAGTATTCGATACATTATCTGGTTGTGTAATTTCTTGGGAAACAAAAAAACACCAAACTGTAGCTTTGTCTAGCAGTGAAGCTTGTAAAGAAGCTATTTATTTGAAAAATCTTCAGCGTGAGATTACACAAGAAATATATACTATTGATCTTTTGATCAATAGTATATGATGATAATCAGAGCGCAAAAAACTCTCAATCCAATTTTTCACAAAAGAACCAAACATATCGATATTAAATATCACTTTTGTAGAGAATGCGTAACATATCGACGGCTCCTATTCATAAGTTTCTATCTCAGCGACCAGAACAAAAAAGGGCTATTTGAACGGTAATTCAAAACAGTTCTATCTCGATGTTCAGTGCAAAAAGGTTCTGCCTCGGCGTTCAGTTCAAAACAGTCCTATCTCGGCGTCCAGTGCAATAAGGTTCTATCTAGGCCTTCAGTTCAAAAAGTTATATCTGGGAATCCAATACAAAAAGGTTCTACCTATGGCCTTCAGTTCAAAACAGTTCTATCTCGGCATCCAATGAAAGAAGGTTCTAACTCCGCATTTAATTCGAAAAGGATTTATCTGGGCCGGCGGTCCTAACAGGTGTTATTTTAGGATTGCATCGAATGATTTTTTAATATACAGATAGAATAAATAACTTACGTTCACCCACCATACCCAGGGAATAGATATTTAGTTATTGCATCTAATCATATAAAAGTAAAATTTTCATAAAAACAAATACAACTATTATAAAATAAAGGTCTTAAATTTCAATAAACATATGAATGAAGTTTCAACATCTAATTTACAAGTGCTGCAGTTACTTGAAAGAGCTTAACATGTTAAAGCTTACAAGAATGTGAAAAGATTCACATTCTTGTCAGCTTGAATTTGTTGAAGTTAATTAATGTTTGATGTCCTACAAATAAAAAATTAAACTTCTTATTATATTTTCAATGGTTAACTTTTCCACAAAATTAATAAATCACATTATTAGTTGGAAATTTTTTTATTAAGAACCTTATTTATTTTTTACAATGAGACCTGATCTTAAAATTATAGTAATTCCTTAGAATAGCGTGCCTGATTATCAAGAACGCACTTTTTTAAGCTCTCGTTAAATCTAATTTTGCGTGCTTGTGGGAAAAAGATCTAGCTCCGTCCATTTTTATTGTACTTTTATTCTAAAATTTAACTTCCCTTTGATTATTTACTATATGTTTTCATCGAAAAAGTTATCATTTACCGAGTAATTTGCATAAAACCATATTCTTAACTTTCTATTGTTAAATAGAATCTGTACATAAAATATTCATCCATTCGACGGTTTCTTAATCTACATCACCTGAAAAAGAATTTTGAATAGTATATGAATGATATACGATTTTAAAGTTTTGGCGAATAATCAGAACTGGAACAAAACGAAATTAAAAGACGATAAAAAAGTAAGTAATCCAATTGGTATATCACAATTTAAGATAATAAGAGCTTTAAAAAATATACCGAATCAAATTCAATTCAAAACATCGTTTGAAGGTAATTATGAGACTTTAACGACAAGAAAATACAAAAACAACGCCAATATGATTAAGTACAGTCTTAGCAAAGCCTACAAATCAGTTCAAGGTCTTCCCAACGCAAAATTAAAAAATTTGCTAGCCCTGTGCAAGAGCAACATAATACCACCAGTCTACCACCAGTATTACGAGTCATTCAACGAAAAATTGAAGAATGCCACTCAAACTGCAGAATCCGATGATGGCTAATAAATTGAAGATTGAAGGATAATTAGAATAGTTGTTATGAACGGTGTTAAAATTTGTAAAAAAAAACTAAAAAATTAGTAGCTTGATTCCATGTGTTATTGTCAATTAATTGTGAAGCTAAATCAACTTGTTTATAGTTTTTTCACATTTACTCTAATGTGCAAGAGGAAAAGCTATTTGTAAGATGTATTTATTTGAGATTTTTATAGCTACACAGAAGATAAAATAATAGTGTCAATACCATGTTATATACGTTATATGTTGTAACCATATTATACACGTTAAACATTTTTGATTGATTGAAAATTCATGGTTTTATAAGATTCCATGTATTTAATTATTGTTTTGTTACATTGACTGTTTTAATATATTATTGTTTTATTACATTTGTTACACCATGTTTATAATAAGTTCAGTAAAGTACGATAAAATTAAACAGTTTTCATAAGTTCTTCCCAATTTAATTAAATAACTGCTATTATTTAAGATTTTTATATTTATTTAGAAAGTTTGGTAGTTTAAAGATTTAAGATTAATTTGTTTCTAACATTTAAATAACTATTATTCATATGATTTTTTATTATTTGTTTGCGTGATACTAAATCTTAAAATAGAAATGTAAATGGTCAAAGTTAATTAACAAAAACTAATTACAGTTATATTTTGATACTAAATGATTATTTAAGGAGAATAAATGTTTTAAATTCAATTATGTTAATAGCTTCATTATTTGCAATAAGTTAAGTTTAAACACATTAAACACCGAGTATATCGGTTAGTTATTTCGAGTTTCTTTCATTTTCTTAAAGTGACTGTTGGATTAGCTTGTTCTTATCTATTATATAGTCCAAAGCATTCTTTAACACAGCGTGTATAACCGATGGCTCACACGCGAGTGGTTTATTTGGCGGCGTGTAACACCGCTGTCCTCAACGTGTTAAAACATTTATATGTTAGACAATTATCTCTGTCTTATTATTAAGCTTATTAATTTTCTTCTTAAAATCTATGCCACAATGTACCAAGTTCCTTAATTAAGGGGTTACACCTAGTTGGCGGCCGAAAAAAAGGCGTGTTTTTGTGAATTTTTTTTGAGAAAATGATTGCAGGTTTCGAGCTGTTTTTTATAGTAAAGGGTATATATTCGACTATGTTTCATAATTTTTTTATTGAAAAAAATTCACAAATGTAGGAGATACAATGCATTTTCCAGACCGCTGTTCAAAAAAGGTCTTCTGAAGTGACCACTGTATCTTCCACCTCACTCGTCTAAAATCAAAAAATCAACTAGATTATGGTTTTGTACCGTATTATCTAGTACTTAATCAAAGGATTTGAGAAAATATTAATTTTTGAAAAAATGGTCGACGATTGAACGTGAAAGTCCAAATTTTGATGAATAACTCACTTCATTTTCGTCGACCATTTTTTCAAAAATTAATATTTTCTCAAATCCTTCGATTAAGTACTAGATAATACGATGCAAAAACATAATCGATTTGATTTTTTTATTTTAGACGAGTGAGGTGGAAGATCCAGTGGTCACCGCAGAAGACCAAACGGTCCGGGAAATGCATTGTATCTCCTACATTTGTGAAATTTTTTCAATAAAAAAATTATGAAACATAGTCAAAGATAAACCCTTTACTATGGAAAGAAACCAGTTCGAAACCTGCAATCATTTTCCGAAAAAAAATTCACAAAAACACGCCTTTTTTTCGGTCGCCAACTAGGTGTAACCTCTTAAGGAGAACGTGGATTATTTATTCTAGCTGTAAATTTCACGATCAATTGGTGCAATGCTAATACTTCTTTAGAGCGTTATAGATCCTTTTTGAACTGAACGCCGAGAAAGAACCTTTTTGGTATTGGACTCCGAGAAAAAACTATTTTGAATTGAAGGTCGAGATAGAACCTTTTTGTATTGGATTCCCAGATAGAACTTTTTTTAACTGGAGGCCTAGATAGAACCTTATTGCATTGGACGCCGAGATAGGACGGTTTTGAACTGAACGCCGAGGTAGAAGCTTTTTGCATTGAACATCAAGATAGAACTGTTTTGAATTACCGTTCAAATAGCTCTTCTTTGTTCTGGTCGTTGAGATAGAACCTTATGAATGGAAGCCGTCGATATAGAGTTGTAAATGTCAGGTATATACCTACTGCTGAAATGCCTGCTGAATGGTTTACAAAGAGTTCGTATGCTGTTAAGCACCACAAATTTTTAAACATTGTGACGTGGATCTCGCCGACCTCTGACAGGGGATCGCGACCCCTGTCACATCACCGTTGATCACCTGAAAGTCTTCAAAAAAAAAGGAATTCAGGTCGCGGGCGCCAGGTGCAATGCACCGCGTCGACCAGCTCAAGTCGCGGGGTTGGTAGAGGGGAGGGTTCGAATAAAGGAAAACGACGCGAAAATAATAATAATAAATAAATATATTCAGAATAAAAAGAATAAAGAATAGAAAAAAAGAAACAATATTGTAAGCTAAGCGAAAAAAATAGAAAAATAGAAAATAACAAAAAAAAAGAAAGTCGAAACTAATCGAAGGGGGCGAAGCCCTTCTCGATCTCTTGTCGACGCGTAGGGGGCGTCGAGCACGTATACGAGAGCTCGCTCGGAGAGAACTACCCGTACGACGTGGGTGGCTCGGACTCTGAGCTCGCTCGAATTTTAATTCTTTTTAAAAAAAATAATAAAAACAAAAACGTTCGTGGGGGGACTCACGTCGATTCCTTGGTCGCCGAGACTTCTCGTTTGCTTCCTCGAGTCCTTCGCGGTTCCTCCCTTGACACCTGGGAACGGCTCTCTCTCGTTCTCTCTCTCTTTCTCCCTCGATTTCGTTGTCGAAACGACTTTGATGTAGCGAGATTGGCGTCCAGCACAGTAATGAAGACTCCGGCGTCGTCTCCGTCGTCTTCCGTCTGGAGGGGAGGCTTCGTGCCTCCCGATTGGTCGTGAGGGGTCACGTGTGCCCCTCGAGTCGATCGACCATCTTCATCGAATGGGATCCGTCGTCCCATTCGAATTTGAATCGTGGACGTTTACCGTTATTTCTGGGGAATCGTCCCTCGACTTCTTCGTACCCGACCGGGGCCTGGACGTCTCCAGGGATCGATCTCCGGTTGATACTGCTCTTCGTTGCAGCGTCGTCGTTGTCCGGCGTAGCTTTCCTCGATCGATGACGCTGCTTCGTTCCCGCTCGGTTTCCGGCGCTCCCACGTGCTCGAAACTGTAGTTCACCCCGTCTCCGCCGGATGTCGCGACCTCAAACATCGTCGCGATGGCTTCGCCCCTTCGCGCGATCGCGCTTATCGATCTCGCGATCTTTAACCTAATCCTATTCCTTAATAGATGTCGCCCTACGCAATTTACATAAATTGGATCAATTAAATACATAATTCGTTTGCGCTCTTACATCGCGGGTCAACTTAATCTAAGAATTTGTTGATTACTGTGATGGACGAGAATTCGATCCATCCATGCTGATCGATCGATTAATAAATGTGTTTATTAATCGCGTGTCGCGAATGAGGAAGAAAACGAGTTTTCGGAGTGCGGGACTTTTGCGATAGAGAATCCGTGTTCTCTATCACAACATGTTGAGTGTTCAAAATGTTAATATTTAAGTTTAATTGTATTGTTAGATATAGTGGTGTAGTAATTATATCAAACAATACCATATGAGCCTAGTGCTGTCACCTACGAACGTAGATGCGTAGATGTTGTGCAAGAAGCAATAAAATGACTTCTTCTTCTCTGTTCATGTTTCGGAACAGCACGTGTTTGATTATAATTGGAATACACGTCAGGTGGTTAAGGGTTAATGTAACCAGCATTAAGGAGGGGGGGGTATGGTATAACGGGTCTAAAAAAGGCACTTGTTTACGAATTTTTTTTTACGAGACTATTGGAATTATTTAATTGCAGTTTAATGCATATTATTGTTTAACATTTAAAAAACATTTGGTAATTTTTTCGTGAAAAAATATTCATCAGCAGGCCAGCGAATTGACGGAGGCCACTTTTAAAAAAGTCGTTCTGCGGTGCGCACGCTAACTCGTCACAAAATCATCTGAAACACAAATAGTTGGAAAAAATGATTAATTTAGAAGTAAATCTAGGTCTGAACTTGTTCCTTTTATTTTAAAAAATTTTTTTCAATTTTAGCGCTTGGTTGAAGTCAAAACCATGATATTTACACAAAAAATGGCGCCATTTTGTAGCTGTAAAATCAGTTTGAAGCAAGAAAAAGGGCTTTGTCGGGACCTGGTAAAATATGTGATGTAAAACTATGTTAAATTTCAATCCGATCGGTGCAGAAGTTTTTGAGATATCTTGCGCACCGATTTCAAAAAAGTCGTTTCGAGAAAACCGCGTTTAAAGTTTTGAACTATAAAAATTAGGAAAAAAATTTCTATTTCATACTTACACTGAATCGTCGATGCCAGCACCATAAAGCAAGGTACCTGCTGTACTCGCAATATCTAAGTCTCTCGTAACTTTTTTAGGCATTTTCTTTTTTGAAAATATAACTTCAAAATTACAAGAATATCTGCACAAAATCACCAAGTATACGATCGATTCACTGAATGTTTACGACACAGCTGAGTCTACTGACCGAACAAACCATTAGAAATGAAGACCACCCCTAAATTTCACAAAGGGAACAAAATTCGAAAGAGAAGGAAGCAGGTACTTTGGCTACCGGCCTGCCGCTCTCGGCCTGTTCAAAAGGGGCGCAGCGCACAGCTCCGTATCTTCCTCAGTTTTACTCCAAATGACCTAAGATTTTGGGAAAATATTTCTAAGAAGTTGTACTTTTATATAAAAAATTTAAAAAAAACGGATTTTTTAAAGTAGTTATACCATACCCCCCCCCCTAAGCAAAACGATATTGAAATAAGTAACATTGTAATTTAACACTTTTCATTCCGTATTGACTGAAAATATTTCTGTCCGATACAGTGTTCAACCGGAGTATAGTTTACATGAAGGGTGTAATATGTGATTTTTGGAGTAGTGAATCATCAAGAATTTTCAATTATAGAACGAGCGAAATAAATGAAAACTATAATAAAAGTTACGAGATAAGAAAGACACTTAGTTCTTCCCCTAGCTTACTAGTTACGTAACGTTTACACTCAACTACCAAAATAAAAACAGATGGGAAGACTCTAAGTTTCAGTTTTGGTCGATATTCTACTGGTGGTACTATAATATTCATGAAGGGTGTACTGAAAGTAATGTTGACTTCGAATGACTCGTTTTTTTTATTAAAATAGTGTCTTCAAAACAAAACCCGGTGTATCTATAAATTGTATATGTTGAAAAAAAGAAAGCGCTGAGCCACCATAAATAATTCTATCCTCAATTTTCCTAGAACTCTTTTGAGACATAGCGTGATATATTTTCTGATGCGTGTAGGGATGAGGGCAAATAATGTATGCTTCTCAAACACATACATATGAGTGACATGGACAGGTCATACGCAAAAGGTAGGATTTTCCAGGATGGATATTACAAGTACAATAGAAAGCTATTGCATACTTTTGGTTTGTGGCCTGTTACAATGAACAAAAGCGAAAATATTAATTTTTGCATCGTAATTTTTATTGGGCTTACGCTGGCTCCATTACCGGTATGTAAGTACTGTTCATCAAGTCCTTCTCCTTCACAAACATCACACACGTTTGTAAATAAATTATAAATAAATAAATTAGAAAGTTGTCCAAATAAAAATGAGAACCGGCTCCTTGCTAAACGTTATCAACAATAAAAACATCTAAAATTATGCATAACATATTGATGGTTCAGTTCGACTGAAATCAAAGCATTTTGTACTCAGATTAAAATGTTTCAGAAAAAATAAAATACAATATAAATTACTAATCTCTCCAGCAAGTTCAATTCCAAGATTCTCTTGAGAATTATTCCATAGCTTTATTCATTGTAGCACGGTTGCGAGCGACGACAAAGACATACAGCATAAGAGAAAATAAAAAAAACAAATTAAGATAATTAACAGTTCTTTGCAACCGCGGTACAAATCGCAACACCCAGAGATATTTTTTTCTAAAAACGAAAGCACCGATTACAAAAATAGGTACGAAAATGGGCGCCAGTCCTTGCGGACACGGATTTTCTCTGACCGAATTTACTTTCTAAATAATAAGAAAAATTCTAATTCATTATAAAACAAATAACAAAATGAAGTAACGAATTCGATAGATGAAATTCGCGGTCATGCTAATTAATTTAAAACGAGAATTTTCGGAATTAACGAAAGTGTAGAAACGACTGAAAGAAAATGATTCTTAATTTCGAAAGGAAAAAAATGATAAACAATAGAAATTGAATAGGGAGTGGTCGGGAAAGGACCAGAACGGTAGAAAGTACTACAAGGAACATTAATTCGGGAGATAAGTGGCAAAAACTCACGATATATGGCTCACAGAGGGCACTCACCAAGTACGATGTAGCCCAAAATCCCCGGCAATGATGGCACAACCGGCTCTAAGTAGTTTTTGGCCCCTCGATCTAGTAACAATAGTGCCATCCTTCTCGTAACAGGATTCGGAAATTACGATAGGTACTCGGGCGATAGTTAGGACATCGACTCATTTTGCTATTTTCGACCTGTTCCCGCTGGATCGCTAGATGGCCGTAGGCGATAGATTTGCGACATCTTTCTCTTTGTCTTTAACGGGAGTCGGTATTTCGTCCTTTCTTCTCGGTGATAACGCTGTCATAAGCACCCCTGGTAGCTTTGACGTAGGAGTCTTCTTTCTTCTTCCCTGTTATGTGCGGTTAAACCTCAAATCTTCTTCTTCTTCTTCTCTAGTCTCCTCTATTTGCTGATCTTCGTGATCGTGCTTATCATAGGAATTCAGGAGAAGGGATAGGGATGACAGTGGTAGGTAGAGAAATTTGACAATATGAAAGGTTTACGGAAGATGCAAAATAATATTACGTAAAGTAATCAAATATGAAATACAAGATATTAGATAGTCAGAAATAATTCGAATAGTGAAAATAATAGATAGTAAATGCGATATAATATTCCTTCAGGTTCTCGGAAGATTTCTGAGCACTATGCCTTTTCAAGCCATCCCGATGGTCCGAATTTCAGAAATGATGGAAAATTACAAAATAGATTATAACAAAAATTCGATAATGTAACGGGTGAAAATTTTCCACGTTACATCATTTTAGAGCTATTCATTTGTCATAGTATTCCTCATAATTTGAGTTAAGGGGGCTCTACAGTTACGCTGTAAGTCAATATAGAGTTACTATTGTCGCTTGATTCACGTAGCAGTAGATCTGGCAACGCGTTTCATGTAGATATATAGATACCCCCTAAAAAACACCTCTGGTGCAAAAAAGTCGAGACAAGTTCATGTATGAAAAGGGATCTCTCTACAAGACAAGCTCGTTTTTTCCATTATGCCAATACGAACTAATTAGAAAGCGGAAAGAATTTTTTCTGTTTACTTGATTAGAACCCGTATTGAACTTGTCGGGCCCCGAACCCAAACGATAAGCAATAAATATCTTACAATTTAATTTATTTTTACCGGATTATAGTTTCTTGGAGGGGGTCGGGGGGGTTCAAACAAACCCTGCATTGTATGATTAACGCGTTGAGGACGGTGCACTTTTTAAGCCATTTGTAAACCATTGGCGTGTGAGCCATCGGTGGTACACGCCGTCCTCAACGTGTTAAATTTTTAGCGATGACGTAGGTCATCGCTAAAAATGTCTGACTAGGGCAGAAATGCTGCCTATGTGAATTGAATGGTCTGCCTAGTTGTACAGTGAATGTACAGTGAGAGTTGTAGTCAGAATGGTCTGCCTAGTTGTACAGTGAAAGTGATACCTCCTAAATGTAACCCAATGTGCCAACCCTGCGACGTTTACTTTTATAGGCAGGTTAAAAATTGTTTTTCCGATACATATTCTAAACAAGCCGTGTGGATGCGGGAAAGCATCTTTCATAAGATGTAGTCGATGTCGTTGCGCTTTATGTTTCCCCTGTTTGTATGATAAGTATCATCTCAGGATTTGCAATCCCCAAGATGCATCAGACAATTAAAATTTACTTATCTTTGGTTGTTTCTTATTTTTTTGTAATTATTTGTTTAATAAATAAGAATAATGAATGAAAATCAACGCATTTCGTCCTTTATTTGTCCACAATTTTAATTATCAGTTCCCTACAGACCTTCGTCGTAGGTAGATGTGTTTTCGTGTTTCTCGTTTAGTACTCTAACTTGCGATCTGAATTCGGTCTACGAGTTATATATATATATATATATATATATTGTAACGTTCCACCAATGATCACATTGGTAAAACGTTGCATAATTAGAAACATCCCACTGATCCTATCCATCCGAGCCACCAATCCCACAAACGTCCAAAAAATCATAAAAATCATTTAACAAAACCTCTAATTTTGCTTAACAAAATTAGAGGCTTGCTAAACAAAAATTAGAGGTTAATAATACTTACGAACTCGTAGAGTTTTAAAATTATATCAAAATTACGAGTAAACTCACTCACTAATGCTGAAGCTTACTCACCACGTTTTATTTTTTCATATCTTATTAAAATTTTAAAACTATTTCTTCTAAAACCTTACATTAACTCTATCATTTTATTCTTTATTCTAAAAGTAGATTCTTTATTTACGGCTATCAGCAGCCATCTTATAAAACCATAGAAGTATTAAGATCTATTTCCAGTATAGATCAGAAACTCACGTTCCCAATGATGGATATCTGCTGGACAAGTTTTAGCTATTACCATATAGCGCGTCCTGGCGTATCTGAGGGAAACTAAAACTAATCCAAATATTAACCAATGGATCTACACGTCATGCGTGACGTCAATCTCCCGATAGATCCTGGTCTGCCCCACATAGTTCCCAAGCCAGCCTATAGCAGGTGCGGGAGCCGTGCCTAACGGAAGGGGTATTCGAAATGCTCCAACGAGACGCAAAAGCGCGAGCCTCGAATATGCCCTCTCCGTTAGGAAAAGTGCCCCTCTCGAGGAAAAGCCTTCGATGAGGTAGGAGAAAATTCGGCTCCCGCAGGCTCTGAGGAAAACTATAAAGGCACGACCGGGAGCTCTAGGAGATTCAGATGCTTCGACTGTCTCTTACAAGCAGCAGCTTAAGAGAACAGCAAACAAGCGAATTCTCAATTAATTAAAAGTAGTCCTATGATCAAAGCGATCAGGACGAACTTACTTTTAAATCCTAAGTTCCTCTTCGAGACTTGGAAGAAAAAGCCACTAACACAGCGTTAGCCCTTTTTCAAAGTCTCGAAGATCTTCCTATCTTGAATTCGAAAAAGGCTACTAACATAGCGTTAGCCCCTTTTTCGAGTTACAACACCTTAGAAGCTACCAGCATAGCGTCTGGCCCTTCGTATAAGGTAACAATCTCCTTTCCCTGTAAAGGGGATACAGTAGAGAGCCACTGACATCGCGTCCAGCCCTTTCTAGTGTGTTCAAACTCTGGAAGCCACTGGCATTGCGTCCAGCCCTTCCAGAAAGGAAACCCATTTTTCCAAATCCCGCGTTTGGAAGAGGCCACTGGCATTGCGCCCAGCCCCTTTTCCAAATTACAAGTACCTTCGGAAGCCACCAGCATAGCGTCTGGCCCTTCCAAAGAAGGAATCCTTGTTATTACCCTTGTAACGGATGCAATTGGGAGCCACTGGCATCGCGACCAGCCCTTCTCAGGGTCAGTTTTTCGGTATCGAAGCCACTAGCATTGCGTCTAGCCCCTCGATACCGAATCAGCATGAGAAAAACCTCCCATCCTGGGAAAAATTAGATGCATGAAATTAAACAATAAGAAAATTTAATTTATTAAAGAAAATTATAGGAACAATAAAGACTTTGAATAATTACAATCCTCGATATTAAATAGATTATGATTATAACCAGGAATTCAATAAACGAACATTAGTAGTTTAAAGAATTTTCTGACTTAAAATTTATTTCGATTTCTTCTTTTTGACTTTCAAACCCGTCCAGCACACGAATCCTTTCTAGATCCGACTGCACTCCTCTCTGCAAGAATCTTAGGTAGCAGCCGAATCGTCTCAATATATATATATATATATATATATATATATATATATATATATATATATATATATATATATATATATATACAGGGTGTCCGACCTAAGGTGTCCAAGCCGAAAGGTGGTGGTAGAGGGTGAAAATTGGAGATGAAAAGTCCAATACCATTTTTCGAAATTCGGAATAATTACCGAGTTATTAAGTAATACTTCTGACCAATCAGAATGCCCCTTTAGATTCTGGTGTGCATGACAGAAGTTTAGACTCGAACCTACTCGTAGTCGGTAACAAAGCAGAAGTAGTAATAATAACAAAAGAAGTAAGACGGTGACACCAACACATTAAAGATCTCTCTTCTGATGTTACCACTAACACACTAGTACGACTGTGATATGATATCGTCGGAAACAAAGTATGTACAGGGTGTAATAGTAGTAGTAATAACATAAATTAAATGACAAAAATCAACTTTCAAATTCCTAATTGTGTTATTAATTCCGCTACTTCCACGACCAATGCTGCTATCATTATTATCACTATTATTTTTATTATTATTGTTGTTATTAATATTACTACCACTACATCAATAACAACAACCACAATAATAATAATAATAATAGTAATAATAATAATAATAATAATAATAGTAGTAGTAGCAATAATAATAATAATAATAATAATAATAATAATAATAATAATAATAATAATAATAATAATAATAATAGTAGTAATAATAATAGTAATAATAATAATGATAGCAGTATTGGTCGTGGGAATAGTAGATTTAATAACACAATAATTAAGAATTTGAAAGTTGATTTTCGTCATTTATTTTCTTATGTTATTACTACTACCATTAGGGCCTGGACATGGGGTATTCCACCCCAAATAGGACGGTTTGAAAAATTTTTTTTTTAAATTTTCTTAATTTTTTGGTATTTTTTACAAATAATAAATACAAAAAAAATATTTAGTGTTTTAAAAATTACAAAAATTTTTTTTTCGCTATGAATTATTATCAATACCGACTTTTTAAAAATTAAAAATTTTTGGAAAAATATTTGAAAATTTTCAAATTAAAAATTAAAAATTTAAAAATCGATACTGATAATAATTTATAGCGAAAAAAGTTTTTTTAATTTTTAAAAATCGAAAAAAAAATAGTAATTATGGAAGGCCCACTACCGGACCGGGCTTAAAAGTTGCAGGACGGATAGAAGTTTAAAATAGAAAATCTTCAAGAAAGTCGAAGGATACACACAGTTTTAAAAACACGATTGAAAACTTAAAATTCAAAAATATTGATTAAAAACACTTTACATATTTTTTTGTATTTTTTTCTGTAAAGGCCATCCAAAAACGAAAATTAAAAAAATAATAATTGAATTTCAACCTTTATTAGGAAAGTTATGAGCAAAAAACCAAAAAAAGAACGGTTTTTTTGAAAATTCGATATTTTTTTAACCAGTGATAAAAAAAATCTCAAAATTTACCAGGAAGCCTCTTTTGAGGGGTACTAAAAAATACCAAAAAATTATGAAAATTTAAAAAAAAGTTTTTCAAACCGTCCGATTTGGCGTGGAATGCCCTACATACACTGGGCGCAAAAATTAAGAGATGGAAAAAAAATCTAAAGTAGGTGATTTTCAAAGTGCTGTAACTTAAAAAATAACAGTGGGAAAGCAATTAAAAAAAAGCAAATTGAAGCTCCAAGTTTCTAGACTTGAGATCTTGAACTCAAAATGTTTTACCATCAGCAGTTTTTGAGCAATCATAATAAAACAAAGAAAACGAAGAAAAAAATTTTCAAATTTACGCTTATTTTTCGAAGGGTCACGGACTTCAATGAATGTTTTTCACTGATTTCATCATAAAGCTCTTTCTGATAATTTAATTCTCTTTAATTTGAGCGGACGGAAAATCTTGTACGCTGATTTTTCGCTGACATGAGTTCTCAAAGCAAAAAAATCAGTTTTAACTTTGGTAATTATGTACTCGGTAAAAAATTATTAAATTAAAAAATAATTTTAAACAATGTGACTTCTTACAATAATTAACATTTTTCTTTTTTTATTCAAAAAATGTTAATTATGGTAAGAAATAACATTTGTTAAAATTATTTTTTAATTTACAAATTTTTTACACAATTGCCAAAGTTAAAACTGATTTTTTTTGCTTTAATCGACGATAACTCAACGAAAAATCATCGTACAAAGCATTTCGATTTCTCAAATTAAAGAGTATTAAATTATGTGAAAGAGCTTTATGATGAAATCAGTGAAAAAAATTTATTGAAGTCCATGGACCTTTTGAAAAACAAGCGAAAATTTGGACATTTTTTTCCCGATAGTTTTCTTACGATTAATAAAAAACTGTTGATGTTAAAACATTTTGAGTTCAGGATCTCAAACCTAGGAACTTGGAGCTTAATTTGCTTTTTTTTTTAAATTGCTCTTCCACTATTGTTCCTTAACCCATTCGAGACGGCGACTGTTTTCGAACACGGTCCCCAGGAGGGGAGTTTTATGTTTTCCTTTCTATTCTTGCACACACGGTGTGCAGTCGGTCGCGAATGGGTTAAGTTACAGGACTTTAAAAACCACCTAAAAATTTAGGATTTTTTTTCATCCCTTAATTTTGGCGCCTAGAGTATGTATAGGGTGTAATAGCAGTAGTAATAACATAAGAAAATAAATGACGAAAATCAACTTTCAAATTCTTAATTAATGTGTTATTAAATCTACCATTTCCACGACCGATACTGCTATCATTATTATCCTTGTTGTTGTTGTTATTATTATTATTATTATCGTTGTCGTTGTCGTT